>JARWKJ010000022.1:21991283-22516283 GCA_029959095.1 Rhinichthys osculus | reverse complement strand
GTTTTGTTTAAGTTTAGAGATGTGCTCCAAAAAAAAAGTTCACGGTGACGGAGAGCCAGAAAGCACACCCTGTTTATTTTCTTTTTTTTTACAAAAGCACAATGTTTTGTTTCGATTGTAAGTGGACACATAAAAAAAAGACATTCAACTGTTTATTTTTTCATATTTCCTAAGTCTGTATGACCAAAAATGACGGAGTATTTTAAGTCTATTTTGCTGCTATGTGAAAAAAATCGAGCAAAACGCGCCGGTGCGTTTGCCGACCCCAGAGGTTTAAAGAGTGTATATGTGTACAAAGAGAATCGCACTGGTGACAACTTTTTTTAAAATAAAAGTAGCTGGTAACTTCTGGATTTAAAATACAAATGTGTTTGTGGTAAAGCCGCGGATCAGTTGCGCACTGCAAACGCAGCATATGTGAAAGCACTATAGCGCGTGCTGCTCCTGTACCGTATATGCATCGCAACACGCACCGCATCACGCACCGCACACAGAGTATGTGTGAAACGGGTGTTACGCTGCGGCTGCAGAGCAAGTACGGGACTTACTGCTGCTAATACTGTACATACACAACAAACTGCGGTGAGCAAGTAAGACATGCTGCAATTATACATACGTGAATTAGCTGTAGCAAATCTATACAGGTGGAGCTGGGGAAGATGGACGGTTTCTGAAAGCGCGTGGCACTGCTAAGGCAAATGCTAACCAAGTATTTGAAGGTTGCGCATGCGAGCTCATTGGCTACTGAAATGGCAGGAATCAATCAGCTGTACCCTATAGATAACGATGTGATTGCAAGCAGGTTGAGTCAAAGACCTATGTTGAGTCAAGGGTCGGCAAGTAAGTTTGGCATCGGGCCAAAAAAATGTTCGCCACTAGATGCTGTTATGGAACAGGGACCCGGAGACAGAAGGGCAGGTGAAAATGTTTAATATCAGCAGTGAGCAGACAAACAGTTAAATGGTAAACACAAGGTTGATGAGAGCACAGGACACAGACGCTGGAGAGGATCGCTGGAGAGGATCGCTGGAGAAGGACGTAGGAGATGGTTGCTGGAGCCATACGGGAGATAAAAGGTCTTGGAGGTTTCACACACATAGGTAAAATGAGACTAGACAAAGCAGTGCTGTGGATGAGGTGACTATATGGTGCTGGTGATTAGCTTTGATGAGTGCAGGCAGGTGGTGGTGACAGGTGATGGTGATTAGTATTCGGATGATGGCTGATGGTGTGCAGGTGTGGCTCAAGGAGGATGCTGGGAAATGTAGTGAGGAGGAGGAGACTAGATGGTGACTGTGACAGTACTCCCCCCTCCCGGTAGGCGCGTCCTCGCAACCAGGGAGTGGGGGTGGGCGTCCTGGAGTCCTTATCCGGAGGGTGTGCAGACTCCAGGGCGGTGCAGGCTGTACCGGTGGCCAGGAAGGAGCAGGCCTCCAGGGCGGAGCCGGCAGTTCAGGGGACCAGGGCGGAGCAGGCGACCACGGCAGAGACGGCCCTTCGGGCGGCCACGGTGGAGACGACCCTTCGGGAGGCCACGGCGGAGACGACCCTATGGGCGGCCATTGTGGGGACGTATAGCCCCCCCCCAAAAAAATTTCTTGGGGGGAGCTATGGGCTCAGGGACAGGCTCGGGAACAGAAGGATCAGGCTCGGGGACAGAAGGCTCAGGCTCGGGGACAGAAGGCTCGGGGAGCACGACTTGAACAGTCTTTTGTGCGGCAGGACTGACGTGAACTGATACATAGTGAAAAGGATAATAAAAGGACTATAGAACATTATATTGAATGAAATTGATGAAAAAGTCACCTAGAATTGCCTGTGACAGACAGTGTCTTTTGTAACTGGTAGTGAGCTGTTACTCTGTGTTAAATCCTCTAGTATGACAGTCATTAACAAAAAGCCACATTTGTGCGGCGGTGTCCGGGTTTTACACTGGATAAATTAATAAAACAGTAGTGACACTTAACCTGGCAAGTATCTTCATTCACCAAATTGCAACACAGACCACTTTGCTAAAACACACATATGTGAGATGCGGAATGGATAAAAATAAAAGACTTAATAAATAATAAATGTGTATCATTTTAATTTGCTTGTTACACAATGGAGCCTAACTTATTGTAATAATTATTTGACTTACCCTTTTACACTCAGAATTATTCCTTGGCATCCTCACGTACTAAACTGCATTTTTTTATTGTTTGCGTGCTGGAGGTACGCTATTACACTGAACAAAATTATAAACGCAACACTTTTGTTTTTGCCCCCATTTTTCATGAGCTGAACTCAAAAATATAAGACTTTATCTATGTACACAAAAGGCCTATTTCTCTCAATTATTGTTCACAAGTCTAAATCTGTGTTAGTGAGCACTTCTCCTTTGCTGAGATAATCCATCCACCTCACAGGTGTGGCATATCAAGATGCTGATTAGACAGCATGATTATTGCACAGGTGTGCCTTAGGCTGGCCGCAATAAAAGGCCACTCTAAAATGTGCAGTTTTACTGTATTGGGGGGACTCCTTCGCATAGAGTTGATCAGGTTGTTGATTGTGGCCTGTGGAATGTTGGTCCACTCCTCTTCAATAGCTGTGCTGTTTGGATTGCTCCTGTCTGCCTTGCTGCTGGTCTGCGTCTGTAAGCTCTGTATAGTTTTTTTGTTTGAATCTCTATTTACCTCAATCACCTCAATCACCCCATCAAAGTCGGTCAGAAATCTTGGTGTAATCTTTGATGACCAGCTGACCTTCACAGACCACATTACAAAGACAGCTCGATCATGCAGGTTTGCAATGCACAACATCAGGAAGATCAGGCCTTTCCTAACTGAGCATGCAACACAACTTCTTGTCCAGGCCCTGGTTATCTCTAGGCTTGATTACTGCAATGCTCTTCTGGCTGGACTTCCATCTTGTGCAACTAAACCTCTACAAATGATCCAGAATGCTGCTGCTCGTCTTATCTTCAACGAGCCCAAAAGGGCCCACGTCATCTGTTCATCTCTCTGCACTGGCTACCACTTGCTGCTCGCATCAAGTTCAAGGCATTGACACTTGCTTACATATTGACCACAGGCTCAGCTCCCTCCTACTTTCACTCGCTCCTACGAGTCTACATCCCTACCAGAAGCCTACGATCAATCAATGAGCGACGGCTCATGGTACCTTCACAAAGAGCCACAATATCACTCTCCAGAACATTCTCATTCACGGTTCCATGCTGGTGGAACGATCTGCCCACCCTCATTTGGAATGCAGAATCCCTGACAGCATTTAAAAGACAACTGAAAACTCATCTCTTCCGTGAGCACTTAACATAAAAAAAAAAAAAAAAAAAAAAAAACTTAAATCCTCACTTGTCTGGTTTATGCTACTCTGAGAAATGTTTGAACTTTGTATTTTGAGCACTTCTTGGGTTGTTATTGTCTCTTCACGATGACTCGTTTGGTTAGTCCTCAGATGTAAGTCGCTTTGGATAAAAGCGTCTGCTAAATGACTAAATGTAAATGTAAATGTACTATCATTCCTTGCTCTTCTTATTTGCTAAATTTAACTTATGCATCAACATATGTTAGATATTGTCTAATATTGCCTATCACATTACTCTGACATCGCTAGCTTTTATCTAAACCATTATCGCTAGCACAACATGCTAGTAACTCGCTAGCCTGTTAACCTGCCATCCGTGCTTGCGTCTTTTTTTTCTTGCGCACGCTCGCGCCTTTTATGAGTCTATCAAGCAACTAAGGTAAGTGGAATCGGTCAACAAACACGGTGAGTAATGTCTTCTCCAGTTAAGATTTCAGAACTAGAGACACGCATTCCAAACTTTAATCGAGGATAGTAAGGGTGCAAGGGCATTGGATACTGCTTTTGGATGCGACTAGCTTAGTGAACTCTGTGCATTGTTCGTTTCCGGCTGTAGAGCCCGTGCAGCAGGGCAACTGGGTGACAGTGAGACGCTGTAGTCGCGGGACAAAACACAGCTCTTCCGTTCCGATAACAACATTAAACAGGTTCTCCCCTCTCAGTGAAACATCCACTAAGAATCCTGTTGAATGTGCCCTAGTTATATGGCGATTCTATTACACGGAACATGAAAATAGAGACACCAGCCACCATAGTCACATGTTTGCCGGGAGCCAGAGTGCCTGACATCAAAGCAAATTTAAAAGTGCTGGCTAATGCTAATCGTAAATTCTCTAAGATTATTATTCATGGCGGCACTAATGATGTTTGACTTCGCCAGTCGGAGATCACCAAAATTAACGTTAAAGAGGTGTGTGAACTCGCAAGTACAATGTCAGGCACTGTAATTGGCTCTGGCCCCTTTCCTGTTTGCTGGAGTGATGAGATACTTAGTAGACTGTGCTCACTCAATGGCTGACTGTCTAAGTGGTGTCCGCAAAATAATATTGAATTCATAGAAAATTGGAAAAGTTTTTGGGGCAGACCTGACCTGTTGAAAAGAGATGGTATTTATCCCTCCTGGGATGGTGCTGCTCTCTCTTTAGTAATATGGCACATAGTCTTAGAGCTCGAACATGACAATCTGGGGCTCAGGTCAGGAAGCAGACAGACTGGCTAAACCGACCGTCTGCTAGCTGTCTCACGTCACTGAAGTCAGATAAATCCCATCACAAAGAGACTCTTTCACCTTGATATCATCAAATAGAGACCGTGTCTGTTCCCCGAATTAGGACATACAAAAAACTCCTAAATCCATTTAAGGGTAAAAATGTAATTGATGTTCAACAACTAAAAAGCGGATACGGATGAACAAATGATAAAGTTTGAGTTGCTGAATATTATATCCCTTACTTCAAAAGCACTTATTGTTTATGTTCCGCCCTTGGGCGTTTAGTTCGTTTCCTAGTCGGACCCGTTTTAGTGACGGACCTAGTGTTCGAGCCGAGCAACAGCGCTGAAATCACCCACGAGTCTGCGTCATTACAGAGTTTGGTCAAATCTTTGTCTGCAAGTAATTTTTCGTCAGAATTGTGGTTTATGTATGATGTATATATGTTTACATTAAGTAATGTGTGATATTACGTTCGTGACTCTATCAGTTTCATCGCATATTCTCTAGATTGAAGCCGTTTGTTTTCTGCTTCACTGATTTATCCGCTCAGCAACGAGCCTCAGCGCTTTGTCTCAGATTAATTAGTTGATTTATTTACATCTGTTGATTCATATAGATTATACATGTAACGGTCTAGCAGAGAGTTTGGTGTTACTGAGGACGTTTGATTAATTTCTATGCAGTAAGAACATCTGTAGTTTATTGTGTAAAGTGTTGACACAGAGAATAGCCTATTGTTTAACCATATTGACTTACTGGGTAACTTTATATTTGATTGTGTAAAAAAGACAACAGACGTTACACTTTTGTAATGTTTATTTTCTGTTTACTCTTTTAGTCTTACAAACTTGAATGGAGAAAAACTAAAGAAATAAAACTGAGGAAGAAAAGAGAACGAAAGATAAATACATCAATCCTCAACAAGACTTCTGGAGTTTCTCTTCTTCATTGCTGTTAACTATCTGTCTAGCCGTACAAATCAGTCGTCGTACATGCGAGGGCAGAATAGTAAGAAGACAGTAATGCACCAAGTTCATCACGAAGCAGTTCAACACTGATTCAGCGTTCCTGACCCATCGTCATCCAAGCAAACAAGATGGATGAACGGAGTAACACAGAAGAAATGCATCAGTCCATGGTGACTAGATCCATCGCCCAATCAAGTAGAAAATCATCAACAACAAGCTCTGCTGCACTCAGAGCTCGAGCCAGAGCCGAAGCTGCCCGCATGCAGGTTTCATACGCTCAGAAAGAAGCAGAGATGATGGTCGAAGAAGCAACGTTAAAAGCAAAAATTCACATTCTAAAGATAGAAAAGGAGGCAGCTACAGCCACCGCAGAAGAGGCAGTGTTTGTGGCAGCTGTGGAAAATACAGAGATAGACTCTCGTCATGACATTGACTGACCACTCTCGCCATCCAATGCTGCACAACGGACAAGTGAGTACGTTTGGCAACACAGCCGTAGTGCATCAGAACACTTAGCTATCCATTCATATTCACAACCTGCAGTGGAGAAAGTCAAACAAGAAATGAGTAATCTCAGAATCGACAATGAAGATACTCACCTACATATAGCTCCTAAAAATGTAAAATCTCAAAAAGCAGCGAACACCACACAACATACTCCTGGAAATGTTCCTTCTGTGCAGACACAGAGAAAGAGACATTTAGATCCATGTGTAGATACAACTTACCTGAGGCAGCCTACACAGCAGAAGTGGGACATTGACAACTCTGTAAAGCATACAACAACCACGCCAGATGTCACAAATTACCTAATGCGTAAAGAAGTGGTTACATCTGGTTTAATGGAGTTCGATGACCACCCGGAAAGCTATTGGGCGTGGAAAACTTCCTTTCAAAGCGTCATTGAGGAACTCACCTTAACTCCAAGAGAAGAGTTAAACCTGCTGATTAAATGGCTCGGGCCAGCGTCTAAGGAACAAGCAAAACGAATCCGAGCCATACACAGCCACAACTCAGCTGCAGGGCTGAACATGGTTTGGCAAAGACTAGAAGAGACCTATGGAACCCCAGAAGCAGTCGAACATTCACTCCTGAAGAGGATCGAGGAATTCCCCAGAATCTCAAACAGAGACAATGTGAGATTAAGAGAGCTTGGAGACCTTTTGCTTGAACTCGAATATGCAAAAGAAGGAGGATACCTCCCTGGACTAGCATACCTCGATACATCACGTGGAGTGAACCCCATATTAGAAAAGCTCCCATTTAGTCTTCAAGAAAAGTGGATTTCTCAAGGGTCAAATTACAAAGAATACTATCATGTCTCATATCCACCTTTCGCCTTCTTTTCACAATTCATTCGTTCTGAAGCAAAAACCAGAAACGACCCTAGCTTTATGATATCTCAAGCTCTCTACTCAGGTCCAACAAAGTCAGAGGGACCCACAAAATACAACAGCAAAGTACCAGTGTCTGTGAGGAAGACTGGTGTGTTTTCTGAAGCTAAAGCAGGTCCTACAGGCAATGTTGAAAAAGGAGCTACGGATCCAGATCGACTATGCCCCTTGCATAACAAACCTCACGCACTCAGAAAATGCCGTACCTTCCGCAGCAAGCCAATAGAGGAGCGTAAAACCTACCTCAGGGAGAAGAACATCTGCTTCAGGTGCTGTGGTTCGACCAAACATAGAGCAAAAGACTGTGATAAAGAAATAGTATGCAGAGAATGTGGCAGCAAGACTCATACATCAGCTTTACATTCTGGTCCAGCACCCTGGTTCTCAGAAGTTCCAGCAGATCAAGGCGAGGAGGAGTAGACGCACAAGACTCCTCCTGGAACTCTCCCTGCAGTAACATCAAAATGTACAGAGGTTTGTGGGGGAAACACCAATGCCAAATCCTGCAGTAAAATATGTTTGGTTAAAGTCTACCCAGAAGATCATCCAGGAAAGGTAATTCAGACCTATGCAGTGTTGGATGACCAGAGCAATCGCTCACTTGCTCGCCCTGAGTTCTTCAACCACTTTGGCCTCTATGAAAAAGCGTCTCCCTATACATTAAAGACTTGCTCTGGTGTTGTGGAAACCTCAGGGAGGAGAGCAACAAACTTTGTGGTGGAATCATATGATGGAAAGATCCAAATCAAGCTTCCAACCCTCATTGAGTGTGAAATGATGCCAGACGACCGAACCGAAATCCCCACACCCGAAATTGCTCGCTATTTCCCCCATCTGAGACATGTGGCAGATAAGATACCACCACTCAATGAAAATGCTCAGATCCTTATCCTGCTAGGTAGAGACATTTTGCGAGTGCAGAAAGTGAGGCAGCAGTATAACGGAGACCATTAAGACCCCTACGCTCAACGTCTCGATCTCGGGTGGGTTATCGTAGGAGATGTTTGTCTAGACCGGGCTCACAAACCACCCAGTGTCAGAGTGTACAAGACACACACACTGCCTAATGGACGGACATCCATGTTAAGTCCCTGTCCTAACAAAATTCAAGTGAAAGAGACACTTAACAGGAAAAACACTCAACCAAGAATCCTGGACTGCCCATTCCAAGGTGAGGAGACAGAAAAACTTGGAGCCACAGTCTTCAACAGCCACCCTGATGATGAAAAAGTAGCTCTGTCAGTAGATGATCAAACATTCCTGGACATCATGGATAAAGAGGTTTATGTGGATCAGACGAACAGCTGGGTAGCACCGCTGTCGTTCTGCAAACCCCGCCGTCGTCTTCCAAACAACAGAGAGATGGCTCTGCGACGACTCGTATCTCTCCAACGAACTCTAGACAGACGCACAGACATGAAAGAACACTTCCTGGAGTTCATGAAAAAGGTATTTGAGAATGACCATGCAGAACTAGCACCCGAACTCGAGGAACATCAAGAAAGGTGGTACTTGCCTCTGTTCGGGGTCTATCATCCTCAAAAACCAAATCAAATAAGAGTTGTTTTTGATTCAAGCGCCAAACAGGACGGTGTGTCGCTGAATGACGTGCTGCTCAGTGGGCCAGACTTAAACAATGCCCTGCTGGGTGTCTTAATCCGTTTCAGGAAAGAGAATATTGCAGTCACCGCTGATATTCAGCAGATGTTCTACGCGTTTGTTGTTCGAGAGGATCATCGTGATTATTTGCGGTTCCTTTGGTTCAAGGATAACGACTTGAACAATAACATCACTGAATACAGAATGAAGGTGCACATATTTGGCAACAGCCCCTCACCATCAGTTGCCATTTATGGTCTTAGGAGAGCTGCACAAGAGCATCAGGATGAGTACGGCACAGACAGCAAGGAGTTTGTCATGAGGAACTTCTACGTGGACGACGGATTGAAGTCGGTTCCGACAGAAGAGGAAGCTATTGATCTTCTACAGAGGACTCAAAAAATGTTAGCAGCATCGAACTTAAAACTCCACAAAATCACTTCCAATAGCAGCAAAGTCATGACAGCATTTGCCCCTGAGGACCTTGCAAAAGACTTAAAAGACCTCGACTTTAGTGCAGATCCTCTCCCACTTCAGCGGAGCCTTGGACTGATATGGAATCTGGAGAGTGACAGTTTCGGTTTCCAAGTATCCCACGAAGAGAAACCGTTCACAAAAAGAGGCATCTTGTCAACAGTGCAGAGCCTCTATGATCCACTGGGATTCGTGGCTCCCATCACAATTCAAGGAAAAGCTCTCATCAGAGAACTGTCATCCAAAGAATATGATTGGGATGATCCTCTCCCATCAGACAAGCAAGTGCCCTGGAAGTTGTGGAAAGAGTCTCTTCTGGAACTAGAGAAGCTACACATCAAGAGAAGGTATGTGCCTATCCCTCTTGTCTCATCTCAAAGTCGAGAACTCTGTTTATTCTCTGATGCTTCCACTCAAGCTATCGCTGCAGTAGCTTACCTACGTGTCACCAATGATGAAAACCAGTGCCATGGGCAAAGCGAAGTTGGCACCTTATCCAGCCCATACAGTTCCACGTTTAGAGTTGTGTGCCGCTGTCCTGGCAGCCGAAATGGCGGACACAATCTGCTGTGAGATGGACATTGAGATGCATGCCGTGAGATTTTTCACTGATAGCAGGATTGTTCTCGGGTACATCCATAACACCTCCAGAAGATTTCATGTGTATGTTGCCAACCGAGTCAATCGTATCAGGAAATCAAGTAATTCACAACAATGGCAGTATGTTGCCACTGAACAGAATCCAGCGGATCACGCCACCAGACCCACGTCTGTAGACATCCTCAGAGCCTCTAACTGGTTCTCAGGCCCTGAATTCTTGAAAAGCAGCAGTGAGCCTCCACAAATCGACAGCTTTGATCTTGTTGACCCAGAACTTGATGTTGAAGTTCGAGCCCAAGTTGCTGTCAACTACACCAAAGCTACAGAAGGTCAGTTCAGCTCAGCACGCTTCGAACGATTTTCTAGCTGGACGAGACTACTGCAAGCCATCACAAAACTTATTCAAGTAACAAGAACATACTCCAAGACTCAAAAAGTGGACGCAGTTGATGCACGTTGGCAAGCTAAAACAGTCGTCATTCGTTGTGTTCAGCAAGAGTGCTATGGAGAAGAGTTAAAATGTTTAGGAGATGGGATTCAGCTCTCAAAAAAGAGTCCGCTGAGAAAGTTAAATCTCTTCATCGACGGGGATGGACTCCTTCGGATTGGAGGTCGCCTTACCAACGCTGACTTACCCAGAGAGGAGAGACATCCTGTCATACTACCCAAAACTCATCACATCGCAACTCTAATAGTGAGACATTACCATGAGGATGTTTTCCATCAAGGTCGTCATTTTACTGAAGGTGCCGTCCGGTCAGCAGGAGTGTGGATAGTAGGAGGTAAACGGCTGGTGTCAAGTGTCATCTACAACTGTGTGACCTGCAAAAAACTGAGAGGGAGGTTAATGGAGCAAAAAATGGCACCACTACCAGTTGACAGACTCACCTCAGAACCCCCTTTTACCCATGTCGGTCTGGACGTCTTCGGACCATGGAGCATTGTCACTCGGCGCACTCGTGGAGGTAGTGCTGAAAGTAAGTGATGGGCAGTGTTATTCACATGCATGAGCACTAGAGCGACACACATCGAAGTGTTAGAATCCATGACCACTTCAAGTTTTATAAATGCCTTACGCCGATTCTTTGCTATCCATGGGTCATCCAAACAGCTTCGCTCCGACAGAGGCACAAACTTTATTGGAGCGTGCAAAGAGTTAAAATTCAACACCAGTGATCCAGAACTGACAAGTTTCCTTGACAAGCAGGGATGCTCGTGGACTTTCAACTTCCCCCATTCATCCCATATGGGAGGTTGTTGGGAAAGACTGATAGGAGTAGCACGTCGCATTCTGGAAGGGATGTTGCTGCGGTCTGACACGAAACACCTCGCACATGAAGTGTTGACGACACTGATGGCAGAAGTCATGGCCATTCTTAATGCCAGGCCATTGATTCCAGTGTCAACAGACCCTGATAATCCTTCAATATTGACACCTGCAATGATTCTCACTCAAAAGATAACTCCAGTGACAGCGCCTCCAGGTGACTTTGATCATAAGAATCTTCACAAAAATCAGTGGAAACAAGTGCAGTGTCTAGCAGAAAGCATCTGGAAACGTTGGAGACAGGAGTATCTGGTGACTCTCCAGAAACGTCACAAGTGGACTGATGACAAGCCAAACATACAAGTGGATGATGTAGTTCTGATGAAAGACAGTCAGGCTAAACGGAATGATTGGCCAATTGGACTTGTGGTAAAGACATTGCCTAGCAAAGACAGCAAAGTCCGCAAGGTTGAAGTTAAAGTTGTGAGGCAAGGAACAACAAAAACTTACATCAGACCCATCTCAGAGCTTGTTTTTCTTATGTCTAAGGACTCATAAAGTGATGGACATTCTGATACGTAATAATACTGTTCATAAATGTAATAAGTGATTGTATATTTGTTTGGTTGATTAATCTTTGAGCAATTAAGATGTTGATAGTGGTAATAATATACCAGGCGAGGAGTGTTCCGCCCTTCGGCGTTTAGTTCGTTTCCTAGTCGGACCCGTTTTAGTGACGGACCTAGTGTTCGAGCCGAGCAACAGCGCTGAAATCACCCACAAGTCTGCGTCATTACAGAGTTTGGTCAAATCTTTGTCTGTAAGTAATTTTTCGTCAGAATTGTGGTTTCTGTATGATGTATATATGTTTACATTAAGTAATGTGTGATATTACGTTCGTGACTCTATCAGTTTCATCGCATATTCTCTAGATTGAAGCCGTTTGTTTTCTGACTCACTGATTTATCCGCTCAGCAACGAGCCTCGGCGCTTCGTCTCAGATTAATTAGTTGATTTATTTACATCTGTTGATTCATATAGATTATACATGTAACAGTCTAGCAGAGAGTTTGGTGTTACTGAGGACGTTTGATTAATTTCTATGCAGTAAGAACATCTGTAGTTTATTGTGTAAAGTGTTGACACAGAGAATAGCCTACTGTTTAACCATATTGACTTACTGGGTAACTTTATATTTGATTGTGTAAAAAAGACAACAGACGTTACACTTTTGTAATGTTTATTTTCTGTTTACTCTTTTAGTCTTACAAACTTGAATGGAGAAAAACTAAAGAAATAAAACTGAGGAAGAAAAGAGAACGAAAGATAAAACATCAATCCTCAACAAGACTTCTGGAGTTTCTCTTCTTCATTGCTGTTAACTATCTGTCTAGCTGTACAAATCAGTCGTCGTACATCCGAGGGCGGAATAGTTTATGATATGATTACAGATTATAACCTAGATGTGCTGTGTTTGACAGAAACCTGGCTAAAACCAGACGATTACATTACTTCAAATGAGTCCACCCCGCAAGATTACTGTTCTAAGCATGAGCCTCGTCTGAAAGGCAAAGGGGGGAGGTGTTGCTGTAATTTATTGTAATATCTTCAGAAATACTGAGAAGTCTAGTTTTAAATATAATTATTTTGAAGTGTTGGTGCTTAATGTAACACTATCTAGTGTAAATGATAAATCACGTTTGAGATTTGTGCTGGCTACTGTATACAGGCCACCAGGGTACCATACAGACTTTATCAATGAATTAGCTGATTTTCTATCAGAGTTAGTACTGGTTGCAGATAAAGTCCTAATTGTTGGTGATTTTAATATACATGTAGATAACGAAAAAGATGCACTGGGATTAGCATTTAAAGACATTCTGAACTCTATTGGAGTTATACAACACGTGTCAGGACCTACTCATTGTCGCAATCATACTCTAGATCTAATATTATCACATGGAATCAATGTTGATGCCGTTGAAATTCTACAGCAGAGCGATGACATCTCAGATCATTATCTAGTCTTGTGTATACTTCATTTAGCCAAGGCTGCAATGTCGACTTCGTGTTACAAATATGTTAGACCTATCACTTCTGCCACTAAAGATCGCTTTATTAAGAATATTCCTGATCCGTTTAATCTCCTCAGCATCCCAGATAGCTTAGAAGAACTCGATATTGCGACATAAACTTTTGACTCTCTCTTTTAAGCTTAGAAGAAGATTAAAGAAAATAGTCCAACGCCGTGGTACAACGAGCACACTCAGGCCCTTAAGAGAGCAGCCAGAAAAATGGAGCGAACCTGGAAGAAAACAAAAGTTTTTTCGCATTTCATGGAAAGAGAGCACGATTGCATACAGAGAGGCCTTTTAAAAGCTGCTAGATCTGCTTATTTTTCAACAGAAAATAAACAAAACCCAAAGCATTTATTTGAAACAGTGCCTAAAAATAAAGCTTCAACCCCAGACGTTTCCAAGCAGCACAGCAGTAATGACTTTATGAACTTCTTTACTTACGAGATTGATAATATCAGGGAGAAAATTATAACTTTGCAACCGCCTAATACAGTATTGCATCAGGTAGTGCATTGTAGTCTTCCTAAGGAAAAATTGTATTCATTCATTGCTATAGGAGAGGAAGAATTTTCTAAACTCGTTAAATCATCTAAATCAACAACATGTATGTTAGACCCTATACCGACTAAGCTATTGAAAGAGATGCTTCCAGAGGTCATAGATCCTCTTCTTAATATCATTAATTCATCTTTGTCATTAGGATACGTACCAAAAACTTTTAAGCTGGCTATGATTAAACCGTTTGTTAAAGGGTAACTAAACACTGAAACAACTTTTTTTAGTTAATGATCTGTAAGAATGGAACTTCATAAATGCTGTTCTTTGATTCGAGTAAATTTTTTGACATTTGGGTATAAAGTGTTTTAATTTTCAAATATATGGTGTAAAAACGTATGAGTGCTGCCCTCTTCAGGTTAAACGGAAAGCTCCTGCAGTAGGGGTACTCTCTGACGTAGGATACTCTCTGACGTAACTCTGTCACGCCCTTGGTGCGAGCTCACCACGCCCTTGGCAGCCCCTGGTATAAAAGCATCTGGTTCCGTCAAAACTACTGTAGCGAGTCAGGAGTTGGAATTACGAGTATTGAAAACGATCAGGATAGTTTTATATTTGAAAATCAACAAACAACAAATAAAACAAGCAGCTCTATGCACTTTTAAAGGCAAGATTCTATTCTGTGGCATTTCCTTCTGACCGTCGTCAATAGCAACGCATTATAAACACAGTGCAAATCCATGCATCACAACGGACGCGCTCTCTCGTTTCATTCAAATACAATTTGCCGTCTTGCGTCTCCGTTTTTGATTGTATTGAAAATAAAATCAGAGTTAATTTATTGTTTACAGAGTTTGATAATATTGTTGTGATCATCCTGTCTGGACGATTGTTTTGTACGCTGTACAAAATGGATTTATAAACAGGTAAGATTTAAAACATTAATGCGAACTTTTCTTCGTGGAAGCTTCACGTTTATTTCAAGTGAGTGAGATACAATATTTCAACTCAAAACAACATTTTGAAGTGTATTGCAGCGACTTTTTTGTGCATGTTCTGCAGACAGGGTGACCATCATCGATTAAGTTTCCCTCAGGACTTTTGTAAAAGCCAAAATATGACCACACACCTCAGATTTGGCCCTCTTAAAAGGCAGAAAAATCAGATGAAGGTGGGGAAGAAAATACTTCAAATGACCGCTCTGTTGCAAAGCTACTTGCGTCACTCCAGTCGGTCTCCATTTTAGCGAGTTTGACAGCAGCTGTCAATCAATCCCTCACTGCGGTCTCAGTTCGTCCCCTCTATCTCCGCTGGGCTCTGCCCACTTTTCCAGCATTTTTCAAAAATTGCCAGTGGGTGGAGTCAGGCTCTGACCAGGGGTTTAGTTACCCTTTAAAAAAAAACTCAACTTGATCCTACAGAATTAGTCAATTTCAGGCCGATCTCGAAATCTACCTTTTCTGTCAAAGGTACTAGAAAAGGCAGTATCCTCACAACTATGTTCCTTTTTAGAAAGAAATGGTATCTGCGAGGATTTTCAGTCAGGATTTAGACCGTACCATAGTATTGAGACAGCTCTCATCAGAGTCACAAATGATTTGCTGTTATCATTCGATCGTGGTTGTATGTCTCTGCTAGTGTTACTCGATCTTAGTGCTGCATTTGATACCATTGACCACAACATTCTTTTAAAAAGACTTGAAAATTATGTTGGTATTAGTGGAATTGCATTAGCATGGTTTAAATCATACTTATCTGAACGTTATCAGTCTGTAGCAGTAAATGAAGAGATGTCTTATCGATCAAAAGTTCAGTATGGCGTACCACAAGGCTCAGTACTAGGACTGTTGGTGTTCACTCTGTACATGCTACCCTTAGGAGATATCATTAGGAAGCATGGCATTAGTTTTCACTGTTATGCTCATGATAGTCAACTCTATATTTCTTCACGCCCTGACGAAACTTACCAATTCACAAAATTAACGGAATGTATAGTTGATATAAAAAACTGGATGACTAGTAATTTCCTACTACTTAATTCTGAAAAAACAGAGATTCTAATTATTGGACAAAAAACGTCCTCACATACTAACCTAGAACACTTGATGGCTGCTCTGTCAAGTCTTCGTCATCGGTTAGGAACCTGGGTGTGCTCTTTGATACCAATCTTTCATTTGAAAGTCACGTGTCTAGTATCTGTAAAACCACATTTTTTCATCTTAAAAATATAGCTAAATTACGTCATATGCTCTCAATGACAAATGCGGAACAGTTAGTTTATGCGCTCATGACCTCAAGGCTAGATTATTGTAATGCTATTATGGGTGGTTGCCTTGCACGATTAATAAACAAACTACAGCTGGTCCAAAATGCAGCAGCTAGAGTTCTTACCAGAACCAGGAAGTATGACCATATTAGCCCGGTTCTGTTAACACTGCATTGGCTCCCTATTAAACATTGTATACATTTTTAAATATGGCTGATTACTTACAAAGCACTAAATGGTTAAGCTCCCTAGTACTTGAGCGAGCTCTTAACCCTATGGGGTCGGCTATTGCGCCGGCATGATGAGCTCACTTTTTTCCTTATCAGTGCAAAAGAGACTCAAATTACTCTGTTGATTTTGATCTTACATATAAGTGTTGTACATCATTAGATCCTGTTAAGTGTCTATTTTTTTTTTTTGTGGATACTCACAATAAAAACAAAATGTTCTGCTTTTTGTCAAATAAAGAAAAATAAACATGATGCGAATTTTGTCTTCTCTCTGTCAGTGAAGTTCATTCTGAAACGCGTCCGAAAATGAACTGTAACTCAGTAAATACTTGTCACACAGGCAAGAAAGATTTTTCGTTATGAAGCTGAAATTCTCTTCTTTTAAATGAAGTGTATGTAATCTGTATGAAAAGAGAGAGATGTCAGTATTTTTCCTTTCAGCTCATTATAGTTTATTACGTGTTAATGTGACACGCCCACGGAGAGAGCGCGCTATTAAAACGCGAATGTTGAGGCAAGCCATGAAAACACCCACATCAGCTGGATAAAACATCAAGTATAATAAGAATCTTGTCCTTTACCTCGTCTTGCTGCACTGTGAGGAATAATACTATCGTAATAATCCTGAAAAAGTTACCTCAGAAGTGCTGGTAGTTTCATTTCGAGGAGCACGGATTCAGCTGATGTAGTAAGTTATTTTTTCTTAAGTGCTTTGTTCTAATCGCGTTATTGAATAGTGTCTGTAAGCTGTACAAAGACTGTTTAAATATGAATTTCGAGTCTGTGTGTGAATGAATGAATGGCACAGACGCGCACGCAGTGTTACTACAGCCGTCCATCGCATCTGTGCCAGTAGTCTATATGGGATACTTTATGATTTATGGCCCTTGATTGATGGATTTGACAGGTTATGAGAAAGGGGAGGGGTTTTATGACAGGATATGAGCATGGGGGATGTTTTTATGACAACAGGTGGTTTGTGTGACCTTTTTGACCGTGCTTGGTTCCGGTGTGTTTATGATGTGTGTTTACGACCCGGCAATCTGCTTTGTGTGACTGTTAGGAATGTTTTCAGGGAAAGTTTTTATTATATCAGGATAATGTTCACAGAACGCAGAAATTTGCACATGAAGAGGTCCGACACGGATTTTCAGCAAGGCGCAGCATCATCCATATTGTCTGTTGGGGAGAATGAAACAAAATGAGTTTAAAGAAATAGCATTGACAAATAAAAGCTTATAAAATTAAATTGAATAAGATGTTAAGTTTATTAAGTATTTAAAAGTAAGTTTTAAAACAACCTGTTGAGCTTAATGAGGTGATGTTATGCGTCTGACTAAAGTCACAGCCCCTTAAATCTTCCTGATCAGATGAAATGTGACAAATTAGTTTTTTAGTAAATGAAAAGCATGTGAAATAGTGATTCATTTTATTAAACATTTAAAGTAAGTTTTAAAACAACTTGTTGAGTTTAATGAGGTGATGTTATGCATCTGACTAAAGTCACAGGCGCCTTAAATTTTTTCTGAGCAGACAAAAATGTTATAAATTAGGTTTTTCAGAAATAAAAAGCATTGCATATAAATAATCATATAAATAGTGATTAAATTAAATAAGATAACAAATTATCCACAATATATACTGTCTTATCCACAATATACTGTCTTATCCATACTGTCTTATCCACAATATACTGTCTTATCCACAATATACTGTCTTAAACAGCTAAATAATCAAGTATAATCATTTTAAGCTGCCTTACACAGTTTAATCTAACATATAAAATTTTGAATAATAGGGGATATTATGTGAAATAAAATGTTAAATTAACAAGCATTTTAATCTAATACACTATACTGACATCGACACTGCCTGGTACTGCATTGACTTCCACTTTCCTTGCATCCACATATCGTCAGCTCCAAGCACCTGGCCTATACAGGTTCTTTGTTTAAAAGCTGGGGGACAAGCATTCCATCATTCATGTGCCAACCACAACTGGTTGGTGAGGGCAACTGTGGATGGGTCACTAGTGACTGTTTCCAAACCTTTGTTTGATAGTTGGCCCTCATGAGGTGCAGAGACAAGGCATCCTGAGTTGGTGGTAAAGTATCCACATTGGCTTTCACTTTCCGAAACAGGGCACAGCGAACATCATAGATTGAAGTGCTGGTCGTTTTTGGATCATACAGTTTGCAGACAAACTGTTCTGCTGAGGATAGAATAGCTGGACTTGGTACTTCATCCTCACCAAAGTTGTGGAGAAGATGAGGGCACTGCTGGAACACTTTCCACGCCGTCCTTTTTCCTATTCCAGTGAATTGACTGGTAGTGTCACATCCAGTGATAGCATGAAATGCCAACAGACCATCCAGAATCTCATTTGACATTTTCATATCATGCACTTTAATGTAGCGTGGTTTCTTGGCAGTTCCTGCTTTCATCCAAACTTCTGGGCTCAGCAGGTGTGCAAACACAAGAAGCAACAACAGTACATCTGTGTCTCTGCACTGAATGATGAGCCTCTCATACCCTTTGGTTGTGGCATCAACAGCATGTAGCAATATGCGGGTATCTGCTTCTTCATGTGCAGCCCGTTGGTGGGAAACATCAATCCCAGCTGCCGTTGCCACTTTTTCAGCATCATCAAATCCCCCACTTATTACAATTTCAAGACCATACTGAATGACGTGCCTTTCAAGTTCAATTACAATGGTGCGAATTTTTCGCTGCGTGGTGCTGCGTTTTGCTCTTGTTCCACCCTTTATGGAGTTTTGTAGGTACTGATCAAAGACTAGATCCACTCTAGTAATGTTCCCATGTAGATTGCCAGTCACTTTGGGCCGACTTATTCAAGCTGATAGAAGAGCAACTTTGACTGAAATAACCACTCGTTACAACCGAGGTATGCAGCAAAGCATTTGTGAAGCCACAACACGCGCAACCTTGAGGCGGATGGGCTACAACAGCAGAAGACCCCACCGGGTACCACTCATCTCAACTACAAATAGGAAAAAGAGGCTACAATTTGCAAGAGCTCACCAAAATTGGACAGTTGAAGACTGGAAAAATGTTGCCTGGTCTGATGAGTCTCGATTTCTGTTGAGACATTCAGATGGTAGAGTCAGAATTTGGCGTAAACAGAATGAGAACATGGATCCATCATGCCTTGTTACCACCGTGCAGGCTGGTGGTGGTGGTGCTGTAATGGTGTGGGGGATGTTTTCTTGGCACACTTTAGGCCCCTTAGTGCCAATTGAGCATCGTTTAAATGCCACGGCTTACCTGAGCATTGTTTCTGACCATGTCCATCCCTTTATGGCCTCCATGTACCCATCCTCTGATGGCTACATCCAGCAGGATAATGCACCATGTCACAAAGCTCGAATCATTTCAAATTGGTTTCTTGAACATGACAATGAGTTCACTGTACTAAAATGGCCCCCACAGTCACCAGATCTCAACCCAATAGAGCATCTTTGGGATGTGGTGGAACGGGAGCTTCGTGACCTGGATGTGCATCCCACAAATCTCCATCAACTGCAAGATGCTATCCTATCAATAAGGGCCAACATTTCTAAAGAAGTCTTTCAGCACCTTGTTGAATCAATGCCACATAGAATTAAGGCAGTTCTGAAGGCAATAAAAATAACGTTTACTAATGTAGGAGCGAGAGTGAATGAACGGCACAAGTAGTCTATATGGGATACTTTATGTCAAAATGATTTATGACCCTTGATTTATGGCCCTTGATTGATGGATTTGACAGGTTATGAGAAAGGGGAGGGGTTTTATGACAGGATATGAGCATGGGGGATGTTTTTATGACAACAGGTGGTTTGTGTGACCTTTTTGACCGTGCTTGGTTCCGGTGTGTTTATGATGTGTGTTTACGACCCGGCAATCTGCTTTGTGTGACTGTTAGGAATGTTTTCAGGGAAAGTTTTTATTATATCAGGATAATGTTCACAGAACGCAGAAATTTGCACATGAAGAGGTCCGACACGGATTTTCAGCAAGGCGCAGCATCATCCATATTGTCTGTTGGGGAGAATGAAACAAAATGAGTTTAAAGAAATAGCATTGACAAATAAACAGTGGTGGACGAAGTACACATACCATGTACTTGAGTAAAAGTAAAGATACTCAAGGTAAAATATTACTCAAGTAAAAGTAGAAGTGCTGCCTTTAAACATTCACTTGAGTAAAAGTACAAAAGTATTTGCCTTCAAATGTACTTAAGTATCCAAGTACATTTTTTATGGCTATAATGTCCTATTATAATTTGTCACAAGACTCTTGCTTAACTCTGTCTAAGTGAAGACTAATTCAATTCAATTCAATTCAAATTTATTTGTATAGCGCTTTTCACAATACATATTGTTTCAAAGCAGCTTTACAGAAAGTGCATTTCAGAAATGTACATAGAAGAATATAGTTAGTTAATCATCATGTATTAATTTAGGGCATAACATATCGCCGGCGTTGAGTCGTCTCTTCACAGGCGTCGAGTCGTCTCTTCACAGGCGTCGAGTCGTCTCATCGCAGGTGTTGGAGCATCTGAAGTCTCCGTGAGAGGCTGGATACAAACTGGAGCTGACGAACGCTATTTACCTCGGGACTAGCGTCCCGAGATAACAGCAGAAAAGCAGATGGGAAATAATTAGCGTAGCTGCTGTTCATAATATTAATGCAGTCGATCTGATTCAACAGTGGTATAAAAGGTAAGCATTATGTGAATGCTTGGCTGAAGAGATGCGTCTTTAATCTAGTTTTGAACTGGGAGAGCGAGTCTGAGCCACGAACAGTATCAGGAAGGCTATTCCAGAGTTTAGGAGCTAAATGTGAGAACGCCCTCCCTCCTTTAGTGGACTTAGATATCCTAGGAATGACCAGAAGCCTCGAATTTCGGGATCTTAAAGAACGCGATGGATTGTAGGGCGATAGAAGGTCCATTAAATACACAGGAGCTAAACCATTTAGGGCTTTATAGGTCAGTAGTAGTACTTTGTAATTGATACGGAACTTAATAGGTAACCAGTGCAGAGATGATAGAATCGGTGTTATATGATCATATTTTCTCGACCTAGTAAGAACTCTAGCGGCTGCATTTTGGACTAACTGTAGCTTGTTTATTGAAGATGCAGGACAACCAGATAATAAAGCATTACAGTAATCTAGTCTCGAGGTCATGAATGCATGAACTAACTTTTCTGCATCAGAAACAGATAGCATGTTACGTAATTTAGCAATGTTTCTAAGGTGGAAAAAAGCTGTTCTTGTAACATACGAAATATGATTTTCGAAAGACAAGTTGCGGTCTAGTATAACACCCAGGTCTTTTACTGTAGTCGATAAGGTAACGGGACATCCTTCTAAATTAAAGTTGTATTGTAAGAGATTTTGTGGGTAGTTTTTTGGACCAATAAGTAATACCTCAGTTTTATCTGGATTTAGTAGCAGGAAATTACACGTCATCCAGCATTTTATATCTTTAAGACATTCTGTCAATTTTGATGAGTTAGTGTTTTCATCTGGTCGTGATGAAATATATAATTGAGTGTCATCAGCATAGCAGTGGAAATTAATTCCATGTTTTCTTATAATATTACCAAGTGGCAGCATATATATTGAGAATAGCAGAGGGCCTAACACCGATCCTTGCGGCACTCCATAGTCTACTGACGTTATCTTCGATTTTTCCCCATTTAAACAGACAAAATGGTAACGGTCCGATAAGTACGATCTGAACCAGCTTAATGCCTGTCCCTGAACACCTATCACATCTATAGTGTCGAACGCAGCGCTAAGATCGAGTAGAACTAGTATTGAGATACAGCCTTGGTCAGAAGCTAAAAGTAAATCATTTGTAATTTTAACTAGCGCAGTTTCTGTGCTATGATGCGGTCTGAATCCTGACTGAAATTTTTCGTATATCTCATTTTCTTGCAAGAAAGAACACAATTGAGCGGACACAATTTTTTCTAGTATTTTAGACATAAATGGAAGATTTGAAATGGGTCTGTAATTTGCTAAGTTATTTTGATCTAATTGCGGTTTCGTAATAAGAGGTTTTATTATTGCCAGCTTGAATATTTTTGGAACATGACCTAAAGATAAAGACGAGTTAATAATATTGAGAAGAGGCTCTTCCACTACAGGTAACACTTCTTTCAGTAGTTTAGTGGGTATTGGATCTAATAAACATGTTGTTGGTTTAGATGCAATGATAAGTTTATTTAGCTCTTCCTGTCCTACAGTTGTAAAGCGGTGTAGTTGTTCTTGAGGGACGATAATTGAGGCTGAATCACAAGACACCATAGAGGATTGTACATTTACAATTGTATTTCGGATGCTTTCTATTTTCTCATTGAAGTAATTCATAAAATCATTACAACTATACTGTAACGGAATATTTTGCTCTGGTGATGTCTGTTTATTTGTTAGTCTAGCCACGGTGTTAAATAAAAACCTTGGATTATTTTGGTTATTTTCTATTAGTTTGCGGAGATGCTCTGCCCTGGCTGCTTTTAGAGCCTTTTTATAACGTGACACACTGTCTTTCCACGCGATTCTAAAGACCTCTAAATTAGTTTGTTTCCATTTACGCTCTAAGTTACGAGTTTCTCTCTTGATAGCATGTGTAGTACTATTGTACCATGGTGCTTTAGTTTTCTCTCTAACCTTTTTCAATCTAATTGGTGCAACAATATCTAATGTACTAGAGAAAATGGTGCTCAAACTGCTGGTCATTTCCTCTAGTTCATCTGTTTGTTTGGGTTCACTGAGCAGCTGAGATAGATCAGGTAAGCTATTTGAGAATCTATCTATAGTGATTGGAAGGATTGTTCTGCCTGGTCGATAACGCGGCGCAACATGACAAATTTCAGCAGTACGTATTATACAAGTTACCATGTGATGATCAGTGAGATCGTCACTTTGCGGTATAATATCTATATCGGTTCCATATGATATAATTAAGTCTAGTGTATGATTTAGACGATGAGTGGGACCACTGACGTTTTGCTTGACCCCAAAGGAGTTTAATAAATCTGTAAACGCAGTCCCTAACGCATCATTTGTGTTATCTACGTGTATGTTAAAATCTCCAACAATTATTGCTTTATCGACATTGACCAATAGATCTGAGATAAAGTCTGCAAACTCTTTTAGGAAATCAGTGTAGGGCCCTGGAGGTCTATATACAGTAGCCAAGGCTAGAGATAATAGGGATTTCTTTCTTACATCTAAGAGCGTAACATTTAGCACAAGTACTTCAAACGAATTAAACCTGTGACCTGTTTTCTGAGTAACATTAAGAATATCTCTATAGATTGTTGCAACACCGCCGCCACGACCGATCAGACGGGGCTCATGCTTATAACAATATCCTTAAGCCAGGTTTCAGTAAGGCAAAGTACATCGAAGCTATTATCTGTGACCATTTCATTTACAATATCCGCCTTAGGTGTGAGCGATCTAATGTTTAGAAGACCTAGTTTTAGAAAATGTTTTTGTTCACTGATATTTAGATTTTCTGGTTTAATTACAATAAGATTTTTCCTAGATCCTACACTAGATTTATTGTTTGGCCTCACTAGACGAGGAATAGACACAGTTTCTATATAATGTTCTACACTACTTATATCAATTAAGTTGGGACAGCAAAGACTGTGAATTGGACTTTGACTTACTAGTCAGATGGTGTGCAACGTCTTGGAGATGTTGTCCGACAGAACAGCCGCTCCGATTCTGCTGGGGTGCAGGCCATCAGCACGGTAGAGCCTAGGTCGCTCCCAGAACAGATTCCAATTATTTACAAAGAGCAGTTTCTGTTCATAGGATCTAGGAAAAATCTTATTGTAATTAAACCAGAAAATCTAAATATCAGTGAACAAAAACATTTTCTAAAACTAGGTCTTCTAAACATTAGATCGCTCACACCTAAGGCGGTTATTGTAAATGAAATGGTCACAGATAATAGCTTCGATGTACTTTGCCTTACTGAAACCTGGCTTAAACCAAATGAGTATTTCGGTCTAAATGAGTCTACTCCGTCAGGATATTGTTATAAGCATGAGCCCCGTCTGATCAGTCGTGGTGGCGGTGTTGCAACAATCTATAGAGATATTCTTAATGTTACTCAGAAAACAGGTCACAGGTTTAATTCGTTTGAAGTACTTGTGCTAAATGTTACGCTCTGTTGAGTGACTAATGTCACTCTTGGCACACCAATCTATTAATGAAATGACATTAATTAGTCTGATATATACAGTATATATACTATATATATACTATATATATATATATATATATACATAAATATATAATATACTGTGTGTGTATATATATATATATATATATATATATATATATATATATATGTATATTTGAATTTAATTAATTTTTTGTGTATTTAATTTTGGAGGGAAGGGGACTGTTCCCATAAGGTATAAAACATTTACAGTATTTACGGTATATATTTTTCTCCAGCGCCTATGGTCATAATTATTAACATCTTAATGTTATGATACACTCACATAAACCTGCACAACGCCATTAAATATATATATATATATATATATATATATATATATATATATATATATATATGTGTATATACACACACATACTGTACACACACACACACACATCTTTTCACACACACGCGCGCGCGCACACACACACACACACACACACACACACACACACATACATATACAGTGTATATATATATATATATATATATATATATATATATTCTATGTTATGGGAGCAGCCAATTTCCCTCCAAAATTAAACACAAAAACGTATTAATGCAGTGTTTCTGCTAGGCTACTCCCCAGAAAAAAAAAGCTATTGTATGCACGTCATTTTAGTGGCAAAAACGTAAGCAATGTACATTAGGCGTCAATACTTACCGATAATTGCTGCAATAATAGCTGCTGCTCTCTGTCCCGCTTAAAATCATTGTCAACGCGATTTGTTTGGAACTATTGAGAGCTACACGAATAACATGACCGCGCGGCGGCGAGATCACTGTCACAACCATCTATGTTCGCAACTCTCATATTTAACGGCTCTGGTTCGCGCTTAGTAGATTCCGCCAAGGCAAGTTCAAAACAAAGCGCGCGCGCGCTGTACTGTGATTGGTGGCTCGTTTGAGTTACGTTTTCCACTCATAAATAAAAAGGAACGACTGATTTTGAAAATGTAGTAGAGTAAAAAGTAAGATATTTGACTTTGAAATGTAGTGGAGTTAAAGTAAAAGTCTCCCAAAATTTAAATACTTGAGTAAAGTACAGATACGCAAAAAAGCTACTTAAGTACAGTAACGAATTACATTTACTTCGTTACTGTCCACCACTGCAAATAAAAGCTTATAAAATTAAATTGAATAAGATGTTAAGTTTATTAAGTATTTAAAAGTAAGTTTTAAAACAACCTGTTGAGCTTAATGAGGTGATGTTATGCGTCTGACTAAAGTCACAGCCCCTTAAATCTTCCTGATCAGATGATTGATTTATTTATTTCAATCATCTGATCAGGAAGAATAGATGAAATGTGACAAATTAGTTCCCTTTCGAGGGAACTCTACACTGCGTCGAGAATCGACACTTTGGGGACGCTCCCTAAGCGTGCGCCTCTGAAGTATGAATGAAACTAATCCAATCCTGATTGGTGTTGCGTCGTGACGTAACATGTGACGGCATACCCGGAAGTATAAAAGTGACACTGTCACAACACACACTAGCTTTCGCTCTTCAGCAAGCGCTCTGTGTTGAAACTTATTTGGTGTTGTTTGTCAATCAGTTGATCAGAATGGCCAGCGAACAATTTAAAAGATGTGTGCACCCTTGCCCTCGTTTTATTACGGGTGGGGACACACATGCTTTGTGAGTGAATTGTTTGGGAGCACAGCATGCACAAGCAGCTCTTGAGGGAGCTGTTTGTGCAGACTGTGAAGCACTTCCTATTAGAGTGCTGCGCTCCCGGCTGGCGTGCTTTGATGAGCACGGTCAGGCTCGCGTTCCCCACGGTTCTGGTCCCGCGTCCGTTGAGGCGGCGCGACGATTGAGATCGCGGGGTTCGCAGCGGGATCTTACAGATGAGAATGAGACTGCTGCGGCACTTTCTCATTCTTCGTCTGAGGATCCCGTAGACCCTGAGAGTGGTACAGGAGCCCGCATCGCGGCTTCTCCTGCCCACGATCAGGTCCCAATGCTTGAGCTCTCTGCTTCCGAGGAAGTGGATGTGCTCAGTATTGATGCGGATGACCGTGATTTGGGCGTGCCAGTTCACGGCCAAAGCCATGAGGAGCTGGTAGAGGTTGTGACTCGTGCTGTGGCCAGACTTAACATTAGCTGGCCACATGATGAGCAAGGAACGCAAGTGAAAGCAAGCTTGATGAGCGTTTCCTGCAGCACAGGTCACAACCTCAGCGCCGGGCTAACTGTTTTTCCCCAATCTTACAAATAAAGAGATAAGAACTCTCCTAAAAAAAAAAAAAAAAAAACCACTATTTTTCACCTGTACTCTAAGACGATTTTACAGGCGTATAATGGCACTAAACGTACCATAGCTTATTGTAGCAGTTATGATGGTTGAGAGACATCAGTGGCTTAATTTGTCTGGTATAAAAAAGGGAAGACAAATATTTTCTGCTGAACGCTCCGCTATCACCTTCTGGCCTGTTCTCCGACGCTGTAACTTCTATCGTCGACAGGTTTATGAATAAATAAATAAAATAAATAAATATATATATAAGTATATGCATTTTAATCTAATACATCACGGTTATAGGGTCACACTGTGATATACTGACTTACATAGATAAATAAAACATATAAATTAGTGAATAATAGTTCATATTATCTGAAATAAGATGATCAATTATCAAGTATAAGTATTTTAATCGAATTCATTCGAGATATAGGGTCACGCCACAATATACTGACTTACACAGATAAATAAACATATAAAATAGTGAATAATAGCGGATATTACGTGAAATAAAATGTTAAATTGACTAAGTATTTGAATCTAATACATTATGATATAATGCCTTACACAGTTAAATAAAACATAAAATAGAGAATAATAGTTCATATTATTCGACATGCGCTGTTAAATTGACTAAGTATTTCTGACTTATAAATAAACCATATGAAATAGTCAATAATAGTTCATATTATTTTAAATAAAATGTTAAAAAGTATTTTAAAATTATTTTTAAACATGTGATGAAGTGAACTTACCATTGGTGAAATTAGGAGGTCTTTTTGGCTCTGGTTAAAATCACAGATCCTTGAATTTCTGAGGTGTTTGCTCTCCGTTTGCTAAATTGAAAATGAAGATCGCTTCCATCATGTCCGGGTCAAGGGGTCCGCCCCTTCCTCGCTGTGTAGCTGCTATCTTATGCTAGGTAATAGCATTAGCAGTTTGTTTCAGAAAACATCAAGCAATTAAAAGATAGTGCGGCCACATGGTGTTTTACAATCAAAGACCACAACTGTCTCCAACCATAAAATCTTCTGATCTGAAGCATTCCTGTCTGGCGGGGAGACCCCAAAATGGGGCCATTTTGACACTTCACACGGACCAGGCTGTAAGATCAATATAATTAGATGTTTATACCGGCGTCTTCAGGAAAAAGTCAAAACAAAATGGTCGCAAAGTTACATATTATATAGCCTACTCTTATCCATTGATTGTGATGATAAGATAAACTGTCCCTATTTCCTGGGGAGTTGTCCCCATCCTATTTTTCTTGACACCTCAATGACTCCTTTTGAAGAGCAGGTTTATTTTTCTAACATTTAAACTTACACATTAGAACACCCTCTGACTTTATGAATACACATAAATGGCATCTTAATGATTTTTTATATTTTTGTGCATTTATTTAAAGTATGCATGCGGGCCTACCATTTTGACACTAGTGATACCTTACTTCTTTGATGATATTAAAGGTTTTATGAAATATTATTTCTATTTTTTTCAGCACATGTAGTCAGAGTCTCAGAAAATAATATTAGTGCAACAAATAAGGAGATTATGTTTTATTTATTTTGATCAGGTTTGGTAAAAGTATGCCTGAATGATGTTAGTTAATCTGCACTGATGATGCATTCCTTTAAATCTTAACTTTGAGAGCATCAGAATTAAATGGATGTAAAATTATTATCATGTCACATGTGACATTAACACGACAGAAAAGACAGTAACACCAATGACACAACGAATCACCAATGCCACACATAAGACCATAATTAGATGAGACTAAATTGTTACATTTGGTCTACAATCTAACTGAATAGCTTTGAATAAAGTTTATCTTTAAATGGGGATTTTACTTAACAGTATCTGCTCAAAAACTTTACAATTTTAATGCAAAACTGTGCTTTGTCGTCTTAGATCTAATTTATACAAAGATATGTAAGCAGTATTTTGTCCATCGACAGACAACAGCGAGCAGTATTCCTGTTACCGTAACTGTTTAGCCTTTTCCACTATCAAAACATTTCAAATGGATGCATTCGACAATATACAGCTTATTACGGTAATTTCAGGCTTTCCGCCAGCAAATGACGCCAGCTTTCTGGCAGAGTGGGGTCGCGGAAGGATTTGAATGTTGAACAGAGAGATACGGAGCGCACCAGGACAGGGTGTTTTGGACAGCGTAAATAATAAAAGAAAGAAAGAACGAACAAAAACATAGTGATTCAAGCGGTAGACAACAGGTGAGGTGTTTGGGATGATTTTTGATGAAACTTGGGAGGTGGATGGCCGAATACTCTTTCAAGTATCTTAGCATGCGGTGTATGTAAAGTTATGTATACGTAGGCTATATGTATATGAGTGCGTCGCATATGAAAAAAGTATCGTAAATGAAAACTATGCAACTCCATGTCACGCACAAAAATACTTGTATATGTGCATTGTAGTTAATTTTCAACTTAAACGTGTTAGTTTTATTTATTTATTACGATTTTTTCTCAATAAAATCAGTAATTTATTCAAGTTTCTATCATTCAACTCCATGTCACACACAAAAATACTTCTATATGTGCATTATAGTTAATTTTTCAACTTAAACGTGTTATTTTTATTTATTACGATTTTTTTCTCAATAAAATCAGTAATTTATTCAAGTTTCTATCATTTGTCTATTTAAATTAAACAATTTTATACATTTACAAACACACCACACACACACAGACTAATGGCCAATAACTGTAATTTATTGAAAATCATCTTTTTCTGAAAAAATAATTCCTAGCACTTGAAGATAGCACAATGGTTTATAATTTTACAGTCAAAACAAAATATGTGAAAATCACCCATTTTAGTTCTTCAAGTTCTAAAGGGGTATGTTGTATCTTTTAGAAATTTGCACACATTTTCAGAGACAAGATGTGTACTTTCACAAAGCCATTGGTTCTTTTGAACAAGAGCATAATGATACCAAATACGTCTGACACAATGTTTTGAGAAAAGCAGTGTTTAAAATACAGATGTTTTTTCTTTTGACAAACATACATTTTAAATTATATCCCGTGGTGTTTAACATCAAGAAGTATTTTTATGCAAAGACGAATTAATTAAAAGACAACAACAATACAAATAGTTTAGGTCGACATAAAACGATAATAAACAAAACACTTCCAGATCCTTCCATAGATGTAGTAAACATTTACAAAATGTAAATAGATTCTGACAGATTTGTTAAGAGCGCCTGTACCACATTATTGTAATGCAATCACATTTGAGGACTAACTTTACCCGGCCCTTGCAAAGGCTATGGATAAAATTCAAGCATAATCTTTATGCAACATACTACAACTTTTTGTTATATATTTTTGTATTACAACTTTTTGTATTATACCAATACTACTCAATTTACTACAACAGTGTGTACGGGGTATAAGAATAGAGGGTTGAAAAGCTCTTTTTATAATAAACACACAAAAGTGTGCAAATGGCGGTTTTATTACATCGATAGATTTAGTCATCTTGTTCAGACAGCAGATGATACTGTTTCACATTATGTATGTTGGACTGTATGTGTTTTAGGTGAAGACTTTTCTTAAAGACCTGTCAACATTCTGCGTTTTATAGGAATAAATGACAATTAATTTAAGTAATTGTCTTTCTGTTTGAGAATATTTGACTAAGCTGATACTTTGTTTAGGTCAACTTTCCCTCTATCTATGATGTGGAACATCACACACAGCATTAACACAAAAAGTAAGTGCATGCTGTTTTACACTTAAACTATACGGTAGAGTCACATCTGACTATTGCCCTGAGAGATGGATATTCATTAAAGCATGAGGTTGCAAAACAAAGTTCCACACTTCGGTAAAACCTGCAGATAAAATTGCACAAAAGCAAATTCTAGAGTTTCTAAAAAAAAAGTGAAAACATTTTTTTTAAAAAGTAAATACAACATGAGCCATTTAAAACAAATACAGAAACCCATTCTCCCGATTTACTGAAGAAGTTTGTAACCATGATTCTATGTTATTTCCCCCCACTAGCGGATGACGCTGTATACATCTTGTTTCTTTGTACAGTTTTTGACAAAGACTGCTCTTTGAGCAGTGTCAAGCATGTTCATATAGTAATTAATTCATAAGAAAATGACAAAATTTAAACTGATATTATTTTAGGTCTGTCTACGAAGAGGTCACAAAACACATAATAGGCCCAACATCAAAAGTGAGGCTTGATGTTTTTCTGTAACATACTGTATATACAACTGTTACACTTAAAACAACCCTATCGATCAGCTGTACACATTATGAGTCAAGGTGTCACAGACACACAATTTGTCATGTTTGTCTTCACAATCGGGGCGTTCTTTACGAAAAACAGTTTGTGTCCATCATCAGTGAATACCAAATTTGTTTAATATAGCTCAATCTCACAAATAAATATTTACATTTGTAAAAATTAAGATATATTTCATTGATTTTGTTCTCATTTTTGAACTTTTACCACGGTATCATTCTTAACAGCAGCATTCTTATTGTAATGCCTGGGTGTGATTGTAATGCTTGTGGGGTGTTTTCTTTACACTTGCCCCATGGATATCTGTTTCCTATGTCATGTTAGTGAACTCCAGGTCTTCTAGCCTTTTATTCATATACGACAGTATTCACATGAATTTGCGTGATTTAATAACTACGAACGCAGGGTATTATATCCATATCTGTGTTACACAACATCTTTTCAACAATAGACAAGCTGTTTAAGCATCGGTAAGTGTCAACATGTATCGAAAAGACTATTGTGTTACAGCAAAACCACTATTGGTAGAATGATATTGTAACGTATAGAGTTTTTGCATCTGTTCTCGTGTTACTCGACATTATCACAGAGTTTCTTGCTGTATGATCCAATTTTCAAAGAATCTTACAGACGTAATATGTTTATTCAGAATTTAAACTACTTTTTAAAAGTCGACGTTTAGGGTTATATACAATCTGTACATTGTGTTTTAATTTCACTATAGAGTATAATAAACGCTACAGGGACTGAACTTTAGCATTTTAATCTTTGGTTAAAGTTAACTTAAAGTCTGCACAAAAAGAAATTGCATCCTAACTATCCTTTCTAAATGCACGCTACGAATCTATTGAGAACAATTCACCATGCATGTGTTTGACCTTGTAATGTTTAATCAAAATTTTGTTGGAAAATCTAAAATATATGGCGGATTTACTTAACTTTTTATGTCAACAGGTTCTACGTAACTGGGTTATGTCACATTTATTAACATTGTTTATTCAGTTCAGTAAACTTAAGTTTCTTACATAAGATTAATGCAATGCCATTTAGTGGAAGCAGGTTAACATTCTTAATTTTGTCCAAAACTATTAAATTCAATTATCCTAAAATTAATATCAAAACAAATAATCCATTTGTTTAATTGATTCGGTTATTTAGTGATTGTGTTCAACAATGTATAACCTTTACAAATATTATCTAATAAGATAACCTTTTACAAAATCTTTCCGCAGTAAAGACTCTTATTGTTAGGCAATTGCTAGAAGATGGTTTTGTTACATCCAAGGCATGCCCAAAGTACTTGTTTTTATTATTATTAAAACCACTTTAATTATTGTTAGCACGTCCTCACCCCAGTCTACACTTTACCACAATTGTAATCTCCAAAAACACTAACATATCAGAAACTCTTTTAAATATAAACATTAACGAGTAGCCAATTTTTTATCTTGATGAAAAAACACACATAAATAATGTTTTATTTCAAAATGTACACCCCTATCCAGCATGATGGGAAGGGGAAATCCTGGTCCTAGTTTTCTATATTACAATTTTAACTCAACTAAACTAATTCATGTAATCTCATCTCAAATGGCTTAAGTAAAAAGGTTGAAAAGAATCGTGTTGGATTAACGTAAGTAAACTGAACAATTTAACAGTCTACTGTCTACAGTCTACTTAACTGAAACATGAAAATATTGAGTTAAGTCAAACGCCACTGTTTCAAGTCAGATTAACGCAATGTATTGTGTTTGAATGAGAAAGCTAATACAACGGTGTTAAATGAAAAATATTTTCGACTGAATTCTCTCTGGTGACATGCAGGACTTGTTGTTTATGCAGGACATAGTTATTTATGGCTTCCTGAAGACAACCCCCGTACACCGTTACAAGGATCTCCAAGGATCGCTGAAATATTTAATCTTTTAAATCATGTAGAATTGTTTTAAATGCAGCAAAACAAAGAATGAAGATCATTAAATTATTACTCTACAAGAATCAATATGTATAATACCATTTTTAGCTTAGACAGGGTCACAAAAGAATGATGACTCAAGTGGATAAACCTTTTATTTCAACATTATTTTTTATCGTTACAAAAATTATGATAGACCGGCATTACAAATACATAAAGTAATACAATAACTCCATTTACAGGTGATCGAGCCAGAATAGGAAGTCGCGGCATGCTACCATGTTATGGTCTAGGGTATAGCTGACCAGACCTTCAACTATTTCGTTAATATCTGTTTTTGCATTTTTTGACACCAGTGACACACAGAGATCTGTTACAAACGTACACATACAGAGTAGTTCGTCGACTCCGAATTCATTACTAGATGTACGCACCACATCCAGAACTTTTCTGAGAATTACACCGGTCGGCTCTATGGTGTTAAAAAACATGGGCGTCACATCAGGCCATGTTCCCACCAACCCTCTTATGACATCCATTTCATTTTTGAGATTTGTTACACGTTTGGTATCCCGCACACAATTGTTATTCATATCACACGCAGCATCGACGATCCTGTGCATCAAGTCAATCATAGGGTCTCTAAAATAATCTTTAAACAGAGTCTATCGTAGCTCTTAAACGACACTCTTTCCCCGTGCCGCACTCACACGCCGGATGATACTTGTGCCCCCCATCGCCAGAACTCGACAGGCAGTCGTTCTCTGTCAGCTTTTGCGTCGCCATCTCAGAAGTTTCTAGATTTTCGAATAGGAAACTGTTTGATGATGAAAGATTTGGATAGGTCCTGGAATAGCCCGTGAATCTTTGCAGCACAATCGTCCAGGCCTTTTGGTTTAACGCTCTGAAGTTTGGGATTTGGGTCAGCAGTGTGAGTCGAAGAAGCGTAGTTTGCGGCAGGTTCAGACAAACAGGAATGTCAAAGCAAGCTTTAGCAGTCTATGTAACAACCAAATGTTCCTTCAACTTCTGATCAATGAGATGTAGCAGTAGTCCCAACCGTCCGCATTTTTACGATTTTGAATCCAATGTCGGTGAAGCAACCGTCTGTAGCGTTGGAACCAGGTTTAGCAGCGTTACCACCACACACAACAGTTAGGAGAAACTGGTTTGCGTGTGATAACTGAGGCTGAGCTCTGTGTAGAGTTTATCAGGACTGCGGTTGGGGTCCGCCCTCGTCCCCCGTTGTGTGCGGGGGTTGTCTTCAGGAAGCCATAAATAACTATGTCCTGCATAAACAACAAGTCCTGCATGTCACCAGAGAGAATTCAGTCGAAAATATTTTTCATTTAACACCGTTGTATTAGCTTTCTCATTCAAACACAATACATTGCGTTAATCTGACTTGAAACACACTGTAAAAAACAATTAGTTCAGTTTACTTAATTTAATTATGCAAACTTGTTGCCTTAATTTCATCAAGTAAGCATAACTTAATTGCATCAAGTTATTCTTACTTAATCCATTTAAGTTTTGTCAACTTAATTCTATCTGTGATCTGAGGAAGTGTACTCCCAGAGTGCATTGCGGCATGAATAAATAAATTACTTTGTTTTACTATTTTTGGCTTTGTTTTACCATTACAATTTTATTTGCTATCGTTATTGGGGTTATACTGACGAGACAGCAAATAAAATTGTAATGGTCTAATTAATTAAATTTTTTTTTTTAAAATTGTTACCATTGTTGTGGTTTGCATGCTGAATGTTGAAGTCTGTGTGTGACTCAAGCAAAATTGCAAGATTTCATCACAAATATAGAGGGATTATATCAACCCAATGAAAGATTTATGCCATTAGTGTTAGCAATAAAATGTTAAACGATCATTATTATACATGAAATATAGCTATGTAATAATTAATACATTCATTCATAACATGGAAATAATTTAAGTATAAATATATATAATATTTATTACTTCACTTCCTTTGAAATCAAATATTTGTGATTTCACGTTGCATCGCATCAATTGGAAGATAATTACAATAATATAAATTAAGTTCCAAGTGCCCAACCAAAGGGAACATTAATCACAATAATGGTGAGAAAAGGGAAATCAACATGAATTTATGAAGTCAACTAAAGAATTTTTAAGTTCTCTTAAAATTTGTAGGTGTATTGACAATAATATTCAAGATGACTGGACAATGAGCGAATGCAAATAAGAATGATGACTGCAGAAGTGGAAGAAATAAGTGAAAGGTCTATTAAGAATTGCCCCGCCTCATAAACCGTTTGCCCCACCTGTTTTGTTTTTTTTTGCTTTGGCAAAATGGTACCCAAACCAATCAAGTAATGTTTACTAGGTTTTTCTGAGTAACGAAGGCATAGCATGCAAATAGTACAGATTAATAAGAAATTTTAAGTAAGTTCAACAAATTATTAGACATAAAGTAAAGATAACTTAAAAATTCTTAGTAAGTACAATGTTAGATTTTACAGTGCAGTGGCGTTTGACTTAACTCAATATTTTCATGTTTCAGTTAAGTAGACTGTAGACAGTAGACTGTTAAATTGTTCAGTTTACTTACGTTAATCCAACACGATTCTTTTCATCCTTTTTACTTAAGCCATTTGAGATGAGATTACATGAATTAGTTTAGTTGAGTTAAAATAGTAATATAGAAAACTAGGACCAGGATTTCCCCTTCCCATCATGCTGGATAGGGGTGTACATTTTGAAATAAAACATTGTTTATGTGTGTTTTTTCATCAAGATAAAAAATTGGCTACTTGTTAATGTTTATATTTAAAAGAGTTTCTGATATGTTAGTGTTTTTGGAGATTACAATTGTGGTAAAGTGTAGACTGGGGTGAGGACGTGCTAACAATAATTAAAGTGGTTTTAATAATAATAAAAACAAGTACTTTGGGCATGCCTTGGATGTAACAAAACCATCTTCTAGCAATTGCCTAACAATAAGAGTCTTTACTGCGGAAAGATTTTGTAAAAGGTTATCTTATTAGATAATATTTGTAAAGGTTATAAATTGTTGAACACAATCACTAAATAACCGAATCATGGAAACAAATGGATTATTTGTTTTGATATTAATTTTAGGATAATTGAACTTAATAGTTTTGGACAAAATTAAGAATGTTAACCTGCTTCCACTAAATGGCATTGCATTAATCTTATGTAAGAAACTTAAGTTTATTGAACTGAATAAACAATGTTAATAAATGCGACATAACCCAGTTACGTAGAACCTGTTGACATAAAAAGTTAAGTAAATCCGCCATATATTTTAGATTTTCCAACAAAATTTTGATTAAACATTACAAGGTCAAACAAATGCATGGTGAATTGTTCTCAATAGATTCGTAGCGTGCATTTAGAAAGGATAGTTAGGATGCAATTTCTTTTTGTGCAGACTTTAAGTTAACTTTAACCAAAGATTAAAATGCTAAAGTTCAGTCCCTGTAGCGTTTATTATACTCTATAATGAAATTAAAACACAATGTACCGATTGTATATAACCCTAAACGTCGACTTTTAAAAAGTAGTTTAAATTCTGAATAAACATATTACGTCTGTAAGATTCTTTGAAAATTGGATCATACAGCAAGAAACTCTGCGATAATGTCGAGTAACACGAGAACAGATGCAAAAACTCTATACGTTACAATATCATTCTACCAATAGTGGTTTTGCTGTAACAAAATAGTCTTTTCGATACATGTTGACACTTACCGATGCTTAAACAGCTTGTCTATTGTTGAAAAGATGTTGTGTAACACAGATATGGATATAATACCCTGCGTTCGTAGTTATTAAATCACGCAAATTCATGTGAATACTGTCGTATATGAATAAAAGGCTAGAAGACCTGGAGTTCACTAACATGACATAGGAAACAGATATCCATGGGGCAAGTGTAAAGAAAACACCCCACAAGCATTACAATCACACCCAGGCATTACAATAAGAATGCTGCTGTTAAGAATGATATCGTGGTAAAAGTTTCAAACAGACTGTTTTAGAAAAATGAGAACAAAATCAAAGAAACATATCTTAATTTTTACAAATGTAAATATTTATTTGTGAGATTGAGCTATATTAAACAAATTTGGTATTCACTGATGATGGACACAAACTGTTTTTCTTAAAGAACGCCCCGATTGTGAAGACAAACATGACAAATTGTGTGTCTGTGACACCTTGACTCATTATGTGTATAGCTGATCGATAGGGTTGTTTCGACAAGTGTAACAGTTGTATTTCCAGTATGTTACAGAAAAACATCAAGCCTCACTTTTGATGTTGGGCCTATTATGTGTCTTGTGACCTCTTCGTAGACAGACCTAAAATAATATCAGTTTAAATTTTGTCATTTTCTTATGAATTAATTACTATATGAACATGCTTGACACTGCTCAAAGAGCAGTCTTTGTCAAAAACTGTACAAAGAAACAAGATGTATACAGCGTCATCCGCTAGTGGGGGAAAATAACATAGAATCATGGTTACAAACTTCTTCAGTAAATCGGGAGAATGGGTTTCTGTATTTGTTTTAAATGGCTCATGTTGTATTTACTTTTTAAAAAAAATGTTTTCACTTTTTTGTTTTAGAAACTCTAAAATTTGCTTTTGTGTAATTTTATCTGCAGGTTTTACCGAAGTGTGGAACTTTGTTTTGCAACCTCATGCTTTAATGAATATGCATCTCTCAGGGCAATAGTCAGATGTGACTCTACCGTATAGTTTAAGTGTAAAACAGCATGCACTTACTTTTTGTGTTAATACTGTGTGTGATGTTCCACATCATAGATAGAGGGAAAGTTGACCTAAACAAAGTATCAGCTTAGTCAAATATTCTCAAACAGAAAGACAATTACTTAAATGAATTGTCATTTATTCCTATAAAACGCAGAATGTTGACAGCTCTTTAAGAAAAGTCTTCACCTAAAACACATACAGTCCAACATACATAATGTGAAACAGTATCATCTGCTGTCTGAACAAGATGACTAAATCTATCGATGTAATAAAACCGCCATTTGCACACTTTTGTGTGTTTATTATAAAAAGAGCTTTTCAACCCTCTATTCTTATACCCCGTCCACACTGTTGTAGTAAATTGAGCACGCGTGATTGTTGCATAAAGATTATGCTTGAATTTTATCCATAGCCTTTGCAAGGGCCGGGTAACGTTAGTACTCAAATGTGATTGCATTACAATAATGTGGTACAGGCGCTCTTAACAAATCTGTCAGAATCTATTTACATATTGTAAATGTTTACTACATCTATGGAAGGATCTGGAAGTGTTTTGTTTATTATCGTTTTATGTCGACTTAAACTATTTGTATTGTTGTTGTCTTTTAATTAATTCGTCTTTGCATAAAAATACTTCTTGATGTTAAACACCACGGGATATAATTTAAAATGTATGTTTGTCAAAAGAAAAAACATCTGTATTTTAAACACTGCTTTTCTCAAAACATTGTGTCAGACGTATTTGGTATCATTATGCTCTTGTTCAAAAGAACCAATGGCTTTGTGAAAGTACACATCTTGTCTCTGAAAATGTGTGCAAATTTCTAAAAGATACAACATACCCCATTAGAACTTGAAGAACTAAAATGGGTGATTTTCACATATTTTGTTTTGACTGTAAAATTATAAACCATTGTGCTATCTTCAAGTGCTAGTAATTATCTTTTCAGAAAAAGATGACTTTCAATAAATTACAGTTATTGGCCATTAGTCTGTGTGTGTGTGGTGTGTTTGTAAATGTATAAAATTGTTTAATTTAAATAGACAAATGATAGAAACTTATATAAATTACTGATTTTATTGAGAAAAAAATCGTAATAAATAAAAATAACACGTTTAAGTTGAAAAATTAACTATAATGCACATTTACAAGTATTTTTGTGTGTGACATGGAGTTGAATGATAGAAACTTGAATAAATTACTGATTTTATTGAGAAAAAATCGTAATAAATAAATAAATAAATAAATAAAACTAACACGTTTAAGTTGAAAATTAACTACAATGCACATATACAAGTATTTTTGTGCGTGACATGGAGTTGCATAGTTTTCATTTACGATACTTTTTTCATACGCGACGCACTCATATACATATAGCCTACGTATACATAACTTTACATACACCGCATGCTAAGATACTTGAAAGAGTATTCGGCCATCCACCTCCCAAGTTTCATCAAAAATCATCCCGAACACCTCACCTGTTGTCTACCGCTTGAATCACTATGTTTTTGTTCGTTCTTTCTTTATTTTATTATTTACGCTGTCCAAAACACCCTGTCCTGGTGCGCTCCGTATCTCTCTCTGTTCAACATTCAAATCCTTCCGCGACCCCACTCTGCCAGAAAGCTGGCGTCATTTGCTGGCGGAAAGCCTGAAATTACCGTAATAAGCCGTATATTGTCGAATGCATCCATTTGAAATGTTTTGATAGTGGAAAAGGCTAAACAGTTACGGTAACAGGAATACTGCTTGCTGTTGTCTGTCGATGGACAAAATACTATTTACATATCTTTGTATAAATTAGATCTAAGACGACAAAGCACAGTTTTGCATTAAAATTGTAAAGTTTTTGAGCAGATACTGTTAAGTAAAATCCCCATTTAAAGATAAACTTTATTCAAAGCTATTCAGTTAGATTGTATACCAAATGTAACAATTTAGTTTCATCTAATTATGGTCTTATGTGTGGCATTGGTGATTCGTTGTGTCATTGGTGTTACTGTCTTTTCTGTCGTGTTAATGTCACATGTGACATGATAATAATTTTACATCCATTTAATTCTGATGCTCTCAAAGTTAAGATTTAAAGGAATGCATCATCAGTGCAGATTAACTAACATCATTCAGGCATACTTTTACCAAACCTGATCAAAATAAATAAAACATAATCTCCTTATTTGTTGCACTAATATTATTTTCTGAGACTCTGACTACATGTGCTGAAAAAATTAGAAATAATATTTCATAAAACCTTTAATATCATCAAAGAAGTAAGGTATCACTAGTGTCAAAATGGTAGGCCCGCATGCATACTTTAAATAAATGCACAAAAATATAAAAAATCATTAAGATGCCATTTATGTGTATTTATAAAGTCAGAGGGTGTTCTAATGTGTAAGTTTAAATGTTAGAAAAATAAACCTGCTCTTCAAAAGGAGTCATTGAGGTGTCAAGAAAAACAGGATGGGGACAACTCCCCAGGAAATAGGGACAATTTATCTTATCATCACAATCAATGGATACGAGTAGGCTATATAATATGTAACTTTGCGACCATTTTGTTTTGACTTTTTCCTGAAGACGCCGGTATAAACATCTAATTATATTGATCTTACAGCCTGGTCCGTGTGAAGTGTCAAAATGGCCCCATTTTGGGGTCTCCCCGCCAGACAGGAATGCTTCAGATCAGAAGATTTTATGGTTGGAGACAGTTGTGGTCTTTGATTGTAAAACACCATGTGGCCGCACTATCTTTTAATTGCTTGATGTTTTCTGAAACAAACTGCTAATGCTATTACCTAGCATAAGATAGCAGCTACACAGCGAGGAAGGGGCGGACCCCTTGACCCGGACATGATGGAAGCGATCTTCATTTTCAATTTAGCAAACGGAGAGCAAACACCTCAGAAATTCAAGGATCTGTGATTTTAACCAGAGCCAAAAAGACCTCCTAATTTCACCAATGGTAAGTTCACTTCATCACATGTTTAAAAATAATTTTAAAATACTTTTTAACATTTTATTTAAAATAATATGAACTATTATTGACTATTTCATATGGTTTATTTATAAGTCAGAAATACTTAGTCAATTTAACAGCGCATGTCGAATAATATGAACTATTATTCTCTATTTTATGTTTTATTTAACTGTGTAAGGCATTATATCATAATGTATTAGATTCAAATACTTAGTCAATTTAACATTTTATTTCACGTAATATCCGCTATTATTCACTATTTTATGTTTATTTACGTCTGTAAGTCAGTATATTGTGGCGTGACCCTATATCTCGAATGAATTCGATTAAAATACTTATACTTGATAATTGATCATCTTATTTCAGATAATATGAACTATTATTCACTAATTTATATGTTTTATTTATCTATGTAAGTCAGTATATCACAGTGTGACCCTATAACCGTGATGTATTAGATTAAATTGCATATACTTGGTAATTTAACTACTTATTTAATATAATATCAACTATTATTTACTATTTGATATGGTCATTTATCTGTAAGCCAGTATTTCACGTTTATTAGATTAAAATTTGTATACTCGGTAATTTAATACATTATTTAATTTATCTAATATTTATGGGTTTATTTATTTATGTAAGTCAGTATATCGCAGTGTGACCCTATAACCGTAGTGTATTAGATTAAAATGTGTATACTTGGTAATTTAACAACTTATTTAATATAATATCAACTATTATTCACTATTTTATATGGTTTATTTATCTGTAAGTCAGTATATTGTTGTGTAGTAGATTAAAAAGCTTATACTTGATAATTTAACATTTTATTTCGCGTAATATCCACTATTATTCAGTATTATATGGCTTATTTATCTGTAAGTCAGTATAGTGTATTAGATTAAAATGCTTGTTAATTTAACATTTTATTTCACATAATATCCCCTATTATTCAAAATTGTATATGTTTTATTAAACTGTGTAAGGCAGCATATTGTGGTGTATTTGATTAAAATGATTATACTTGATTATTTAGCTGTTTAAGACAGTATATTGTGGATAAGACAGTATATTGTGGATAAGACAGTATGGATAAGACAGTATATTGTGGATAAGACAGTATATATTGTGGATAATTTGTTATCTTATTTAATTTAATCACTATTTATATGATTATTTATATGCAATGCTTTTTATTTCTGAAAAACCTAATTTATAACATTTTTGTCTGCTCAGAAAAAAATGTAAGGCGCCTGTGACTTTAGTCAGATGCATAACATCACCTCATTAAACTCAACAAGTTGTTTTAAAACTTACTTTAAATGTTTAATAAAATTAATCACTATTTCACATGCTTTTCATTTACTAAAAAACTAATTTGTCACATTTCATCTGATCAGGAAGATTTAAGGGGCTGTGACTTTAGTCAGACGCATAACATCACCTCATTAAGCTCAACAGGTTGTTTTAAAACTTACTTTTAAATACTTTATAAACTTAACATCTTATTCAATTTAATTTTATAAGCTTTTATTTGTCAATGCTATTTCTTTAAACTCATTTTGTTTCATTCTCCCCAACAGACAATATGGATGATGCTGCGCCTTGCTGAAAATCCGTGTCGGACCTCTTCATGTGCAAATTCCTGCGTTCTGTGAACATTATCCTGATATAATAAAAACTTTCCCTGAAAACATTCCTAACAGTCACACAAAGCAGATTGCCGGGTCGTAAACACACATCATAAACACACCGGAACCAAGCACGGTCAAAAAGGTCACACAAACCACCTGTTGTCATAAAAACATCCCCCATGCTCATATCCTGTCATAAAACCCCTCCCCTTTCTCATAACCTGTCAAATCCATCAATCAAGGGCCATAAATCATTTTTGACATAAAGTATCCCATATAGACTACTACGTTCATTCACTCTCGCTCCTACATTAGTAAACGTTATTTGTATTGCCTTCAGAACTGCCTTAATTCTATGTGGCATTGATTCAACAAGGTGCTGAAAGCCTTCTTTAGAAATTGCTGTTTAGATTCAGGATGAATGGCGTGCTCAATTCCTTTTGGGTTTAGTTTGGGTGCTCTTCGGTCCAAGGTAGAACATCTTTAGAGACAGTGTAGAGAAAAGAAATCTCTGATGACCGAGGCACTCCTTAGTTAAAATGTCTTTATTGGAAAAATGACATGTCCTAAACGGACAATTTTAAAACACCCACGCGTAGCGGCATGGAGCCTTCTTCAGGGCATAGTGAAGCAGATAGAAAACTGATCTTATAATAACAAAGACACACTAGTAGAAACAAACACAGGTGCAAGTAATCATACAGGTGTTGAAGGTCTACACAGGTAATTACTAAGACACGCCTCTCACACGGTTCCCAGTACTAAAACTATAAATCACAGTAAAAAACAAAAACAAAAAACACAGGCACCAAATAGCATGCATATATATTCATGCATATATTGCTAGGGCACATCTCTCACATGGTTCTCAGCAACGAATCTATTGATCACAATAAAAAAACGAAAAATATACAAGCAACAAAAACAGCATGCATATACACTCATGCATATATTGATAAGGCACACATCTCACCTGATTCACAGCACTAAAGCTGTTGGTTGCATTGTAAATAAAACACAAGCAACAGGTAGCACGCATGAACTCATGCATACACATATACATATAAAATACATATGAGAAATAGGTAGTCACAAGAAAAACAATATTACAGAATCACAGAAAAGGTCTATAGTCTATCTCCTCATTTAATCCTGGATAATCCATTGCTTTAAAACTCCATATCCAAAAAGTTTCACGTTGCAATAACCGCTTTAAAATGTCACCTCCACCTCCTCTTCTTTAGAAATGTTGGCCCTTATTGATAGGATAGCATCTTGCAGTTGATGGAGATTTGTGGGATGCACATCCAGGTCACGAAGCTCCCGTTCCACCACATCCCAAAGATGCTCTATTGGGTTGAGATCTGGTGACTGTGGGGGCCATTTTAGTACAGTGAACTCATTGTCATGTTCAAAAAACCGATTTGAAATGATTCGAGCTTTGTGACATGGTGCATTATCCTGCTGGATGTAGCCATCAGAGGATGGGTACATGGAGGCCATAAAGGGATGGACATGGTCAGAAACAATGCTCAGGTAGGCCGTGGCATTTAAACGATGCCCAATTGGCACTAAGGGGCCTAAAGTGTGCCAAGAAAACATCCCCCACACCATTACACCACCACCACCACCAGCCTGCACAGTGGTAACAAGGCATGATGGATCCATGTTCTCATTCTGTGTACGCCAAATTCTGACTCTACCATCTGAATGTCTCAACAGAAATCGAGACTCATCAGACCAGGCAACATTTTTCCAGTCTTCAACTGTCCAATTTTGGTGAGCTTTTGCAAATTGTAGCCTCTTTTTCCTATTTGTAGTTGAGATGAGTGGTACCCGGTGGGGTCTTCTGCTGTTGTAGCCCATCCGCCTCAAGGTTGCGCGTGTTGTGGCTTCACAAATGCTTTGCTGCATACCTCGGTTGTAACGAGTGGTTATTTCAGTCAAAGTTGCTCTTCTATCAGCTTGAATCAGTCGGCCCAAAGTGACTGGCAATCTACATGGGAACATTACTAGAGTGGATCTAGTCTTTGATCAGTACCTACAAAACTCCATAAAGGGTGGAACAAGAGCAAAACGCAGCACCACGCAGTGAAAAATTCGCACCATTGTAATTGAACTTGAAAGGCACGTCATCAATGTTCCCTCTAAGCTGCGCGCGCGGCCGCGCAGGCCAGTCGAAGTTGCCGCGCAATAGATTTTTCAGACCGCGCACATTTTTTTTTTCAGACCACACAAACCAAACGATTTTTTTTTCAGGGGTTAAACATCTGAGCATCAAAGGCGATGCAGGCTAGGTAATAAACATTTAAAATACTGATCTGTGACTGACAACCAAGCCGGATACATTAGAATGTTTACATACGTATCCTAGGCTACTCTTGGCGTGCCCCAGCCCCCAACAGTTATACAGTATACCATGGCAAAGAGAAAGGCAGAGCTGGTGCCCCAGAAAAAGGTTTGCCTAACGTTCAAACATGAGTGGTTAGATGAAATAGTCCAAACTGACACAAAAGATGGTCCAGGTAGGATAAAACTTTCAGACATATTTACATATGAAGAAAAGATTGGCGTGATCTGCAAATTCTGCTCAGAGGCAAAAGCAAAAGGAGAGTTCACTCGGGGGAAACACTGGTCCGAGTGGAAGCTTGATTACCTAAAACGTCATCTGACACAGAAAGTTCATGTAGACGCATTGAAAACATTAAGACTTCGACATGGGAACTCTATCGATAAAATGCTCACCGAAACGAATGAATCCCGAGAGAGACGAATTCAGAGAGCACGATCCGACCCTGAAAAAATAAAAATATTGATCGACAATGTGATGCTAGCAATTAACACCAACATGTCCATGTTATCAGTTCAGGATATACACGATCACATGGCAAAATACGTCGACCTACCTCAGAGTTGGAGAAGCAAAAATTATGCTTTTGAATTTGTGGAATGTATCAACTCAGTTGTGCAGACTGAGATGATAAGCAGCATAAGAAATGCTCGTGTCCACACACTAATTGTGGATGAAAGTACCGATATCTCAGTGCATAAGATGCTTGTGCTTTACATTAAGTTTCGGGAGCAAACTGATTTTAGTTACAAGACAGTTTTTGCTGGAATCATTCAGCTTTCAGGATGCACTGCAGAAAACATTCTTGATGCCATTACCAAGTTCTACGCAGACCATGCGCTAGACATGAACAAAATGGTCATGTTTACTTCAGATGGTGCTTCTGTCATGTTAGGCAGACATAAAGGAGTGGCTGCTTTACTGAAGCGTCAAGTACCGCACCTGACTGAGCAACACTGCGTGGCCCATAGGGAGGACTTAGGAATTGATGACGCATGGAAAGATGTCTCTATAATGAAAGAGGTAGAAACGCTACTCCGGACAGTATACTCCATGTTTAGCAGATCATCTGTGAAGAAAGCTAAATTCACAGAGATGTCAGAGGTTTTGGAAGTGGATTCGCTGTCTTTTAGGCCTTTGAATGAAGTGCGTTGGCTGTCACGCTACCAAGCTGTGCACGCTTTTTTGCGAAATTTCAGCGCGTTGACCGAATACTGTGCCAAAGAAGCTGACTCTGACCCCATTGCGAAATACTGTCATAGAAAACTGACCGACACCACGTACAAATTTGCAATCACTGTGCTAGCAGAAGTGCTTGAGGAACTCGCTCAGCTGTGCACCTGTTTACAGCGCAGTAACCTTACGGCCGTGGATGGGCACTGCATTGCCAGAGCGAAAATACAGAAACTACGTGCGCAATATTAAGGAGAGCGTGTTCACTGGGGCAAACGAGCGCTCACAGTTTTGGAAAGTGAGAGTGCAGTGAACACAAGGGACATTATTCTGTTTGTCCGTAAAGTTTGTGAGCACTTGGATGCCCGCTTCCCTGAAAATGAGCTCAAAGAGTGGGCTGCCTTTGAGCCGGGCACGTTGGATCATGCAGTTGATGAATTTGATCATGGGCTGAATGACGTGACCAGTCTGGCGAAGAAGTTCGAATCGCTTTTGGAGGAAGCAGACGATGCGGTCACGGGGCGCATTTGTCAACAATACAACGAATTCAAGTTCATGGTTAATGAAAAAAGGAAAATCGGACTGCTCAGATCATTTTCTGAGATTGTAACCTGGTCGCTGAAAAGTGAGAATTTTCCAGATCTGGTACAACTTCTTGACATTTGCGGCACATTCCAGGCATCCAGCGCCGACTGTGAACGCGGTTTCAGTCTAATGAATGCCATTAAGACAAAATCGCGCAACCGCCTTGAAGTTTTCCATTTGGACCAACTGATGAGAATTAAATCAAGGCAAAAAGAGAGTCCTATAGACCTTGACAAGGTCTACAACTACTGGAAAGAGGACAAAGACAGACGAGAGAAGATTTGAGGTAGAAATTTTTTTTCCAATATTTTAATTAGACCTACTAGGCCTTATATAGATCAAAGTGACCTTGATTACTGCAACAACATTTTGCCATACGTTTAGTCATTTCATCATGTAGGTTAATTCTGTTTTAATATATTTGCAGTTGTTAAATGTAATCATGATGATTTTGTGTTTTTAAGAGAAATTATGTTTCTCTTTTGGTTAACCTGTTTTTCAGATGCTGTTCTTTGGAGAGATGTGTTTTCGGCCTGCAGACAAGATGAGCCACATAGCCAGATAGGACTATCATCCTCAATTAAATTCAAATTATATGTTTTGTAACCTAATTTGTTGCACTAGTTTGTTGCAGTTATTAAATTGTTTATAGGTAACCTTTAGGAAAAATTACACTGTCAATTTAATAGGCCTATAATTGATGTTAAGCACTGCATTAGCATTTTTTCTTTCAATGAAGTTCCACTTAAATTTTGTACCTGTTGAGAAATGACTAAACATCTTGGATACTTTATATATATATATATATATATATATATATATATCATTATCAGTCATAACCAGTTAACCAGTCATAATAACCTTTCTAAACCTTATCAAACAAAGATCCTTTAAGTTTAACTAAACTGACTGGTAAAACACCATCATTAAAATGTTCCCAAAGTCCAACCATTATAAAAGTATATTGAATAAATATCAACCTTGTAGACATATTGATGCATTTGCTGTCATCTCTTTGAATCCCCTATGGCTAACGCAGGCTTGTGGTAATTTTCGGCACAACGGCAGGTCGTGTGGTTGCGAATTGCTCACAGTACTGAAATGTGCGCTCAGAAAAAAATTAATTTGCTCAGTGCTGAAAAAAATTAGAGGGAACATTGCACGTCATTCAGTATGGTCTTGAAATTGTAATAAGTGGGGGATTTGATGATGCTGAAAAAGTGGCAACGGCAGCTGGGATTGATGTTTCCCACCTACGGGCTGCACATGAAGAAGCAGATACCCGCATATTGCTACATGCTGTTGATGCCACAACCAAAGGGTATGAGAGGCTCATCATTCAGTGCAGAGACACAGGTGTACTGTTGTTGCTTCTTGTGTTTGCACACCTGCTGAGCCCAGAAATTTGGATGAAAGCAGGAACTGCCAAGAAACCACGCTACATTAAAGTGCATGATATGAAAATGTCAAATGAGATTCTGGATGGTCTGTTGGCATTTCATGCTATCACTGGATGTGACACTACCAGTCAATTCACTGGAATAGGAAAAAGGACGGCGTGGAAAGTGTTCCAGCAGTGCCCTCATCTTCTCCACAACTTTGGTGAGGATGAAGTACCAAGTCCAGCTATTCTATCCTCAGCAGAACAGTTTGTCTGCAAACTGTATGATCCAAAAACGACCAGCACTTCAATCCATGATGTTCGCTGTGCCCTGTTTCGGAAAGTGAAAGCCAATGTGGATACTTTACCACCAACTCAGGATGCCTTGTCTCTGCACCTCATGAGGGCCCACTATCAAACAAAGGTTTGGAAACAGTCACTAGTGACCCATCCACAGTTGCCCTCACCAACCAGTTGTGGTTGGCACATGAATGATGGAATGCTTGTCCCCCAGCTTTTAAACAAAGAACCTGTATAGGCCAGGTGCTTGGAGCTGACGATATGTGGATGCAAGGAAAGTGGAAGTCAATGCAGTACCAGGCAGTGTCGATGTCGAAAAAGTGGAATATTTTGCAGTGGGGCATGTGGGTGTGCCTGTGCAGCTTGGTGCAAGAATACTCAGGTACTCACATCATTATTATTGAGTTTTGCCACATTATATGCAACTATATTGTTTCAGATTATTTGGCATAATATTGTTTTTCCTGTTTTGTAGATTAGATTTATATTATGCCCTTGGATGCATGAATGCATGTTTTGTATTTGGATGGTATTCATTATCAAAACAGTAAATTCTTCTTTTGTGTCCCTGACCAGGACTCAGATTGAGCTCATGGACATGGTCCCTGGGTGCCTTCTATTGGCTGCTTTGATGGGGAAAAACATACCTTTGCCATACGACTATTACATAGTTATTACTAATAACTAGTTACTAATCCTAAAGAAGTGAGAGAGCAGTTATGTTAGGATGGAATTAATAACTATAGTGATATGTCAATTAAATATAATTTGTGTTACAACCTGGTACATTAATGAAGTCAAATAGCACCATAGACCACCATCTACAGTTCTACATTTCCGCCTTGACATTAAAGTATTATAACTTGTGCAGCATTGCACTCTCTCTCCCTACAAGCTTTAAACTTGGCTTGACTCATTCCCATAGATAGGGGTACTGATTGATAGAGGTTTTGGGATACTATGTTATGTTTCCAAGCTGATATTCACTTTGAAAACTGGTTCTCTTTAGGCGGAGATAGTTTTTTTCATGTTCTAGTTCTGTTATCTCTTACACTGTACAATAAATGTTCATTCTGACACATCAGCAGACATCCCATGAGTGTTGGCTTTCATTTGATACCATTTTTATGTATATGGTCCTTGTGGTTGTGGAGATATTCAACATTTATTGTTGGCATGTTGTGTTGAGCAGGAAACCAAAAAAATGGCCTGAAATTGCTTGTACAAGTCACAAAAAAAAAAAAATTCAGCTTGACAACCACCCTAATATCTTACCTATGGGTATCTTCTAACTAAAAAAATAGGGTGACAGCTTATACCAAAACATGTCCGCAAAAGTCTTAACGGAAGCCCTTTTCAGAATTGGCCCCCTGACTACTGGACACGACGACAATGCAGTCCTGAAGTGTCAACCAGTCTCTTCCCTGTGAAGGCCTCCTTCCCTTTACCTCTGTACAGATAAAACGTTGTCGGGATAATTCCGTTTCACGTGGCTACGCGGAAGGGATAAAAAATTCTGTATTATAAATTTTTCAAGGCTTGTACCTTGAAACCTATTTCATGGTTTGCGTTCTAAAGCCACCAGGTACTGTTTTGTGCAAATGAGCAGCCAGATCGCATTTAGGGTTTTCTGTTAGAACGGTGTCGTGTTAGTGGCCAAATAACTTTATTCTAGAGCTGCTGTAAAGCCAAAATAATCTCTGTTACTTTAATTTCCTATTATCACTGTAAAGCTGCTTTGAAACAATCTATATTGTTAAAAGCGCTATATAAATGAAGGTGACTTGACTTGACTTGACTGTGCGAAGTTGCTGGATATTGGCAGGAACTGGAACACGCTGTCGTATACGCCGATCCAGAGCATGCAAAACATGTCCAATGGGTGACATGTCCGGTGAGTATGCTGGCCATGCAAGAACTGGGATGTTTTCAGCTTCCAGGAATTGTGTACAGATCCTTGCAACATGGGGCCGTGCATTATCATGCTGCAACACGAGGTGATGGTCGTGGATGATAATGGCCTCAGGATCTCGTCATGGTATCTCTGTGCATTCAAGATGCCATCAATAAAATGCAAAAAAATCCTGTGTTCGTTGTCCATAACATATGCCTGCCCATACAATAACCCCACCGCCACCATGGGCCAACCGATCCACAATGTTGACATCAGCAAACCGCTCACCCACACGACGCCATACACGCTGTCTGCCATCTGATCTGTACAGTTAAAACCGGGATTCATCCGTGAAGAGAACACCTCTCCAAAATGCCAGAAGCCATCGAAAGTGAGCATTTTCCCACTCAAGTCGGTTACGCGACGAACTGCAGTCAGGTGGAGCCCCCGATGAGGACGACGAGCATGCAGATGAGCTTCCCTGAGATGGTTTCTGACAGTTTGTGCAGAAATTCTTTGGTTATGCAAACCTATTGTTGCAGCAGCTGTCCGGGTGGCTAGTCTCAGACGATCTTTGAGGTGAAGATGCTGGATGTGGAGGTCCTGGGCTGGTGTGGTTACACGTGGTCTGCGGTTGTGAGGCCAGTTGGATGTACTGCCAAATTCTCTAAAACGCATTTGGAGACGGCTTATGGTAGATAAATGAACATTCAATTCACGGGCAACAGCTCTGGTGGACATTCCTGCAGTCAGCATGCCAATTGCACGCTCCCTCAAAACTTGCTGTGGCATTCTGCTGTGTGATAAAACTGCACATTTTAGAGTAGCCTTTTATTGTGGCCAGCCTAAGGCACACCTGTGCAATAATCATGCTGTCTAATCAGCATCTTGATATGCCACACCTGTGAGGTGGATGGATTATCTCGGCAAAGGAGAAGTGCTTGCTAACACAGATTTAGATAGATTTGTGAACAATATTTGAGAGAAATAGGCCTTAGATCTTTGAGTTGAGCTCATGAAAAATGGGGGCAAAAACAAAAGTATTGCGTTTACAATTTTGTTCAGTGTACGTTGTGTGCAGAGTGATGTTAACATTTAAGCTAGCTGGTGAGAGAAAATGCCACTATCAAAGAGACTAAAGAGGAAAGTTGACAGCAAAAATAGGGCATACAAAGAAGAATGGAAAGACAACTATGCGTTCATCCTACCTAGTTTTGTGAATGCAAAGCCAGTGAGAGAAAATGCCACTATCAAAGAGACTAAAGAGGACAGTTGACAGCAAAAATAGGACATACAAAGAAGAATGGAAAGACAACTATGCGTTCATCCTACCTAGTTTTGTGAATGCAAAGCCGGTGTGTCTTATTTGCAATGAAGCGATCCACAAACTCTTTTGAATGTCTTTCAGAACTTTTCAAATTAATAGCTCTCAATTCACCTCAAAATTAAACATTGCTGCAAAAACTTTCTCATACTTTTATTTTGAATGCAAAATCGCTAAATATGAAGTGATTGAGAGTAACTATTGCTGTCATGACAGATCTATTTCAGAACCAGCCGCTATCAAAATAATCGGGCAGCGGGCAAGGGTCAGATATTATTGCTGGGCCGCCTGTTACTGACCACTGTTGTACAGTATTTGCCACACCACACTATTTATGAGATCAAAACAATGCCAAGAATAATATTTTTTCCCTAAAGGAGAACTCCGGTCAATTTTAACATTGAGCTCATTTTTTTGTACATTTGGAGTGCTGTCAGTACAGACAAAAACGACAAAAATCGGTGTTGCCTACACCGTGTTATCCTCTTTTTAAATTTCGCACCCTGTTGACTTCAATGGGGCAAGTTCTCACATACCTGTATTTACTTCCTGTTTTCGTTCGAAGTCCACAGTAGCCGATTGTCGAGTTCGCGCGCGCGATCATTAGTTATATTAGTTACCAATGATCGCGCGCGCGAACTCGACAATCGACTACTGTGGACTTCGAACGAAAACAGGAAGTAAATACAGGTATGTGAGCTGGCTGAATTAACATCATTTTTATCTACTGCAGTCAGATTGACCGTGGTCACTCTTAATAAAACCACTCACATGCTGTGCACTTGTAATGACAAATCAAGGATGTTAAGAGGCTAAAAGCAGGTTTAGAACTTGCCCCATTGAAGTCAACAGGGTGCGAATTTTAAAAAGAGGATAACACGGTGTAGGCAACACCGTTTTTTGTCGTTTTTGTCTGTACTGACAGCACTCCAAATGTACAAAAAAATGAGCTCAATGTTAAATTGATATTTACATTTATTCATTTAGCAGATGCTTTTATCCAAAGCGACTTACAAATTAATGAATGTAAATGTAAATATAATTAAAGCTGCTAGCAGCATTTAGCGGTGTTCAAGCAGTTAAGGCCTTTAAGGCCGTTAAAGTCCCTGTAAAGGCAATTTTAAAAAAAAATTCTAAACCCATTATAAATGTTAGAAATGTATTGCTAAAACATATTACAAAGACTGTGAACTGTGAAGTACTGAATTGTGGAGTTAGACCGTTAAACAGTTTTTCACCATTGCTATTTTCCGGATTTTTTGGGCGGGGCTAAAACAGGGCTCGATGACGCACTGGAGCCCCTGAGCTCGTGGACACGCCCCTACCTGATGATGCACTGAGGCCACTGAGGCTGTCCGCTCCCCTAACAATATAGAGCACATTCACATCAGTTTTGCCGCTCAATCGTGAGTTACGGTCAGTACTATTAGTTACTACAGCAGCCTACAGTTTGCTAGCTAGCTATGCCTTCGTCACGGAAATGCGTAGGCCTACTACCTGGTTGCGATCACCGGATCACATACAAAACAGATCGGTGTCCTTATTTAAATTTCCGAAAAACGATTACATCAAGAAGAAGTGGATTAATTTTCTGAAGAGCCAACCTTGATGGAGGAGAGCTGAGGATCACTGCCAAAACCCGCCTCTGTAAGTGATCATTTTACACGGGATAGTTCGGAGACAACTGAGACATTCACTGATAATCCGTTGTTACTGGTGAATGGGGCCGAACCGACTATCTTCCGCCTCGGCATTCATCCTCCCGTCGCGCCGACAGCTGGTGCCATCATCGGCAGTGCGTGCCCACCGTGCGAGCATCTATTTCGGCTGTAGAGTTGAGTGTGGCGACGGCAGCTTTCCCGCGAGTGGGCGTGGTTTCAGCACTGCCAGCGGACACGCCCCCAGCGTTTGAGAGCAGAGAATACTGCTCATTTTTTCAAGATTTTGATAGCTTATTTATGTACTTGCTGGCTTTTTTTATCATTCAAATTTGGCAGGGTGGCTAATAACACATTTTTCTGTGGTGTGACAAACTCAGAACACATACAAAATTTTGACTTTACAGGGACTTTAAGCACAAAAACATCAAAAGACATTAAGTTTTATGTAGCAAGCATTTAAACATTGACATCATAGATGGAATAGACCATGTTTTAGCATGATTTACCATGATATACCAAATTTAGTGTGATTTTTCATGATCTACAATGTTCCAGTATGATTTACCATGAATCTAGCATGATTTACCACAGTTTACCATGATTTCCCATGTTATAGGATGATTTACCATGATATACCACATTCTAGAATGATTTACCAGGATTGTAGCATGATTTACCATGATTCATCACATTGCTAGCATGATTTGCCATGATCCACCATGTAATAGTATTTTTTACTATGATTTACTATGTTTCTATCGTGATTTACCATGATTTACCAAATTGCTGCATTGATGTGAAGGGCCAATAAAAATGAAGTGATAAACTCTGACAAAAAAATGATTGTGTTATAATAGTTAACATGGAAAAACTGGTTTGCTTTAGTGCTTTGATTTACTGTTGAAAATCAAGTGTGTCAAAATGAGAGTGAGCCAATAAGTGGTCTTCTACTGCCCTCTGCTGGCCATTCTACTTATTAATAAAGTGTTTTCACAGGTGCTTTTGCACTCATATGTAGACATTTGATCACACACACACACACACACACACACACACACACAAAGTCATTATATAAATATATTTGAATGGTCTATAAGCATTTAATGTCTTTGCAAGCTATTAATCAGATTATTCAGCATTTATTCAGAAACCTAGGACTACACACACACATTCTGTTGTAGATACAGATATTTGAACTATGTGATGGAAAAAAGAAATGTTTACTGCAATTGTCCTTCAGGATTCATATTTCTCAATGTACTACAATAGTCAGTTTACCATGGTTTGTCTTAGTTTACCTTGATGTTACCTTGTTGTGACCGAATGCTACACAATAATTTATCATGATATACCACATTCTAGAATGATTCAGCAGGATTGTAGCATGATTTACTATGATTTACCACGTTGTTAGCAATTATGTGAAGTTTCAGAACAGTAAAGTGAATTGAAAGACAAAATATGATTGTGTTATTATAGTAATTGTCACATAAGGTTATTTTTTAGTGTCTGAATATATGAATGCAAAAGCATATGTGAAAAGACTATTAATAAGTATAATGTCCAGCAGAGGGTAGTAGAAGACCACTTATTGCTATAGTACCACTTTTATTTTGAACTACTTGGTTTAATCAGTATCAGGGTTTCCGCGGGGTCATAAAAAGTCATAAAACGTCTTAAATTTAATAATAAGAATTTTAGGCCATAAAAACGTCCGGTTTTTCCATACAAGGTCATAAATTACATTTAGCCACGTCTTAAATTGATATGCTCATTCATTCATTATCGCGATATAACGTTTTCTCTATAAAACGATATCAAGAGTTCGATAAATGTTAGATCATGTTTATGCGCCAAAAGCGGAACGAAACTCATTTGAACCGCGCGCGCCTCACGGAGCGTTTATCCGCTCGGCTCAAAGTCCAAACGGCAGCGTAGCGCGATCAAGCTCACTAGAGCAGACGCGTTCTTTTACTGTCTATGGTTAACTTTGATCAGTCTCGATCACGAGATCCAGTGAGAAGCACTTGAATTCAGCGAAGAACACAAATGTCTCAGTGATTTAAACCAGTTTAAAGGTGCAGTGTGGGATTTTTAGCGGCATCTAGTGGTGAATCCTGCAAATTGCAAACAGCAAGTCACTCGCGGCCTATCCCTCGGTTTTCAAACTCGAATGAGAAGCTACGGTGGCCGACGTAAGACAAAATATGTCGTCGTCTGAGTCTGAGTCAGCAGCAGAGAGTAGTAAGTCAAGCAATGAGGTTTCTTTAGCGCTGTTTGTTTGCTTTCGGCTACGGTAGAAACATACCTTCAGACCTTCATAGAAGGGGATTCCCGCGCCTATGTAGATATAAATGTCTCATTCTAAGGTAATAAAAACATAACGGTTCATTAAGTAAGGTCTTTATACACCACTGAAAACATAGTTATGGATTTTATATTGCATCTCTGTCAATAGATCCTCAGAAATATTACACAATGCACCTTACATAATATAATAATAGTAATCAGCTGATTGTCTCACGAACGTAACCAGCAGATTCTCCCCACAAAGCAAACCCATAATACAGCGAGGGAGAAGACCCACATGAAACTATGCAACTATATATTTTTTCTAACAGGGTAGTAAAAGTTTAGCTGGCTAATATGAGCTGTTACTGTGGCTGAGCTGGTTAAAGCGTAAAGCCTTGTTTAAACTCGACGCGTCCGCATGAGCCCAAAGGTGCAAAAATGACGTGATTGTGACATTGCGCGCGCCTCCGCATCCCCTAGACACACTTACTACACACAATAGGCTTTTTTTCTCTGATTTTGGAAACTCTAAGCGATCGACTTAAAATGCTTCCAAGATCGACGGGTTGGTGATTCCTGTAACTGTTTTACGGTCAATGACAAGAGTAGCCTACTAATCAGCTGTCTCACGAACTTAACCAGCACATTTATCCCCACATAGCAAAGCCATAACACAGCGAGGGAGAAGAATTAAGTTACATGAAACAATCCAACTGCATATTTACACCACTGACAAGGGAAAAGTCACTACTCACGGTGTTTATGACTAGCTTCTTCTAGCTTCCTGCGGCTTCTCTTTCAATGTAGTGACGAAACGCGCTCTGTAACGCTGTGTGTTCGCGTTCGGCTACTGTAGAAACATGACGTCAAAATATGGCGACCTTCATAGAAGGGGATTCCCGCGCCTATGTAGATATAAATGCCTCATTCTAAGGTAATAAAAACATTACGGTTTATTAAGTAAGTTCTTTATACACCACTGAACACATAGTTATGGATGTCATATTGCATTTCTGTTAATAAATACTCAAAATTTTTACACACTGCACCTTTAAAGGCAGATGAAACAGCGCTGACGAACAGGAGAAACACTGTGTGCAACTATACAGTCAGAAAGCTTTTCCATCTACACATTTACATCCTTTACCATGATTTTACTGTAACGTTAGCCTAGTAATATTAACTGCACCATGAAATGTGGGATACATATTGAATTGTATTATATTATTAATGTAGACAATATATTAAAGGACTAATGGAATATAATTACAGTATTTATGTATTTAGGCTATAGCCTACTGTTTTTCATACATTTCATAAAGATACGTGCCATCAAAGTCAGGCAACACAAACCTGTTTCAAGACTTGAAACAATATCCCCCATTAGCACATGCAGAAACTAAGAAATTAATTTTGAAATAAAGATATTATTTTTGTTAAGGAAAAAATACAAATGTTTGAATGTTCTACCTCAGATTTGTGAAATGTTCACCTGTTTGGCAAGTGTTTGTCATGATATGTTTTGACAATAAAGAGTAGTTTAAAACCACAATTAACGCTCTGGTTTCTATCAAATGATATGCATTTTGTGGGGTTGTGTGCAACACCACGTGATAACAGAGCCGTAAAATTAAAAGTTAAAACTAAGAAAGCCTTCAAAGTTCAAAGAAATAAAGAATTGACATTTATCGTCATAATTATCGATATTGACTGATATATTATCGTGATAAGTGTTGTGTTGTTCCTGTGTTATTGATACTTAGGAAAAGGGAGCCTTCAGTTTGTTACTCTTAAGAAAATGGAACCTTTAAATAATTAAACTTATTACTTTTAATGAAAGTCAATAAAAAAAAGACTTTTGAAAGGAAGTTATTTTTCGTAATTCGAGTAGGTTATAAATTTAAATCATATTGGTCATAAAAAGGTCTTAAAAGGTCTTAAATTTGACTGACTAAACCCTGCAGAAACCCTGAGTATTGTGCACTAAAGCAAACCATTCTTTCAATGTGAATACCATTATGCATGCTTACACACACACACAAACACACACACACAATTGTGGGTTATGATATTGTGAAAATCTCTTTTTGTGGTCCTTAAGCATTTCAGATATTTATTTGTGATGTAAAAATATTAAACTTTCTAATAAATCATTATTTAATATTATATTATAAGCATTTGTTTGTTAGCCATTGCTGAAAACTGGTTAAAAAAGATTAAAAATATCTAATGCTGTTGCTCCCTCTAGTGGACAACAGCGGTTTTACAGCCTACATAAACGGTTGAAATGAATGACAGGAAATTCGTTTTTTTTTTTTACTTATATCTCGGGAACGAGAAAGTGAAAAAATCTGAAACTCAGAACTTAGATAGGGTTAGAGGAGCCCTCTTGAACAAGACCATCCCCGTGTTGCTGAGTGATTGCTGTCGGGAGTAATGTCTGTTGAAATGCATATCTTTGTGGGCTTATATCTCGGGAATGCCTGGGTCAAATCGCACCATACTCGGATCGAAGCTAGATGAGGACGGGCCCTTTCCAACAAGCTCACCCACAAGGATATAGGTGGTCTAGGTCGGGAGTTACAGCCGTTTCAATTCGGGGGGGGGGGGGGGGGGGGGTTTGGCGTTCCCGTGCCCCGAGACGATAGATTTCGATCAAGAGCACCGAGAGGACCTTACCATCAAAATTTGAGCGTGCAGCGACTTTCTGTTTTCGAGTTATGAGTGAATTTGTACTTGGGGGGCGTGGCCCAACGTTATACTTTCGTTTTCAGCCTTCCTGTGACACAATTGTAAATAGTAATAAATAAAATAAATAAATGCAGTCCATAATACTCCAATAGATGCATTTTTTACAAAATGTGATTGTAAATGTTGAAATAATGATTTTATTTTAAGTCAAAATATGAACTATAACAATATTAGAAAGTAGTATGATGAAATGACAGCAGGGGGCAGTAAAATACCACTTATTGGCTGTTATAGCCATCCAAATAAAAAAATTATACCTTTTCTGATAATTATTGATCTAGAGAGTCCAGATAATTGTACTGCACTGGTTTTATATAAAATTATACGATCATAGATGGAAAAGACCATTTACAGCCAATACAGGCAATTTACCATAGGAAATGTATGGTTTTAAAGCTTTTTAACAGTTATAGCGCCACATATGGTCCAATCTCCATGAAACTTTGCATGCTTCTTTACCATGGTATGACACATATGCTCATCAATTTTTGTCAAGTTTTGAGTTTTCATTTATGATTTATAGGCTTTTGGGTGTATTTTGACACGCCCATTTTCTAAATGACCCTGTTACAGTGAACCAAAGGGCAAAGTTCAACTTTTTTTCGATAATTATTGATCTAGAGAGTCCAGAGAATTGTCCTAGACTGGTCTGGTTTTGATCGGGCGAAAAACCAGGGACTAGTTCGCAAAAGTAGGTTTTTAACATATTTGTGAATATTTAATGAACGATTTGATTGACAGCAATGGTTCTAGAGGCAAAGTTGTTCACCATGAGGAGATCTATCAAATGATAGGCATTTTGGGGGGATGTGTTCAACACCACGTGATTACAGAGCCGTAAAACTCGTTAACGCCAACTAGTGGCCGATTTCTTTCAAAACTCTTACAGACCTCTTAGGCCATGAGTCGAACATGCCCATCGAGTTTCGTTCCGATTGGCCTCCGTTAACCTCGTCTCATAGGGGCTCAAACTTCATTGGTCGATGGCGGCCATGTTTTTTGAGATACGCCAATGTCCTCATAGACATACATGGGGCCTTGGACCAAGACACTGCATACCAATTTTCAAGTCAATCGGACTAACGGTCAGTCCTTTATATGTTTTTTTCATGTTATAGCGCCACCTAGTGTTCGATCGTCGCGATTTTTTTACTGTGACCTCAGATTGAAGTCTTGCACACCTGTACCAAGTTTGGTGAACCTACCTAATTTACTTCTGGAGTTATAGCCATTTTAGTAAAATAGGCTCCTCCCACAACGTTCTTTTTGCGCCCCCTAGCGACCGAAAATCGAAATTTCAACTTTTTTTCGATTACAATTTATATTCAGACTCCACAGAACATTTGTGCACTGGTTTGGTTCCGATCGGGCGAAAAACCAGGGACTAGTTCGCAAAAGTAGTTTTTTGACAAAATTCAAAATGGCGGAAAATCTATCATGACGGAAATGAAATCGGAGATATACGTTTTTTAAGTCAGGAGTCCAGCTTTCCAATGATATAAGACACTTGAGTCTACGACTTACGGTCTAGGAGTTATGGGCAGTTTTGCGCAATTGGTTGCTATAGCGCCACCTATGGGCCAATAGGGCTCATAATTTGATAAGCTCTCCTCGATTTTTGTACTACCATCTGACAAAGTTTCAAGTTTCTAGCTCTTACGGTTTGGTCTGCACGATGCGTTTTACGGCAGAAGAATAATAATAATAATAATTAAAGCTGCAAGCAGCATTTATCGGGGTTCAAGCAGTTAAGGCCTTTTAAGGCCGTTAAGCACAAAAGCATCAAAAGACATTAAGTTTTATGTAGTAAGCATGATTTACCATGATATACTACATTTCAGTGTGATTTTTCATGATTTACCATGTTCCAGTATGATTTACCATGTTCCAGTATGATTTTCCATAGTTTACCTTGAAAAACAATGGGATAGGATGATTTACCATGATATAGTACATTCTAGAATAATTTACCAGGATTCTAGCATGATTGACCTTTTTTACTATGATTTACCATGTTTCTAGCCAATGCTGAAAGCTGATAAAAAGATTAGAAATGTGTAATGCTGCTGCTCCATCTAGTGGACAACAGTGCTATTACAGCCTACTTATACAATATGCCATGTTTTTCATATCATTTAATCTACACACACTCATTCTGTTGTAGATAGAGACATTTGGAACTTCAGGAGCCAATTTGACTCAATTGTCACTTCAATAGATGATTTTTGACCAAATTTTTTTGTAAATGTTAAAATAGTGAATTTATAAAGTCTAAATATTAATTATAGTTGAGTAGTGTGACAAAATGACTTTTTTTAAACAGCAGGGGGCAGTAAAATACCACTTATTGGCTTAATAGGCCATTATGTTCATATAATGTTCACCTTTTTAACTGTTATACAGGCATATTTTGTCCAATCTGTCCGAAAATTTTCATGATTATTTAGAGTCATGGCCCACATGTTCAGACTTGTTTTTAATAACATCTGAGCATTCATTGAAGAGATATAGGCTTTTTGAGTTTTATTGCCATGCCCCTTTTCTAAATCATCCTGTTATAACAATATGAAAAATGCAAAAGTTCAACTTTTTCGATAATTATTGACCTAGAGAGTCCAGAGAATTGTCCTAGACTGGTCTAGTCCCGTTTGGGCAAAAAACCAGGGACTAGTTCGCAAAATATTTGAAATTGACTTTTACTCTTATTTTGTATACGGTGTGGTGTGGCTTGGACATGGTGTCCGTCGAATATAAACTAGGCGCCTATCTTTAGGGAAGTGGCGTGGAGAGACGCTTCTGAAATGCTGCGTCGTGGCTGGTGTAAACACAAGCATTCATTAGATTGGGCGCAATCAGCTCCGGTAGCCGAGCATCACAGCTCTAACGCACTAAGAGTGTAAATAAGGGGTACAGTCAATACCCTACAAATGGAATGTTATTATGCGTCATGGAACATTGCGCGCCCCAACTCGCGAAAGGTCGGATTTGCTCCATGTTTTGATAAGGTTTGTTTAGAAAACCATGAATCCATGTAAGACACAATGTCATTAGACACAATCCATGTAATTTAGGGATGCACGATATAGGATTTTGGCCGATATTCGATATGCCGATATTTTCAGACTAATTTTGCCCGATGCCGATACCGATATATTTGTGTGTTTTTTTTTAAGTGCAAAAAAAGCTTATTAAAGCTTCTATTAAAGTTCTCAGTCAAGAGCAGTGAGTGATTTCCTCTTTGTGTTTTGTTGTTTTATTAACATTAACGAGATGATTTCCATTACACGAGAGTAGATGTTAAAACTTCATGCTGATTTGTACTCGGCTTTCGCCAAGATAAGCAAAACTAAGACGTAGCTTTACAGTAAACTATGCTTCTCCATCCATTTACGCTTCTTTCCATAAGGTGGTGTGACTCCCCTTCTGTCCGGCGTTAACGGCAGCAGTGTACTTGGCGCGTCAGCACACGCGACGGCTGCAACTACAGGACCAGCACGACAACCGTCTGGATTGAACCGAGTAGGGGACATCTCTAGGGTCTTCAAGTGGGCACCTTCCGTCCTCAGTGTTTCGTCGACTAGCCCACGACACCTCAAGAGGGCTCGACAGTGACTCTGGCGTCCCAGAGTCACCCCCCTCCGTCCCCCACTCAACTCAGCCCAGCTTACTGACCTCTACATCCCTCCTGCTGCTGAGACCTAACCACAATATCACAATCTCTCCGCGACCCAACCATACGCGCCAACCCGTTGACTAAGGCTGTCGAGCCCCTATAGTTCTCCCGAAAATTTAAATTGTCATCATTTACTCTCTCAAGTTTCTTTCTTCTGTTGAAATTATAAAAGTTATTTGGAAGAATGTGGCTAACCAAACAGTTGCTGTACTTCAGTGACTTCCATTGTATATTTAAGCACAAGATAGAAATGAATACAGGTTTGGAACAACATTAGAGTGAGTAAATAATGACAGAATTTTTATTTCTGGGTGCAGTATCTCTTTAAGGACAAGCGGCAGCATATTATACTGTCTCTTTAAGAACTGCACGCGACGCGTCTAATATACACGCATTTGACAAGCAGATTTTCTCTGTTTGCTTTCACTTTAGACATAACCAACTTTGTTTATGTAAACCGTGTGTGTATTTGACAGTATTAGCGCAATAAGACTCGAAAGATTAGTCCAGTATGCAGACTCTGTGACAGGCTTTTAGTTCCTGTGAGCGTCGGGTGTAACGCGCTCAGAAAAGCGGATGTTAGAACAGCGCATCAGCACGTGAATGACATGTTTAACTAGCAAGACTTTGACGCACATGCAAATAATGAACTTTTGTGAATTGCGGTGTCCCGTGTCCCGTGAGTGTAACTGTACCTCTGCGTTTACATGTGATGTGATGTGAATGTACGTCGCGTTGTACAGTATGTTGAGATGAAGGCGCCAGAATTGAACTGATTGAATGCACGATACTATGTTTTTTTTTCAAAAGCAGATCGTGGAGACATTTTAATCATCCACGATCAAAAACCGCGAGACGCACACCCCTAGTTGGAAGTTTAAGTTGCTGGCGCTCATGCTTTGTTCGCGTCACATGCGCATAGGAAACACGCCACCCTATCGGCAAGGCTCATCGGCAGAAATATTCATATCGGCTGATGCCGATGATGGTCATTTTAAGCTTTTATCGGCCGATACCGATGTTGTCCCGATATCATCGTGCATCCCTAATGTCATTACAATCAATGAATCCATGTTATTCGACACAATGTTAAAGGTATAGCGGAGGATCTTTCCGAATTTTAGAGAAGACCCGCCCTCTCCAATTTTTTTTAAAATGCACATGCGCAACACTATTTGCTCCCGAGAGGGCGCACAGATATGCAAAGTAGATTGTTTGGAAGGGCATCCATATTTGGGTAGTCATGTTTGGTGGCACAATTATGTAGCAAATTATAAACTAACTCAAAAGCATTCATGCAAGACAAAATGTCAAATGCCCTTCTGTGTTTTATTTACTTATTATACTGATCGATTGAGTGACCGAGGACTCGAGACATGATATGCAATGGAGAAGTAGCTTGTTGCATTTGTGTAATAAATACTATGGTGAATACATTGGAATTATCGAAAATGAACACACAAGGTTTTAGAATATTTCAGCGTAATATCATTTAGCATTTGGTCATAAGGCTACTTTAGACAAATTGAGATGTTTACCGTGTCTACGCCGTGCATGACTTGTGCCAGGGCTAGCATCGCTAATCATATCTTAACTTTTACTAGCAGTGATTTTAAATGGATTTTTTAGGGATGCTCCGATCGATCGGCCGGAGATCGGTATCGGGCGATCATCACATTTTATGACTTGATCGGTACTCACTCAACTTGGCCGATCTCACAAACCGATCACAATTTGATGACGTCAAAATGTGAGGAGGTAGCCTATATGATGCGTGGGGACTTAAATGTTTTGGCAGTCATGTCATCGCCGGTGTGGAATTAGGCTGCTATGATGTGTCGAGAAACAATGAAAAAAATTTGCTATTTGCCGTGTATGTTTCAAAGGAATCTCACATGGAGGATCATTGTCCTCCAGAGAGAGCGCCTTTTTGAAGAGTATGCTTCGCTCGCTCAGTCCACAGCGCCACTCGCTCAGAACGCCCGCAGTGACATGCTGGTTAGAAAATATGTTAAATAAGTTGGGCTGCCCGTGCACGACTAAAGTTTTTTTCTAGTCGACTAGTAGTAGTTCATTTAAGCCATTAGTCTAATCGCATATCTATATTAATTTAATTAAATATATATATGGGAGAAAATATTAAACCATAATGAGCGTCATCATAATAGGCTATATTGCCTATATTTCGCATATCAAGCGCATGCATAAAGCTTGCCACAAAGAACCGGCAAAAGTAATGTTTATGCAGCATGATACATTTTAATTGTTTATTAATAAACTGCAACGATACAGTTGGCGATGTTGACGCCATCTTCGCATAGTGAACGCGCTTATAGAGAGAAATGCACACTTCATACGGATTAGCCTAAGCAGAGAGTAGCCCGGGATGAATGAATGATGAAATGTAAAAAAAGAAATGTAATCAGATATTGGATTCGAGTCAAAACACAATGATTCAGAATTCCTTCCAATAAACACATTTACTGTCAATAGTAAACAGTATATTCCACAATATGAATTGGAAATGCTGGAAAGATGAAAAGATTCATTTGAACAAAGTTCATGAATAAAACGACTCAGTTGAACAAATATCGTGAATCAAAGGATTCAGTTTAAAGAGTTGTTCAAATTTCTCCGATCAGTTCAAGTACAAAAAACAAAGTCTGTCCATTTCAGAAGAAAAAATAAATCAATTTTCTTTTGTTTTTCGGACTCAAAGGACTTTGATTCATGGGATTTAGTGATTGATTGAAGACATCTTACCAGTTGATAGTTTCAAAACAGGATACTTGCGGATCACGTTCACATAGGAATAAACTGAGAATAAGGAAACACAGCCTTGCAAAAGACAAGACAAACGTAAAATAATTAATGTTAAGTATGCGCATCTCAAATGACACATTAATCTAACTTATCGACATTTATAGAACAGATCAACACTCATAAAACACTCATTGTCTCAACTCATGATGATACAATAAGCATCGTTACATGTGGTAGCTTTAGCGTTAGCTAACTAGCTCAGCTCGTGCTGTGAGTGCGGCCTACTCATATCAAATCATTTCTGAAATTGACATACCTAGCTATATCTTTCATATGTCTTTTTATATTCAGATTTAATATTTTTAAAAATCACTCACCAAAACCAAATTCAATACAGATTTCCACTCCACTTTTCTCTCTATGACAACACACCAGCCTGACGTATCCAAAGTTTCCAAGTGCACTCAATCACAGTTCCCGTTCGATTATGATTTTGTGAAAGAAGTTTGTGGAGAAATGCTCCGTGTGCTGCTGCCTGTCTGACCTGTTCTCATCTGATTTCGTCTGTTGAATGCTGACGACGGCACCGGCGCGAACTGTGGGCGGGCCTAATGAACATGCCGCTACTGTTGGTTCTTAGGGCTGTCAGTCAATGCAGCACAATCAGTGATTGGATGAATCGCGTTTCTTTGTAGAACACTTTAATTCTTTATATTTCTTAACTTTTTCCAACTCTCAAGTCATTTACTGGTGGCCTGGGTTACCCGGGTTACAAATGTATTTCTAAAACAATGGTTCTAGCTTAGATTATGGCCCAGTTGTTTGGTCGAGTGCATATAGACAAAAAATGTACAGGTGAAAGATTGTCTCTGCTTTGTTTTATAATAAATATTTCTGTGTCTAGAATTCCTAATTTCCTTTACTCTCAATTTTTGTATAGTAGTGCTAGTCATGATTTTAACAGCAGGCATGCATAAAAGGGATTTTTATTTTATTTCGAAAACCACTGCAAAACATCGGACTGTAAAATGTAAAGAAGAATGAAACTATTGAAGGATTTACCATTGATATTACACATTTTGACAAGAGACACTCTACACAAGAAAAATGAGTTTTAAAAAATATTTTAAGGAACATTTAATAGCACTATATATAGTAAATTGTTGATTTTGATATTTGGAATGAATGTTAGGTTAATTAACTTTTTATTTTTTTGATTAAATGTAGTTTTATTACTAGTCCTAAAAGTGTGCCCATATACATGTCTCAAATTTGTTGTAAATATCTCATTTTGTTTTGAAGTTGAGACACTTATATTTATGAGAGCATAAAAATTATGCATCGGTGATATTGATTGGATTTTTTTTTTTTTTTTCAGTTTCTATCATAATTTTGACATTTGGGCATTATTGTTTAGCTATTTACTTATGTTTTCAAATTGCCTGTGTTTTTTTTTTTTTTGTCTCGATCGGACTAATGGTCTTTGAAGATAACAGTAATTCTTTTTAAGCTCTAAATGACACGTTACAAAACCAAAAGGCAAAACCTGGCATGTTTGGTATTGTTGGACTCGGCAAGGATTCAGGAGTATAAGGAGGTCACTCCTGTGAAAAAACGCTGGCTTGAAAAGTCTCAGGCTCCTTCAGGGCATTTTGCTGATGACGTATACAGAGTTTTTTTAGCTACACCAATGTTCTCATAGACTATCAAGGTACCCTGGACAAAGACACTGCATACCATCTTAATTAGACTAACGTTTGGATGTGGTTATTACCATTGTCATGATTTTTTTTACATGTTATAGCGCCACCAAGTGGCCAATCGTCGCAATTTTTTTCATGCCACCTCAGATTGCGCTCATGAACATGTGTCCCAAATTTAGCGAAAATATCTCTTTCCGTTCACAAGTTCACAACCATTTTAGTAAAAGTGGCTCTGGTGCCATCAAACGTTTTGGTTCCCCTTAGCAACCGACAATTGAAATTGAATTTTTTTTTTATGATTATTGACAATCAGACTCCAGAGAATATTTCTGCAGTGGTTTGGTTCCAATCAGGCCAAAAACCTAGGAGTAGTTCGCAAAAGTAGGTTTTACACAAAAACGCAATTTACTCGAAATTGGAGCCTGAAGGGCAAGCCAATCCGAGGCATGCATCTTGTCCGGCTCGAGCCAAGGATTCCAACGATGTAAGACACTTGAGCCTACGCCCGACGGTTGAGGAGTTATGAGCCATTTCGTACTTTTGCCCGCTGTAGCGCCACCTATGGGCCAATCGGGGCGTGCCTTGGTGAGGCTGTAGGCGGTGAGAGTACTACCAGCCCCCAAAGTTTCAAGTCTCTACGACTTACGGTTTGTCCTGCCCGATCAGTTTTACGTGGAGAATGTTGCATGATGGGAAAATTAACAATAACAATAGGGTTTCAGCACTGAAGTGCTTGAACCCCTAATAAAAAGGGACTAAAAAGGCCTATAAAAAAAAAACCTTAGGGTCCACGCACTTGACGCTTGTGCTGCTGCTTTCCAAAAACTTTATCAAGCCTTTTAACATGTGCCTCGGAGAGGAGAAAGTCGCTTTTTTGCCTTTTTGGCTCATTTTTCATGGAAATGTGGTGATTTTTGTTTTACCTTTTAAACTGCGACACCTCCACCGATGGCCCGATCTCCGTCAAACTTTGCACGCTTCCTCAGAGTAATATGGCGCACATGCTCAGCTAATTTGGTGAAGTTATGAGCAGAGCAGACCCTTTTTAAGTCATTTAAATGTCATTTTGCATAGGATATTATAGAGCATTTTACACCTTTATAACAGTTAAAGGGCCACCGGTGGCCCGACGTCCATAAAAGCTTCCAGGCCTCTTTAGGGCCAGGTGACGCATGCGCACGGCCGGTTTTGTGAAGTTGTATGCAAATCAGGCAGGAAGAGGGCCGCTTTCAGCCATTTCATGGGATTTGCCATAGAAATACATCATTTTGGCACCTGTTTAACAGTTAGAGCGCCACCAAGTGGCCGGTCGCCCTGTCCTTTTTCACGCGACCACAGAATGAGCTCTCACACAGGCGCGTTGAGTTTGGTGCAAATATCTCGTTCCGTTGACGAGTTATAGGCAATTTAGTAAAAGGGGCCCCTCCCACTCGGAACGTTTCGGCGGCCCTTAGGGACCGTGAACCCAAATTTCCACTTTTTTTTGATAATTATTGACATTCGGACTCCATAGAATCTTGCCGCACTGGTTTGGTTCCGGCCGGCCCAAAAACCTAGGACTAGTTCGCAAAAGTAGGTTTTACGGAAAACCCAAAATACCCGAAAATGCACCCAGGGTGACGAGCCAATCCGAGGCATGCATCTTGTCCGGCTCGAGCCAAGGATTCCAACGATGTAAGACACTTGAGCCTACGCCCGACGGTTGAGGAGTTATGAGCCATTTCGTACTTTTGCCCGCTGTAGCGCCACCTATGGGCCAATCGGGGGGTGCCTTGGTGAGGCTGTAGGCGGTGAGAGTACTACCAGCCCCCAAAGTTTCAAGTCTCTACGACTTACGGTTCGTCCTGCCCGATCAGTTTTACGTGGAGAATGTTGCATGATGGGAAAATTAACAATAACAATAGGGTTTCAGCACTGAAGTGCTTGAACCCCTAATAAAAAGGGACTAAAAAGGCCTATAAAAAAAAAACCTTAGGGTCCACGCACTTGACGCTTGTGCTGCTGCTTTCCAAAAACTTTATCAAGCCTTTTAACATGTGCCTCGGAGAGGAGAAAGTCGCTTTTTTGCCTTTTTGGCTCATTTTTCATGGAAATGTGGTGATTTTTGTTTTACCTTTTAAACTGCGACACCTCCACCGATGGCCCGATCTCCGTCAAACTTTGCACGCTTCCTCAGAGTAATATGGCGCACATGCTCAGCTAATTTGGTGAAGTTATGAGCAGAGCAGACCCTTTTTAAGTCATTTAAATGTCATTTTGCATAGGATATTATAGAGCATTTTACACCTTTATAACAGTTAAAGGGCCACCGGTGGCCCGACGTCCATAAAAGCTTCCAGGCCTCTTTAGGGCCAGGTGACGCATGCGCACGGCCGGTTTTGTGAAGTTGTATGCAAATCAGGCAGGAAGAGGGCCGCTTTCAGCCATTTCATGGGATTTGCCATAGAAATACATCATTTTGGCACCTGTTTAACAGTTAGAGCGCCACCAAGTGGCCGGTCGCCCTGTCCTTTTTCACGCGACCACAGAATGAGCTCTCACACAGGCGCGTTGAGTTTGGTGCAAATATCTCGTTCCGTTGACGAGTTATAGGCAATTTAGTAAAAGGGGCCCCTCCCACTCGGAACGTTTCGGCGGCCCTTAGGGACCGTGAACCCAAATTTCCACTTTTTTTTGATAATTATTGACATTCGGACTCCATAGAATCTTGCCGCACTGGTTTGGTTCCGGCCGGCCCAAAAACCTAGGACTAGTTCGCAAAAGTAGGTTTTACGGAAAACCCAAAATACCCGAAAATGCACCCAGGGTGACGAGCCAATCCGAGGCATGCATCTTGTCCGGCTCGAGCCAAGGATTCCAACGATGTAAGACACTTGAGCCTACGCCCGACGGTTGAGGAGTTATGAGCCATTTCGTACTTTTGCCCGCTGTAGCGCCACCTATGGGCCAATCGGGGGGTGCCTTGGTGAGGCTGTAGGCGGTGAGAGTACTACCAGCCCCCAAAGTTTCAAGTCTCTACGACTTACGGTTCGTCCTGCCCGATCAGTTTTACGTGGAGAATGTTGCATGATGGGAAAATTAACAATAACAATAGGGTTTCAGCACTGAAGTGCTTGAACCCCTAATTAAAGCTGCAAGCAGCATTTAGCGGTGTTCAAGCAGTTAAGGCCTTTAAGGCCGTTAAGCACAAAAGCATCAAAAGACATTAAGTTTTATGTAACAAGCATTTAACCACTGACATCATAGATGGAATAGACCATGTTTTACCATGATATACCACATTTCAGTTTGATTTTTCTTGATTTACCATGTTCCAGTATGATTTACCATAGTTTACCATGATATACCAAGTTCTAGTATGATTGACCATGATTTACCATGTTCTAACATGGTTTACCAGAATTGAACACATTCTAGTATGATTTAATATGATTCTAACATGGTTTACCATAGTTTACCATGATTTATCTTAGTTTACCTTGATTTACCATGTTATCGGATGATTTACCATGATATAGCACATTCTAGAATGATTTACCAGGATTCTAGCCTGATTTACCTTATTTACTATGATTTACCATGTTTCTGGCGTTGTTTACCATGATTTACCACGTTGAGAGACATTATGTGAAGCATCAGAAAAATTGAATTGATAAACTCTGACAAAATATGATTGTGTTATAATAGTAATTGTTATATAAGTGATTTATTATTGTCTATATATATGAATGCAAAAGCACATGTGAAAAGACTATTAATAAGTAGAGAGGGCAGTAGAAGACCACTTACTGACTCACTTTCATTTTGAACACACTTGGTTTCACCAGTATTCTGCACTAAAACAAACTTACATACACACACACACACACACACACGGGATATGTTATTGTAAAAATCTCTTTTAATGGTATATAAGCAGGTGCTTGAACACCTAATAATGGGGGACCTTTTTGACAGTTATAGCGCCACCTATGTTCCGATCTCCATGAAACTCTGCATGCTTCTTCACCATGTTAGGACACATGTGCTCATCAATTTTTGTGAAGTTCTGAGTTTTTATTTATGATTTATATGCTTTTGAGTGTATTTTGACACGCCCCCTTTCCTAAATGACCCTGTTACAGTGAACCAAAGGGCAAAGTTCAACTTTTTTTTGATAATTATTGATCTAGAGAGTCCACAGAATTGTCCTAGACTGGTCTGGTTCCGATCAGGGAAAAAACCAGGGACTAGTTTGCAAAAGTAGGTTTTGGACAAAATTGGCCATAACACATTTTTTTTGCTCAAATCGACAATCCGAGATATACATCTTGTCCGTCTTTAGCCAAAGAACACAGTGGTGTACAAATCTAGATTCTAGGTCAAACGGTCGATGAGTTATGGGCAATTTAGTACTTTTGGTTGCTGTAGCGCCACCTATGGGCCAATCAGGGTCATACTCTGATAGGTTCTCCCCAAACTGAGGCCCTAGCACCTGGCCAGGTTTCAAGTCTCTAGGCCTTAAGGTTTGGGCTGCACGATGCGTTTTAGGTTTTTTTTTTTTTCAAATAGCAATTACAATAGGTTTTCAGCACTTCGTGCTTGAACACCTAATAATGGGGGACCTTTTTGACAGTTATAGCGACACCTATGGTTTGATCTCCATGAAACTCTGCATGCTTCTTCACCATGTTAGGACACATGTGCTCATCAATTTTTGTGAAGTTCTCAGTTTTTATTTATGATTTATAGGCTTTTGAGTGTATTTTGACACGCCCCCTTTCCTAAATGACCCTGTTACAGTGAACCAAAGGGCAAAGTTCAACTTTTTTTTGATAATTATTGATCTAGAGAGTCCACAGAATTGTCCTAGACTGGTCTGGTTCCGATCAGGGAAAAAACCAGGGACTAGTTTGCAAAAGTAGGTTTTGGACAAAATTGGCCATAACACATTTTTTTTGCTCAAATCGACAATCCGAGATATACATCTTGTCCGTCTTTAGCCAAAGAACACAGTGGTGTACAAATCTAGATTCTAGGTCAAACGGTCGATGAGTTATGGGCAATTTAGTACTTTTGGTTGCTGTAGCGCCACCTATGGGCCAATCAGGGTCATACTCTGATAGGTTCTCCCCAAACTGAGGCCCTAGCACCTGGCCAGGTTTCAAGTCTCTAGGCCTTAAGGTTTGGGCTGCACGATGCGTTTTAGGTTTTTTTTTTTTTCAAATAGCAATTACAATAGGTTTTCAGCACTTCGTGCTTGAACCCCTAATAAAAAGGGACTAAAAAGGCCTATAAAAAAAAAACCTTAGGGTCCACGCACTTGACGCTTGTGCTGCTGCTTTCCAAAAACTTTATCAAGCCTTTTAACATGTGCCTCGGAGAGGAGAAAGTCGCTTTTTTGCCTTTTTGGCTCATTTTTCATGGAAATGTGGTGATTTTTGTTTTACCTTTTAAACTGCGACACCTCCACCGATGGCCCGATCTCCGTCAAACTTTGCACGCTTCCTCAGAGTAATATGGCGCACATGCTCAGCTAATTTGGTGAAGTTATGAGCAGAGCAGACCCTTTTTAAGTCATTTAAATGTCATTTTGCATAGGATATTATAGAGCATTTTACACCTTTATAACAGTTAAAGGGCCACCGGTGGCCCGACGTCCATAAAAGCTTCCAGGCCTCTTTAGGGCCAGGTGACGCATGCGCACGGCCGGTTTTGTGAAGTTGTATGCAAATCAGGCAGGAAGAGGGCCGCTTTCAGCCATTTCATGGGATTTGCCATAGAAATACATCATTTTGGCACCTGTTTAACAGTTAGAGCGCCACCAAGTGGCCGGTCGCCCTGTCCTTTTTCACGCGACCACAGAATGAGCTCTCACACAGGCGCGTTGAGTTTGGTGCAAATATCTCGTTCCGTTGACGAGTTATAGGCAATTTAGTAAAAGGGGCCCCTCCCACTCGGAACGTTTCGGCGGCCCTTAGGGACCGTGAACCCAAATTTCCACTTTTTTTTGATAATTATTGACATTCGGACTCCATAGAATCTTGCCGCACTGGTTTGGTTCCGGCCGGCCCAAAAACCTAGGACTAGTTCGCAAAAGTAGGTTTTACGGAAAACCCAAAATACCCGAAAATGCACCCAGGGTGACGAGCCAATCCGAGGCATGCATCTTGTCCGGCTCGAGCCAAGGATTCCAACGATGTAAGACACTTGAGCCTACGCCCGACGGTTGAGGAGTTATGAGCCATTTCGTACTTTTGCCCGCTGTAGCGCCACCTATGGGCCAATCGGGGGGTGCCTTGGTGAGGCTGTAGGCGGTGAGAGTACTACCAGCCCCCAAAGTTTCAAGTCTCTACGACTTACGGTTCGTCCTGCCCGATCAGTTTTACGTGGAGAATGTTGCATGATGGGAAAATTAACAATAACAATAGGGTTTCAGCACTGAAGTGCTTGAACCCCTAATTAAAGCTGCAAGCAGCATTTAGCGGTGTTCAAGCAGTTAAGACACACACACACACACACACGGGATATGTTATTGTAAAAATCTCTTTTAATGGTATATAAGCAGGTGCTTGAACACCTAATAATGGGGGACCTTTTTGACAGTTATAGCGCCACCTATGTTCCGATCTCCATGAAACTCTGCATGCTTCTTCACCATGTTAGGACACATGTGCTCATCAATTTTTGTGAAGTTCTGAGTTTTTATTTATGATTTATATGCTTTTGAGTGTATTTTGACACGCCCCCTTTCCTAAATGACCCTGTTACAGTGAACCAAAGGGCAAAGTTCAACTTTTTTTTGATAATTATTGATCTAGAGAGTCCACAGAATTGTCCTAGACTGGTCTGGTTCCGATCAGGGAAAAAACCAGGGACTAGTTTGCAAAAGTAGGTTTTGGACAAAATTGGCCATAACACATTTTTTTTGCTCAAATCGACAATCCGAGATATACATCTTGTCCGTCTTTAGCCAAAGAACACAGTGGTGTACAAATCTAGATTCTAGGTCAAACGGTCGATGAGTTATGGGCAATTTAGTACTTTTGGTTGCTGTAGCGCCACATATGGGCCAATCAGGGTCATACTCTGATAGGTTCTCCCCAAACTGAGGCCCTAGCACCTGGCCAGGTTTCAAGTCTCTAGGCCTTAAGGTTTGGGCTGCACGATGCGTTTTAGGTTTTTTTTTTTTTCAAATAGCAATTACAATAGGTTTTCAGCACTTCGTGCTTGAACACCTAATAATGGGGGACCTTTTTGACAGTTATAGCGACACCTATGGTTTGATCTCCATGAAACTCTGCATGCTTCTTCACCATGTTAGGACACATGTGCTCATCAATTTTTGTGAAGTTCTCAGTTTTTATTTATGATTTATAGGCTTTTGAGTGTATTTTGACACGCCCCCTTTCCTAAATGACCCTGTTACAGTGAACCAAAGGGCAAAGTTCAACTTTTTTTTGATAATTATTGATCTAGAGAGTCCACAGAATTGTCCTAGACTGGTCTGGTTCCGATCAGGGAAAAAACCAGGGACTAGTTTGCAAAAGTAGGTTTTGGACAAAATTGGCCATAACACATTTTTTTTGCTCAAATCGACAATCCGAGATATACATCTTGTCCGGCTTGAGCCAAGGAACACAGTGGTGTACAAATCTAGATTCTAGGTCAAACGGTCGATGAGTTATGGGCAATTTAGTACTTTTGGTTGCTGTAGCGCCACCTATGGGCCAATCAGGGTCATACTCTGATAGGTTCTCCCCAAACTGAGGCCCTAGCACCTGGCCAGGTTTCAAGTCTCTAGGCCTTACAGTTTGGGCTGCACGATGCGTTTTAGTTTTTTTTTTTTTTTTCAAATAGCAATTACAATAGGTTTTCAGCACTTCGTGCTTGAACACCTAATAATAGGGGACCTTTTTGACAGTTATAGCGCCACCTATGGTCCGATCTCCATGAAACTCTGCATGCTTCTTCACCATGTTAGGACACATGTGCTCATCAATTTTTGTGAAGTTCTCAGTTTTTATTTATGATTTATAGGCTTTTGAGTGTATTTTGACACGCCCCCTTTCCTAAATGACCCTGTTACAGTGAACCAAAGGGCAAAGTTCAACTTTTTTTTGATAATTATTGATCTAGAGAGTCCACAGAATTGTCCTAGACTGGTCTGGTTCCGATCAGGGAAAAAACCAGGGACTAGTTTGCAAAAGTAGGTTTTGGACAAAATTGGCCATAACACATTTTTTTTGCTCAAATCGACAATCCGAGATATACATCTTGTCCGTCTTTAGCCAAAGAACACAGTGGTGTACAAATCTAGATTCTAGGTCAAACGGTCGATGAGTTATGGGCAATTTAGTACTTTTGGTTGCTGTAGCGCCACCTATGGGCCAATCAGGGTCATACTCTGATAGGTTCTCCCCAAACTGAGGCCCTAGCACCTGGCCAGGTTTCAAGTCTCTAGGCCTTACGGTTTGGGCTGCACGATGCGTTTTACGTTGTTTTTTTTTTCAAATAGCAATTACAATAGGTTTTCAGCACTTCGTGCTTGAACACCTAATAATAGGGGACCTTTTTGACAGTTATAGCGCCACCTATGGTCCGATCTCCATGAAACTCTGCATGCTTCTTCACCATGTTAGGACACATGTGCTCATCAATTTTTGTGAAGTTCTCAGTTTTTATTTATGATTTATAGGCTTTTGAGTGTATTTTGACACGCCCCCTTTTCTAAATGACCCTGTTACAGTGAACCAAAGGGCAAAGTTCAACTTTTTTTTGATAATTATTGATCTAGAGAGTCCATAGAATTGTCCTAGACTGATCTGGTTCCGATCAGGCAAAAAACCAGGGACTAGTTCGCAAAAGTAGGTTTTGGACAAAATTGGCCATAACAAATTTTTTGTTGCTCAAATCGACAATCCGAGATATACATCTTGTCCGGCTTGAGCCAAGGAACACAGTGGTGTACAAATCTAGATTCTAGGTCAAACGGTCGATGAGTTATGGGCAATTTAGTACTTTTGGTTGCTGTAGCGCCACCTATGGGCCAATCAGGGTCATACTCTGATAGGTTCTCCCCAAACTGAGGCCCTAGCACCTGGCCAGGTTTCAAGTCTCTAGGCCTTACGGTTTGGGCTGCACGATGCGTTTTACGTTGTTTTTTTTTTTCAAATAGCAATTACAATAGGTTTTCAGCACTTCGTGCTTGAACACCTAATAATAGGGGACCTTTTTGACAGTTATAGCGCCACCTATGGTCCGATCTCCATGAAACTCTGCATGCTTCTTCACCATGTTAGGACACATGTGCTCATCAATTTTTGTGAAGTTCTGAGTTTTTATTTATGATTTATAGGCTTTTGAGTGTATTTTGACACGCCCCCTTTTCTAAATGACCCTGTTACAGTGAACCAAAGGGCAAAGTTCAACTTTTTTTTGATAATTATTGATCTAGAGAGTCCATAGAATTGTCCTAGACTGATCTGCTTCCGATCAGGCAAAAAACCAGGGACTAGTTCGCAAAAGTAGGTTTTGGACAAAATTGGCCATAACAAATTTTTTGTTGCTCAAATCGACAATCCGAGATATACATCTTGTTCGGCTTGAGCCAAGGAACACAGTGGTGTACAAATCTAGATTCTAGGTCAAACGGTCGATGAGTTATGGGCAATTTAGTACTTTTGGTTGCTGTAGCGCCACCTATGGGCCAATCAGGGTCATACTCTGATAGGTTCTCCCCAAACTGAGGCCCTAGCACCTGGCCAGGTTTCAAGTCTCTAGGCCTTACGGTTTGGGCTGCACGATGCGTTTTACGTTGTTTTTTTTTTTCAAATAGCAATTACAATAGGTTTTCAGCACTTCGTGCTTGAACACCTAATAATAGGGGACCTTTTTGACAGTTATAGCGCCACCTATGGTCCGATCTCCATGAAACTCTGCATGCTTCTTCACCATGTTAGGACACATGTGCTCATCAATTTTTGTGAAGTTCTGAGTTTTTATTTATGATTTATAGGCTTTTGAGTGTATTTTGACACGCCCCCTTTTCTAAATGACTCTGTTATAGCCATACGAAAAATGCAAAGGTTCATGATTTACCACAATTGAACATATTCTAGTATGATTTAATATGATTCTAGCATGATTTACCATGTTATAGGATGATTTACCATGATATACCACATTCTAGAACACGGTATCTGCACACTTCTTAAAGCAGCGCTCAGTAAGAATTCCGTTTTTGTCTAACAGCGACCCCTAGAGTCGCTGTGGAGCACTTGTACTGTCGTGAATAGCACTCACGCAGAGATGGCTCGCACTCACGGCCGGATCCCCTCCCCCTGTACACCGGTACCTGTTCAGTGGGATGGACGCTGTAATGAGTGGAAATAAGGTATGGCCCCTTTAAGAGCTGCGCGCGCCCAAATCCACATGTATACGGCGCCGGGTTATTTCTGTTTGATGCTCATTTTATCAGAATTTTATCAGATCTGTTTTTTTTGCCGTAAAGCAATTTGTTACCTCGCGAGACCTGATATCACACGATACTTCCTAACACTCAGGCCGGCGGCTCGCCGGCCCAAAGTTGCAAGGGTGGTTTTGCGGCTCACAGGCACCAGGGGGGTGCGAGACGACCACCATTCAACACGAAATCAGTAATATAAACATTACAATGACTCCAAAGCTGTTCGGTTAAGGTAAAAAAGTTACTTAGTTCACCTTTAAAGTCAAATTTAAGGCTTTTTAAGACCTTTTTAAGACCTGAAGAAATCAAAATGAATACCTTACATTAGGGGTGCGATATATTTTAAAACAAATGTCTCAATATTTTCAAAGTTTTGTTGATGATAATTAGATGATATTTTACTGATTGTGTTTGTGTACTGGTATCATGGCTGGTTTAGGCCTGTTGTTGACAGCTGACTCACGAAGATATTCATATTTTTCATATTCTATGCAGTGGTCAGTTCACAGCAGTGAAAGGAATTAACATTTTTTTAATAAAGGGCAATATTTGCAACCTTAAATTGAGTTCCAGGGGCATTTTCACCCAAATATGGACTTTCTTTTTTTTTTTTTTACTTAGAGGTATGCATCACCTTTTATGTCAAATTCTAACATTCAAATTAAATTATATTAGAATAATAACACAATACCACTGTTACCAGTTATATTAAATCATTAAATCAAAATCCATCTTTGCAGTGCAGAGGAGACACAGAAGCAGCATCAGAACTGGCATTACTATATTTATACTCCATTTACAATTGCATAAATAAAGCTATGATATATTCAATTCTTTCAATTATTAATTCAATATTTAAATATGAACTGATTTCTAATTGTAACATTTTAATTACAGGGTACTTTAAATGTGAAACTAAACCCGCCAGTAGGTGGCGGCAAGTCACTGTCTCAGGGAGTCATTCATACAAACGATTTGTTCAAACGGCTGATTCATTCAGGAACTGCAAGTGATTGTTCATTGAATCGTTAAAATGATTCGTTCAAAACGCGGATTTCAGTCAAGAAATCATCGCTGTCTTTTGCATTGAGTCTCTGCTACGGTTTCATTTTGAAATTCTCGTCAGCGAAATAAAGGGAAAACAAACAATATTGACAATATTGTTTATAAAATGTAACAATGTTAATTTAACTGTTATAAAATAAATATCATATTTGCTATTGTGCACGGGAAACAAGCCCTCTTGCTGATGCAATATTGTATGATAACAACATATGATATATAAAATACAAAAACTTTATACGTCTATTAGGGAACATACCTATAACTGCACTGACACATCACGCAGTGAAAGCAAGCATGAGAGACAAATGCGATGTCAGCTTGCAGTGCGCCCTCGTACATAGTTAACGTTAAAGTAAAACAATGATTACAATATCATAATAGACAATACACATCGCACACCACTACGCACATAAAGAATGAACTTACAATTGAACTGAAATTAACCAGCTTTCTTCTCCTCTCCTGCTGTTTCGTGTGCAGGAGACAGACATAATGCTGGCGCGAATGTGACGCGAAATGTCACGTGAACGAGCAAATCCACAAAGAACGAATAGTAAATAAAAAAGTACGCTAATTAGATAGTTTTAATTTGGAAAACATTTAGATATGTCTAACTCAAATTGCCATTGAAAATTTAAGACCTTTCATAAGTCAAAATAAGACTTTTTAAGGCCATAAATGTTTAAAATCTAATTTAAGACTTTTTAAGGACCCGCGGATACCCTGTAGAATGATTTACCGCAGGATTATAGCATGATTTGCCATGATACACCATGCAATAGTATTGTTTACAATGATTTACCATGTTTCTTCTTCAGAACCGGTGCCCAGTTAACCAATTCCCTGGAACCGTTAGTATGCCTGCTTAACGATTCCGCTTATCGGTTCCGCTCGTTGCAAATGTGTCATGACGTCACACACGAGCTGCGTTATTTTGATTCAGAACGCATCAAACATAACATCGAGGCAGAAGCGCTCGTTTGGTTATATTTCACGCGAAAAGACGACAATATATGAGGTGCCGTCTAGGGCTTAAATCAAACTTCATTCACGCACACAAATATGAAACACTTGCATATACACGTATACTAAGTAGTCAAACATACATGTATACTGCTGAATGCTCAAACAAATACATATGAAATGCACAACGACACACCTAAAGTCGCTCACGCATACATGCAAACTCTACACACACGAGATGCGCAAAACTCTCCAGGCACATACTCATCTGAGACGCGCTCGCGCACACACAACTTAAACTGGAATGTCACTGTTTCTGTCACTGCGACTTCACGAACGGGTGAACACGCGCACGCACACACACATCACTTTTGAAGTAAAATTGAGGATGCAGTGCATGTAGATGCATCGAGATATCAAATTGAACTGAATCGATAACATGATAATCGTAATCCAACCGAACCGTGAGACCATTGTAGGTTCACACCCCTAATACTCTGTGCTGTGTCAGCGAGTTAATAATAATTAACAAACAAAATAAGTTATAAGTTCAATAAGTTAATACAAACAAACAAATTTGTACTTATTCCCTCACCCAATAAGAATCGATAAGAGAATCGATAAGGAATCGAATCGATAAGGAATCGAATCGATAAGCAATATCGATAATGGAATCGGAATTGTTAAATTCTTATCAATTCCCATCCCTAATCAAGTGTGTCAAAATGAAAGTGAGCCAATAAGTGGTCTTCTACTGCCCTCTGCTGGTCACACAAGTGCTTTTGCAATCATATGTAGACATATGCTTACACACACACACACGGGATATGTTATTGTGAAAATCTCTTTTAATGGTGTATAAGCATGCATTTAACATATTTCTTTGTGATGTAATAATATAAAACTATATTAAAACTAATAAAAAAATAGCTTTAAGCGTTTGTTTGTTAGCCAATGCTGAAAGCTGATAAAAAAATATTAAAAATGTCGGTAACACTTTACAATAAGGTTCATTTATTAAACAGTAGTTAATGTATTAATCAACATGAACCATGAGCAATACATTTGTTACTGTTTTTGTTCATCTTTGTTAACATTAGTTAATACAAATCCAGCTGTTCATTGTTAGTTCATGTTAGTTCACAGTGCATTAACTAATGTTAACAAGATTTTAATAAAGTATTTGTAAATGTTGAAATTAACATTAACAAAGATTAACAAATGCTGAAGGAGTATTGTTCATTCTTAGTTAATGTTAACTACATTAGTTAACATTAACTAAGAATTCGTCGCGGGGGGGCGTTCCCAAGCCCCGCGACGATAGATTTGGATCAAGAACCCCGAGAGAACCTTACCTAGCGTGCAGAGACTTTCTGTTTTCGAGTTATGAGTGAATTTGTACTTGGGGGGCGTGGCCCAACGTTATACTTTCGTATTTTAGCCTTCCTGTGACACAATTGTAAATAGTAATAAATAAAATAAATAAATGCAGTCCATAATACTCCAATAGATGAATTTGGACAAAATGTGATTGTAAATGTTAAAATAATGATTTAATAAAGTCTACATTTCAATTATATATAACAATATTAGGGAGTAGTATGATGAAATGACAGCAGGGGGCAGTAAAATACCACTTATTGGCTGTTATAGCCATCCAAAATGTTACAGCCATCCAATTTACACTATTATAGCCATTCAAATGAAGAAGTTCAACCTTTTCTGATAATTATTGATGTAGAGAGTCCAGAGAATTGTACTGCACCGGTTTTAAACATTAAGATTTTATGATCATAGATGGAAAAGGCCATTTACAGCCAATACAGGCAATTTACCATAGGAAATGCATGGTTTTAAAGCTTTTCAACAGTTATAGCGCCACCTATTGTCCGATCTCCATGAAACTTTGCATGCTTCTTCACCATGGTATGATTGAGTTTTTATTTATGATTTATAGGCTTTTGAGTGTATTTGGACACGCCCCTTTTCTAAATGACCCTATTATAGCCATACGAAAAATGCAAAAGTTCAACTTTTTTTCGATAATTATTGATCTAGAGAGTCCAGAGAATTGACCTAGACTGGTCTGGTTCCGATCGGGCGAAAAACCAGGGACTAGTTCGCAAAAGTAGGTTTTTAACAAATTCGTGAATATTTAATGAACGATTTAATTGACAGCAATGGTTCTAGAGGCAAAGTTGTTTAGCATGAGGAGATCTATCAAATGATATGCATATTGTGGGGATGTGTGCAACACCACGTGATTACAGAGCCGTAAAACTCGTTAGCGCCAACTAGTGGCCGATTTCTTTCAAAACTCTTACAGACCTCTTGGGCCATGAGTTGAACATGCCCATCGAGTTTCGTTCCGATCGGCCTTCGTTAACCTCGTCTAATAGGTGCTCAAATTCATTGGCCAATGGCGGCCATGTTTTTTGAGTTACGCCAATTTCCTCATACACATACATGGGGCCTTGGACCAAGACACTGCATACCAATTTTCAAGTCAATCGGACTAACGGTCAGGTGGTCATAGCCCTTTTTATGTTTTTTTTATGTTATAGCGCCACCTAGTGTTCGATCGTCTTGATCTTTTTACTGTGACCTCAAACTGTCCTCATACACGTGTCTCTTGAGTTTGGTGAAGATATCTCATTTACTTTTCGAGTTATAGCCATTTTAGTAAAATAGGCTCCTCCCACAACGATCATTTTACTCCCCCTAGCGACCGGAAATCGAAAATTCAACTTTTTTTCGATAACGATTGATAATCAGACTCCAGAGAACATGTATGCATTTGTTTGGTTTTGATCGGGCGAAAAACCAGGGACTAGTTCGCAAAATTAGGTTTTTGACAAAATTCAAAATGGCGGAAAAATTTAAATACCGGAAATGAAATCGGAGATATACGTTTTTTACTTCAGGCCTCCAGCTTTCCAATGATATAAGACACTAGAGTCTACGACTTACGGTTTAGGAGTTATGAGCAGTTTCGCGCAATTGATCGCTATAGCGCCACCTATGGGCCAATCGGGCTCATAATTTGATAACCTCTCCTCGATTTTTGTACTACCATCTGACAAAGTTTCAACTCTCCAGCACTTACGGTTTGGGCTGCACGATGCGTTTTACAGGAGAATAATAATAATAATAAAAATCAGTACAAATACAATAGGTTTTCAGCACTTCGTGCTTGAACACCTAATAATAATAATAATAAAAATCAGTACAAATACAATAGGTTTTCAGCGCTTCGTGCTTGAACACCTAATCAGTACAAATACAATAGGTTTTCAGCACTTCGTGCTTGAACACCTAAAAATCAGCACAATTACAATAGGTTTTCAGCACTTCGTGCTTGAACACCTAATAATAATAATAATTAAAGCTGCTAGCAGCATTTAGCGGTGTTCAAGCAGTTAAGGCCTTTAAGGCCGTTAAGCACAAAAACATCAAAAGACATTAAGTTTTATGTAGCAAGCATTTAAACATTGACATCATAGATGGAATAGACCATGTTTTAGCATGATTTACCATGATATACCAAATTTAGTGTGATTTTTCATTATCTACAATGTTCCAGTATGATTTACCATGAATCTAGCATGATTTACCACAGTTTACCATGATTTCCCATGTTATAGGATGATTTACCATGATATACCACATTCTAGAATGATTTACCAGGATTGTAGCATGATTTACCATGATTCATCACATTGCTAGCATGATTTGCCATGATCCACCATGTAATAGTATTTTTTACTATGATTTACCATGTTTCTATCGTGATTTACCATGATTTACCACATTGCTGCATTGATGTGAAGGGCCAATAAAAATGAAGTGATAAACTCTGACAAAAAATGATTGTGTTATAATAGTTAACATGGAAAAACTGGTTTGCTTTAGTGCTTTGATTTACTGTTGAAAATCAAGTGTGTCAAAATGAGAGTGAGCCAATAAGTGGTCTTCTACTGCCCTCTGCTGGCCATTCTACTTATTAATAAAGTGTTTTCACAGGTGCTTTTGCACTCATATGTAGACATTTGATCACACACACACACACACACACACACACACACACACACAAAGTCATTATATAAATATATTTTAATGGTCTATAAGCATTTAATGTCTTTGCAAGCTATTAATCAGATTATTCAGCATTTATTCAGAAACCTAGGACTACACACACACATTCTGTTGTAGATACAGATATTTGAACTATGTGATGGAAAAAAGAAATGTTTACTGCAATTGTCCTTCAGGATTCATATTTCTCAATGTACTACAATAGTCAGTTTACCATGGATTGTCTTAGTTTACCTTGATGTTACCTTGTTGTGACCGAATACTACACAATAATTTATCATGATATACCACATTCTAGAATGATTCAGCAGGATTGTAGCATGATTTACTATGATTTACCACGTTGTTAGCAATTATGTGAAGTTTCAGAACAGTAAAGTGAATTGAAAGACAAAATATGATTGTGTTATTATAGTAATTGTCACATAAGGTTATTTTTTAGTGTCTGAATATATGAATGCAAAAGCACATGTGAAAAGACTATTAATAAGTATAATGTCCAGCAGAGGGTAGTAGAGGACCACTTATTGCTATAGTACCACTTTTATTTTGAACTACTTGGTTTAATCAGTATCAGGGTTTCCGCGGGGTCATAAAAAGTCATAAAACGTCTTAAATTTAATAATAAGAATTTTAGGCCATAAAAACGTCCGGTTTTTCCATACAAGGTCATAAATTACATTTAGCCACGTCTTAAATTGATATGCTCATTCATTCATTATCGCGATATAATGTTTTCTCTATAAAACGATATCAAGAGTTCGATAAATGTTAGATCATGTTTATGCGCCAAAAGCGGAACGAAACTCATTTGAACCGCGCACGCCTCACGGAGCGTTTATCCGCTCGGCTCAAAGTCCAAACGGCAGCGTAGCGCGATCAAGCTCACTAGAGCAGACGCGTTCTTTTACTGTCTATGGTTAACTTTGATCAGTCTCGATCACGAGATCCAGTGAGAAGCACTTGAATTCAGCGAAGAACACAAATGTCTCAGTGATTTAAACCAGTTTAAAGGCAGATGAAACAGCGCTGACGAACAGGAGAAACACTGTGTGCAACTATACAGTCAGAAAGCTTTTCCATCTACACATTTACATCCTTTACCATGGTTTTACTGTAACGTTAGCCTAGTAATATTAACTGCACCATGAAATGTGGGATACATATTGAATTGTATTATATTATTAATGTAGACAATGTATTAAAGGACTAATGGAATATAATTACAGTATTTATGTATTTAGGCTATAGCCTACTGTTTTTCATACATTTCATAAAGATACGTGCCATCAAAGTCAGGCAACACAAACCTGTTTCAAGACTTGAAACAATATCCCCCATTAGCACATGCAGAAACTAAGAAATTAATTTTGAAATAAAGATATTATTTTTGTTAAGGAAAAAATACAAATGTTTGAATGTTCTACCTCAGATTTGTGAAATGTTCACCTGTTTGGCAAGTGTTTGTCATGATATGTTTTGACAATAAAGAGTAGTTTAAAACCACAATTAACGCTCTGGTTTCTATCAAATGATATGCATTTTGTGGGGTTGTGTGCAACACCACGTGATTACAGAGCCGTAAAACTAAAAGTTAAAACTAACTTTCAGTTGGGAACAAAAATCTGCCTTCAAAGTTCAAAGAAATAAAGAATTGACATTTATCGTCATAATTATCGATATTGACTGATATATTATCGTGATAAGTGTTGTGTTGTTCCTGTGTTATTGATACTTAGGAAAAGGGAGCCTTCAGTTTGTTACTCTTAAGAAAATGGAACCTTTAAATAATTAAACTTATTACTTTTAATGAAAGTCAATAAAAAAAAGACTTTTGAAAGGAAGTTATTTTTCGTAATTCGAGTAGGTCATAAATTTAAATCATATTGGTCATAAAAAGGTCTTTAAAAGGTCTTAAATTTGACTGACTAAACCCTGCAGAAACCCTGAGTATTGTGCACTAAAGCAAACCAGTCTTTCAATGTGAATACCATTATGCATGCTTACACACACACACAAACACACACACACACACACAATTGTGGGTTATGATATTGTGAAAATCTCTTTTTGTGGTCCTTAAGCATTTCAGATATTTATTTGTGATGTAAAAATATTAAACTTTCTAATAAATCATTATTTAATATTATATTATAAGCATTTGTTTGTTAGCCATTGCTGAAAACTGGTTAAAAAAGATTAAAAATATCTAATGCTGTTGCTCCCTCTAGTGGACAACAGCGGTTTTACAGCCTACATAAACGGTTGAAATGAATGACAGGAAATTCGTTTTTTTTTTACTTATATCTCGGGAACGAGAAAGTGAAAAAATCTGAAACTCAGAACTTATATAGGGTTAGAGGAGCCCTCTTGAATAAGACCATCCCCGTGTTGCTGAGTGATTGCTGTCGGGAGTAATGTCTGTTGAAATGCATATCTTTGTGGGCTTATATCTCGGGAATGCCTGGGTCAAATCGCACCATATTCGGATCGAAGCTAGATGAGGACGGGCCCTTTCCAACAAGCTCACCCACAAGGATATAGGTGGTCTAGGTCGGGAGTTACAGCCGTTTCAATTCGGGAGTCTCACAGATTAGCTATCCGCGGGGGGGAGGGGGGCGGGGGGGCGTTCCCGTGCCCCGAGACGATAGATTTCGATCAAGAGCACCGAGAGGACCTTACCATCAAAATTTGAGCGTGCAGCGACTTTCTGTTTTCGAGTTATGAGTGAATTTGTACTTGGGGGGCGTGGCCCAACGTTATACTTTCGTTTTCAGCCTTCCTGTGACACAATTGTAAATAGTAATAAATAAAATAAATAAATGCAGTCCATAATACTCCAATAGATGCATTTTTTACAAAATGTGATTGTAAATGTTGAAATAATGATTTTATTTTAAGTCTAAATATGAACTATAACAATATTAGGGAGTAGTATGATGAAATGACAGCAGGGGGCAGTAAAATACCACTTATTGGCTGTTATAGCCATCCAAATAAAAAAATTATACCTTTTCTGATAATTATTGATCTAGAGAGTCCAGATAATTGTACTGCACTGGTTTTATATAAAATTATACGATCATAGATGGAAAAGACCAATTACAGCCAATACAGGCAATTTACCATAGGAAATGTATGGTTTTAAAGCTTTTTAACAGTTATAGCGCCACATATGGTCCGATCTCCATGAAACTTTGCATGCTTCTTTACCATGGTATGACACATATGCTCATCAATTTTTGTCAAGTTTTGAGTTTTCATTTATGATTTATAGGCTTTTGGGTGTATTTTGACACGCCCATTTTCTAAATGACCCTGTTATAGTGAACCAAAGGGCAAAGTTCAACTTTTTTTCGATAATTATTGATCTAGAGAGTCCAGAGAATTGTCCTAGACTGGTCTGGTTCCAATCGGGCGAAAAACCAGGGACTAGTTCGCAAAAGTAGGTTTTTAATATATTCGTGAATATTTAATGAACGATTTGATTGACAGCAATGGTTCAAGAGGCAAAGTTGTTCAGCATGAGGAGATCTATCAATTGATATGCATATTTTGGGGATGTGTGCAACACCACGTGATTACAGAGCTGTCAAACTCCTTAGCGCTAACTAGTGGCCGATTTCTTTCAAAACTCTTACAGACCTCTTGGGCCATGAGTCGAACATGCCCATTGAGTTTCGTTCCGATTGGCCTCCGTTAACCTCGTCTCACAGGTGCTCAAACTTCATTGGTGATGGCGGCCATGTTTTTTGAGATACGCCAATGTCCTCAAACACACACATGGGGCCTTGGACCAAGACACTGCATACCAATTTTCAAGTCAATCGGACTAACGGTCAGGTGGTCATAGCCCTATTTATGTTTTTCTTTATGTTATAGCGCCATCTAGTGTTAGATCGACGCGTTTTTTTTACTGTGACCCCAGACTGTCCTCATACACATGTGTGTCGATTTTGGTGAAGATATCTCATTTACTTCTCGAGTTATAGCCATTTTAGTAAAATAGGCTCCTCCCACAACGATCATTTTACTCCCCCTATTGACCGTAAATCGAAATGTAAACTTTTTTTCGATAATTATTGATATTCAGACTCCAGAGAACATGTATGCATTTGTTTGGTTTTGATCGGGCGAAAAACCAGGGACTAGTTCGCAAAAGTTGTTTTTTGACGAAATTCAAAATGGCGGGAAAATTTGCATACCGGAAATGAAATCGGAGATATACGTTTTTTTCGTCAGGTGACCAGCTTTCCAATGATATAAGACACTTGACTCTACGACTTACGGTCTAGGAGTTATGACCAGTTTTGCGCTTTTGGTTGCTATAGCGCCCCCTATGGGCCAATCGGGCTCATACTTTGATAACCTCTCCTCGATTTTTGTACTACCATCTGACAAAGTTTCAGAGCTCCAGCCCTTACGGTTTGGTCTGCACGACGCGTTTTACGGCAGAATAATAATAATAATAATAATAATAATTAAAGCTGCAAGCAGCATTTAGCGGTGTTCAAGCAGTTAAGGCCTTTAAGGCCGTTAAGCACAAAAGCATCAAAAGACATTAAGTTTTATGTAGCAAGCATTTAACCATTGACATCATAGATGGAATAGACCATGTTTTAGCATGATTTACCATAATATACCAAATTTAGTGTGATTTTTCATGATCTACCATGTTCCAGTATGATTTACCATGAATCTAGCATGATTTAACATAGTTTACCATGATTTACCATGTTATAGGATGATTTACCATGATATACCACATTCTAGAATGATTTACCAGGATTGTAGCATGATTTACCATGATTCATCACATTGCTAGCATGATTTGCCATGATACACCATGTAATAGTATTTTTTACTATGATTTACCATGTTTATATCGTGATTTACCATGATTTACCACATTGCTGCATTGATGTGAAGTGCCAATAAAAATGAAGTGATAAACTCTGACAAAAAATGATTGTGTTATAATAGTTAACATGGAAAAACTGGTTTGGTTAGTGCTTTGGTTAGTGCTTTGATTTACTGTTGAAAATCAAGTTTGTCAAAATGAGAGTGAGCCAATAAGTGGTCTTCTACTGCCCTCTGCTGGCCATTTTACTTATTAATAAAGTGTTTTCACAGGTGCTTTTCACACACACACACACACACACACACACACACACACACACACGCACACACACACACAAAGTCATTATGAAAATATATTTTAATGGTCTATAAGCATTTAATGTCTTTGCAAGCTATTAATCAGATTATTCAGAATTTATTCAGAAACATGGGACTACACACACACACATTCTATTGTAGATTAAACTGTCTCATTCAGGGTTCACATTTGTCAATGTGACAATGAATTTTGACTAAATGTGATTGTAAATGTTAAAATAGTGATTATGTTAATTCTAAAAATGAATTATAGAACAATGATAGTCAGCATTATGACAAAATTACTATTTTAAACAGCAGGGGGCAGTAAAACACCACTTATTGGCTTAAAATGCCACTATATTCATATCATTTTCAACTTTTTAACTGTTATAGAGGCAAATTTTGTCCGATCTGTCTAAAATTTGTCAAGCTTGTTTAGAGTGATATGTCCTGACCTTTTTTTAAGAAGATCTGAGCATTCATTGAAGAGATATAGGTTTTTGGGGACATTTGGTCAAGGCTACATATTGAAGTGACCCTATTATAGCCATCCAAATTAAGAAGTTATACCTTTTCTGATCATTATTGATCTAGAGAGTCCAGAGAATTGTACTGCACTGGTTTTAAACATTATGATATGAAAAGTATACGATCATAGATGGAAAAGACAATTTACAGCCAATACAGGCAATTTACCATAGGAAATGTATGGTTTTAAAGCTTTTTAACAGTTATAGCGCCACCTATGGTCCGATCTCCATGAAACTTTGCATGCTTCCTCACCATGGTATGACACATATACTCATCAATTTTTGTCAAGTTCTGAGTTTTCATTTATGATTTATAGGCTTTTGAGTGTATTTTGACACGCCCCTTTTCTAAATGACCCTATTACAGTGAACCAAAGGGCAAAGTTCAACTTTTTTTTGATAATTATTGATCTAGAGAGTCCAGAGAATTGTCCTAGACTGGTCTGGTTTTGATCGGGCGAAAAACCAGGGACTAGTTCGCAAAAGTAGGTTTTTAACATATTCGTGAATATTTAATGAACGATTTGATTGACAGCAATGGTTCTAGAGGCAAAGTTGTTCACCATGAGGAGATCTATCAAATGATATGCATTTTGGGGGGATGTGTGCAACACCACGTGATTACAGAGCCGTAAAACTCGTTAGCGCCAACTAGTGGCCGATTTCTTTCAAAACTCTTACAGACCTCTTAGGCCATGAGTCGAACATGTCCATCGAGTTTCGTTCCGATTGGCCACCGTTAACCTCGTCTCATAGGGGCTCAAACTTCATTGGTCGATGGCGGCCATGTTTTTTGAGATACGCCAATGTCCTCATAGACATACATGGGGCCTTGGACCAAGACACTGCATACCAATTTTCAAGTCAATCGGACTAACGGTCAGTCCTTTATATGTTTTTTTCATGTTATAGCGCCACCTAGTGTTCGATCGTCTTAATTTTTTTACTGTGACCTCAGATTGAAGTCATGCATACCTGTACCAAGTTTGGTGAACCTACCTAATTTACTTCTGGAGTTATAGCCATTTTAGTAAAATAGGCTCCTCCCACAACATTCTTTTTGCGCCCCCTAGCGACCGAAAATCGAAATTTCAACTTTTTTTCGATTATAATTTATATTCAGACTCCACAGAACATTTGTGCACTGGTTTGGTTCCGATCGGGCGAAAAACCAGGGACTAGTTCGCAAAAGTCGTTTTTTGACAAAATTCAAAATGGCGGAAAATCTATCATGACGGAAATGAAATCGGAGATATACATTTTTTAAGTCAGGAGTCCAGCTTTCCAATGATATAAGACACTTGAGTCTACGATTTACGGTCTAGGAGTTATGAGCAGTTTTGCGCAATTGGTTGCTATAGCGCCACCTATGGGCCAATCGGGCTCATAATTTGATAAGCTCTCCTCGATTTTTGTACTACCATCTGACAAAGTTTCAAGTCTCTAGCTCTTACGGTTTGGTCTGCACGATGCGTTTTACGGCAGAAGAATAATAATAATAATAATAATTAAAGCTGCTAGCAGCATTTAGCGGTGTTCAAGCATTTAAGACAGTTAAGACAGTTAAGACAGTTAAGCTCAAAAGCATCAAAAGACATTAAGGTTTATGTAGCAAACATTTAACCACTGACATCATAGATGGAATAGACCATGTTTTAGCATGATTTGCCATGATATACAACATTTCAGTGTGATTGTTAATGATTTACTATGTTACAGTATGATTTACCATAGTTTACTATGATATACCGAGTTCTAGTATGATTCACCATGGTTTACCCTGTTCTTGCATGATTTACCACAATTGAACACATTCTAGTAGCCTATGATGTAATATGATTCTAGCATGCTTTATCATAGTTTACCTTGATTTGTCTTAGTTTACCTTGATTTACCATGTTATAGGATGATTTACCAGGATTGTAACATGCTTTACCATGATTAATCACATTGCTAGCATGATTTACCATGATACACCATGTAATAATATTATTTACTGTGATTTGCCATGTTTCTATCGTGATTTACCATGATTTACCACGTTGCTAGCAATTATGTGAAGCTTCAGAACAGTAAAGTGAATTGAAAGACAAAATATGATTGTGTTATTATAGTAATTGTCACATAAGGTTATTTTTTAGTGTCTAAATATATTAATGCAAAAGCACATGTGAAAAGACTATTAATAAGTATAATGTCCAGCAGAGGGTAGTAGAAGACCACTTATTGCTATAGTACCACTTTTATTTTGAACTACTTGGTTTAATCAGTATTGTGCACTAAAGCAAACCAGTCTTTCAATGTGAATTCCATTGTGCATGCTTACACACACACACACACACACACACACACACAATTTTGGGTTATGATATTGTGAAAATCTCTTTTTGTGGTCCTTAAGCATTTCAGATATTTATTTGTGATGTAAAAATATTAAACTTTCTAATAAATCATTATTTAATATTATATTATTTATTATAAATATTATTTCCAACATAATAAATATCTTTAAGCATTTGTTTGTTAGCCATTGCTGAAAACTGGTTAAAAAGATTAAAAATGTCTAATGATGTTGCTCCCTCTAGTGGACAACAGCGGTTTTACAGCCTACATAAACGGTTGAAATGAATGACGGGAAATTCTTTTTTTTTTTACTTATATCTCGGGAAGGAGAAAGTGAAAAAATCTGAAACTCAGAACTTAGATAGTGTTAGAGGAGCTCTGTTGATCAAGACCATCCCGGTGTTGCTGGGTGATTGAAGGCGGGAGTAATGTCCGTTTAAATGCATATCTTTGTGGGCTTATATCTCGGGAATGCCCAGGCCAAATCGCACCAAACTCGAATCGAAGCTAGATGAGGACGGGCCCTTTCCAACAAGGATCTAGATGGTCTGGATCAAGAGTTACAGCCGTTTCAAGTTGGGGTTCTCACAGATTAGCGATCCGCAGGGGGGGGCGCTCCCAAGCCCCGCGACGATAGATTTGGATCAAGGTCCCCGAGAGGACCTTACCATCAAAATTTGAGCGCGCAGAGACTTTCCGTTTTCGAGTTATGAGTGTATTTGTACTTGGGGGGCGTGGCCTAATGTTTTACTTTCGTTTTGAGGCTTCCTGTGACAATTAATTATAGAGGCAAATTTTGTCTGATTTGTCTGAATTTTTCAATGCCGTTCAGAGTGATATTACACATGTTCTTGACCTTTTTAAAAGAAGATCTGAGCATTCATTTAAGAGATCAGCCAATACAGGCAATTTACCATAGGAAATGTATGGTTTTAAAGCTTTTTGATAGTTATAGCGCCAACTATGGTCCGATCTCCATGAAACTTTGCATGCTTCTTCACCATGTTATGACACATATGCTCACCAATTTTTGTGAAGTTCTGAGTTTTTATTTATGATTTATAGGCTTTTGTGTGTATTTGACACACCCCTTTTCTAAATGACTCTGTTATAGCCATACGAAAAATGCAAAAGTTCATGATTTACCACAATTGAACATATTCTAGTATGATTTAATATGATTCTAGCATGATTTACCATGTTATAGGATGATTTACCATGATATACCACATTCTAGAACAGGGTATCTGCACACTTCTTAAAGGTGCAGTGTGGGATTTTTAGCGGCATCTAGTGGTGAGACTTGCAAATTGCAAACAGCATGTCACTCGCGGCCTATCCCTCGGTTTTCAAACTCGAATGAGAAGCTACGGTGGCCGACGTAAGACAAAATATGTCGTCGTCTGAGTCTGAGTCAGCAGCAGAGAGTAGTAAGTCAAGCAATGAGGTTTCTTTAGCGCTGTTTGTTTGCTTTCGGCTACGGTAGAAACATACCTTCAGACCTTCATAGAAGGGGATTCCCGCGTCTATGTAGATATAAATGTCTCATTAAGGTAATAAAAACATAACGGTTCATTAAGTAAGGTCTTTATACACCACTGAAAACATAGTTATGGATTTTAAATTGCATTTCTGTCAATAGATCCTCAGAAATATTACACAATGCACCTTACATAATATAATAATAGTAATCAGCTGATTGTCTCACGAACCTAACCAGCACATTCTCCCCACAAAGCAAACCCATAATACAGCGAGGGAGAAGAACCACATGAAACTATGCAACAATATATTTTTTCTAACAGGGTAGTAAAAGTTTAGCTGGCTAATATGAGCTGTTACTGTGGCTGAGCCTTGTTTAAACTCGACGCGTCCGCATGAGCCCAAAGGTGCGTGCGGCAAAAATGACGTGATTGTGACAGCGCGCGCGCCTCCGCATCCCCTTGACACCACTTACTACACACAAGGGCTTTTTTCTCTGATTTTGGAAACTCGGTCGACTTAAAATGCTTCCAAGATCGACGGGTTGGTGATTCCTGTAACTGTTTTACGGTCAATGACAAGAGTAGCCTACTAATCAGCTGTCTCACGAACTTAACCAGCACATTTATCCCCACATAGCAAAGCCATAACACAGCGAGGGAGAAGAATTAAGTTACATGAAACAATCCAACTACATATTTACACCACTGACAAGGGAAAAGTCACTACTCACGGTGTTTATGACTAGCTTCTTCTAGCTTCCTGCGGCTTCTTTTTCAATGTAGTGACGAAACGCGCTCTGTAGCACTGTTTGTTCGCGTTCGGCTATGGTAGAAACATGACGTCACAATATGGCGACCTTCATAGAAGGGGATTCCCGCGCCTATGTAGATATAAATGCCTCATTCTAAGGTAATAAAAACATTACCGTTTATTAAGTAAGTTCTTTATACACCACTGAACACATAGTTATGGATGTCATATTGCATTTCTGTTAATAGATACTCAAATTTTTTACACATTGCACCTTTAAAGCAGCGCTCAGTAAGAATTCCGTTTTTGTCAAACAGCGACCCCTAGAGTCGCTGTGGAGTACTTGTACTGTCGTGAATAGCACTCACGCAGAGATGGCTCGCACTCACGGCCGGATCCCCTCCCCCTGTACACCGGTACCTGTTCAGTGGGATGGACGCTGTAACGAGTGGAAATAAGGTATGGCCCCTTTAAGAGCTGCGCGCGCCCAACACCACATGTATACGGCGCCGGGTTATTTCTGTTTGATGCTCATTTTATCAGAATTTTATCAGATCTGTTTTTTTGCTGTAAAGCAATTTGTTACCTCGCGAGACCTGATATCACACGATACTTCCTAACACTCAGGCCGGCGACTCGCCGGCCCAAATTTGCAGGGGTGGTTTTGCGGCTCACAGGCACCAGGGGGGTGCGAGACGACCACCATTCAACACGAAATCAGTAATATAAACATTACAATGACTCCAAAGCTGTTCGGTTAAGGTAAAAAAGTTACTTAGTTCACCTTTAAAGTCAAATTTAAGGCTTTTTAAGACCTGAAGAAATCAAAATTAATACCTTACATTAGGGGTGCGCAATATTTAAAAAAAAATGTCTCAATATTTTCAAAGTTTTGTTGATGATAATTAGATGATATTTTACTGATTGTGTTTGTGTACTGGTACCATGGCTGGTTTAGGCCTGTTGTTGACAGCTGACTCACGAAGATATTCATATTTTTCATATTCTATGCAGTGGTCAGTTCACAGCAGTGAAAGGAATTAACATTTTTTTATTAAAGGGCAATATTTGCAACCTTAAATTGAGTTCCAGGGGCATTTTCACCCATATATGGACTTTCTTCTTTTTTTTTTTACTTAGAGGTATGCATCACCTTTTATGTCAAATTCTAACATTCAAATTAAAATATATTAGAATAATAACACAATACCACTGTTACCAGTTATATTAAATCATTAAATCAAAATCCATCTTTGCAGTGCAGAGGAGACACAGAAGCAGCATCAGAACTGGCATTAATATATTTATACTCCATTTACAATTGCATAAATAAAGCTATGATATATTCAATTCTTTCAATTCTTAATTCAATATTTAAATATGAACTGATTTCTAATTGTAACATTTTAATTACAGGGTACTTTAAATGTGAAACTAAACCCGCCAGTAGGTGGCGGCAAGTCACTGTCTCAGGGAGTCATTCATACAAACGATTTGTTCAAACGGCTGATTCATTCAGGAACTGCAAGTGATTGTTCATTGAATCGTTAAAATGATTCGTTCAAAACGAGGATTTCAGTCAAGAAATCATCGCTGTCTTTTGCATTGAGTCTCTGCTACGGTTTCATTTTGAAATTCTCGTCAGCGAAATAAAGGGAAAACAAACAATATTGACAATATTGTTTATAAAATGTAACAATGTTAATTTAACTGTTATAAAATAAATATCATATTTGCTATTGTGCACGGGAAAACAGCCCTCTTGCTGATGTAATATTGTATGATAACAACATATGATATATAAAATACAAAAACTTTATACGTCTATTAGGGAACATACCTATAACTGCACTGACACATCAGGCAGTGAAAGCAAGCATGAGAGACAAATGCGATGTCAGCTCGCAGTGCGCCCTCGTACATAGTTAACGTTAAAGTAAAACAATGATTACAATATCATAATAGACAATACACATCGCACACCACTACGCACATAAAGAATGAACTTACAATTGAACTGAAATTAACCAGCTTTCTTCTCCTCTCCTGCTGTTTCGCGTGCAGGAGACAGACGTAATGCTGGCGCGAATGTGACGCGAACGAGCAAATCCACAAAGAACGAATAGTAAATAAAAAAGTACGCTAATTAGATAGTTTTAATTTGGAAAACATTTAGATATGTCTAACTCAAATTGCCATTGAAAATTTAAGACCTTTCATAAGTCAAAATAAGACTTTTTAAGACTTTTTAAGGCCATAAATTTTTAAAATCTAATTTAAGACTTTTTAAGACTTTTTAAGGACCCGCGGATACCCTGTAGAATGATTTACCGCAGGATTATAGCATGATTTGCCATGATACACCATGTAATAGTATTGTTTACAATGATTTACCATGTTTCTTCTTCAGAACCGGTGCCCAGTTAACCAATTCCCTGGAACCGTTAGTATGCCTGCTTAACGATTCCGCTTATCGGTTCCGCTCGTTGCAAATGTGTCATGACGTCACACACGAGCTGCGTTATTTTGATTCAGAACGCATCAAACATAACATCGAGGCAGAAGCGCTCGTTTGGTTATATTTCACGCGAAAAGACGACAATATATGAGGTGCCGTCTAGGGCTTAAATCAAACTTCATTCACGCACACAAATATGAAACACTTGCATATACACGTATACTAAGTAGTCAAACATACATGTATACTGCTGAATGCTCAAACAAATACATATGAAATGCACAACGACACACCTAAAGTCGCTCACGCATACATGCAAACTCTACACACACGAGATGCGCAAAACTCTCCAGGCTCATCTGAGACGCGCGCGCGCACACACAACTTAAACTGGAATGTCACTGTTTCTGTCACTGCAACTTCACGAACGGGTGAACACGCGCACGCACACACACATCACTTTTGAAGTAAAATTGAGGATGCAGTGCATGTAATGCATCGAGATATCAAATTGAACTGAATCGATAACATGATAATCGTAATCGAACCGAACCGTGAGACCATTGTAGGTTCACACCCCTAATACTCTGTGCTGTGTCAGCGAGTTAATAATAATTAACAAACAAAATAAGTTATAAGTTCAATAAGTTAATACAAACAAACAAATTTGTACTTATTCCCTCACCCAATGAGAATCGATAAGAGAATCGATAAGGAATCGAATCGATAAGCAATATCGATAATGGAATCGGAATTGTTAAATTCTTATCAATTCCCATCCCTAATCAAGTGTGTCAAAATGAAAGTGAGCCAATAAGTGGTCTTCTACTGCCCTCTGCTGGTCACACAAGTGCTTCTGCATTCAAATGTAGACATATGCTTACACACACACACACGGGATATGTTATTGTGAAAATCTCTTTTAATGGTGTATAAGCATGCATTTAACATATTTCTTTGTGATGTAATTATATAAAACTATATTAAAACTAATAAAAAAATAGCTTTAAGCGTTTGTTTGTTAGCCAATGCTGAAAGCTGATAAAAAAGATTAAAAATGTCGGTAACACTTTACAATAAGGTTCATTTATTAAACAGTAGTTAATGTATTAATTAACATGAACCATGAGCAATACATTTGTTACTGTTTTTGTTCATCTTTGTTAACATTAGTTAATACAAATCCAGCTGTTCATTGTTAGTTCATGTTAGTTCACAGTGCATTAACTAATGTTAACAAGATTTTAATAAAGTATTTGTAAATGTTGAAATTAACATTAACAAAGATTAACAAATGCTGAAGGAGTATTGTTCATTCTTATTTAATGTTAACTACATTAGTTAACATTAACTAAGAATTCGTCGCGGGGGGCGTTCCCGAGCCCCGCGACGATAGATTTGGATCAAGAACCCCGAGAGAACCTTACCTAGCGTGCAGAGACTTTCTGTTTTCGAGTTATGAGTGAATTTGTACTTGGGGGGCGTGGCCCAACGTTATACTTTCGTATTTTAGCCTTCCTGTGGCACAATTGTAAATAGTAATAAATAAAATAAATAAATGCAGTCCATAATACTCCAATAGATGAATTTGGACAAAATGTGATTGTAAATGTTAAAATAATGATTTAATAAAGTCTACATTTCAATTATATATAACAATATTAGGGAGTAGTATGATGAAATGACAGCAGGGGGCAGTAAAATACCACTTATTGGCTGTTATAGCCATCCAAAATGTTACAGCCATCCAATTTACACTATTATAGCCATTCAAATGAAGAAGTTCAACCTTTTCTGATAATTATTGACGTAGAGAGTCCAGAGAATTGTACTGCACCGGTTTTAAACATTAAGATTTTATGATCATAGATGGAAAAGGCCATTTACAGCCAATACAGGCAATTTACCATAGGAAATGCATGGTTTTAAAGCTTTTCAACAGTTATAGCGCCACCTATTGTCCGATCTCCATGAAACTTTGCATGCTTCTTCACCATGGTATGACACATATGCTCATCATTTTTTGTCAAGTTCTGAGTTTTTATTTATGATTTATAGGCTTTTGTGTGTATTTGACACGCCCCTTTTCTAAATGACCCTGTTATAGCCATACGAAAAATGCAAAAGTTCAACTTTTTTTCAATGATTATTGATCTAGAGAGTCCAGAGAATTGCCCTAGACTGGTCTGGTTCTGATCGGGCGAAAATCCAGGGACTAGTTCGCAAAAGTAGGTTTTTAACATATTCGTGAATATTTAATGAACGATTTGATTGACAGCAATGGTTCTAGAGGCAAAGTTGTTCAGCCTGAGGAGATCTATCAAATGATATGCATATTTTGGGGATGTGTGCAACACCACGTGATTACAGAGCCATAAAACTTGTTAGCGCCAACTAGTGGCCAATTTCTTTCAAAACTCTTACAGACCTCTTGGGCCATAAATCAAACATGCCCATCGAGTTTCGTTCCGATTGGCCTCCGTTAACCTTGTCTAATAGGTGCTCAAATTCATTGGCCGATGGCGGCCATGTTTTTTGAGTTATGCCAATTTCCTCATACACATACATGGGGCCTTGGACCAAGACACTGCATACCAATTTTCAAGTCAATCGGACTAACGGTCAGGTGGTCATAGCCCTTTTTATGTTTATTTAATGTTATAGCGCCACCTAGTGTTAGATCGACGCGGTTTTTTTACTGTGACCTCAGACTGTCCTCATACACATGTCTCTTGAGATTGGTGAATATATCTCATTTACTTCTCGAGTTATAGCCATTTTAGTAAAATAGGCTCCTCCCACAACGATCATTTTACTCCCCCTAGCGACCGTGAATCGAAAATTCAACTTTTTTTCAATGATTATTGATATTCAGACTTCAGACAACATGTATGCATTTGTATGGTTTTGATCGGGCGAAAAACCAGGGACTAGTTCGCAAAAATTGGTTTTTGACAAAATTCAAAATGGCGGAAAAATTTGCATACCGGAAATGAAATCGGAGATATACGTTTTTTACGTCAGGCCTCCAGCTTTCCAATGATATAAGACACTTGAGTCTACGACATACGGTTTAGGAGTTATGAGCAGTTTCGCGCAATTGATTGCTGTAGCGCCACCTATAGGCCAATCGGGGTCATACTTTCTGAGGCTCTCCTCGATTTTTGTACTACCATCTGACAAAGTTTCAGAGCTCCAGCCCTTACGGTTTGTTCTGCACGATGCGTTTTACGGCAGAAGAATAATAATAATAATAATAATAAAAATCAGTACAAATACAATAGGTTTTCAGCACTTCGTGCTTGAACACCTAATTAAAGCTGCATAGCAGCATTTAGCGGGGTTCAAGCAGTTAATGCCTTTTAAGGCCGTTAAGCACAAAAGCATCAAAAGACATTAAGTTTTATGTAGTAAGCATGATTTACCATGATATACTACATTTCAGTGTGATTTTCCATGATTTACCATGTTCCAGTATGATTTACCATGTTTCAGTATGATTTTCCATAGTTTACCTTGATATACCATGTTCTAGGATGATTTACCATGATATAGCACATTCTAGAATAATTTACCAGGATTCTAGCATGATTTACCTTTTTTACTATGATTTACCATGTTTCTAGCCAATGCTGAAAGCTGATAAAAAGATTAGAAATGTGTAATGCTGCTGCTCCATCTAGTGGACAACAGTGCTATTACAGCCTACTTATACAATATGCCATGTTTTTCATATCATTTAATCTACACACACTCATTCTGTTGTAGATAGAGACATTTGGAACTTCAGGATCCAATGTGACTCAATTGTCACTTCAATAGATGATTTTTGACTAAATGTTTTTGTAAATGTTAAAATAGTGAATTTATAAAGTCTAAATATTAATTATAGTTGAGTAGTGTGACAAAATGACTTTTTTTAAACAGCAGGGGGCAGTAAAATACCACTTATTGGCTTAATAGGCCATTATGTTCATATAATGTTCACCTTTTTAACTGTTATACAGGCATATTTTGTCCAATCTGTCCGAAAATTTTCATGATTATTTAGAGACATGGCCCACATGTTCAGACTTGTTTTTAATAACATCTGAGCATTCATTGAAGAGATATAGGCTTTCGGGGACGCTCAGTCAAGGCTATACATTGAAGTGACCCTATTATAGCCATCAAAATGCAGAAGTTCAACCTTTTCTGATAATTATTGCTCTAGAGAGTCCAGAGAATTGTACTGCACTAGTTTTGAACGTTATTATATTAAATTTATATGATCTTAGATGGAACAAACCATTTACAGTCAATACTGGCAATTTACCATAGGGAATACATGGTTTTTAAGATTTTTAACAGTTATAGCGCCAGCTATTGTCCGATCTCCATGAAACTTTGCATGCTTGTTAATGATGTTATGCCACATATGCTCACCAATTTTTGTAAAGTTCTGAGTTTTTATTTATGATTTATAGGCTTTTGAGTGTATTTTGCCACGCCCATTTTCTAAATGACCCTGTTATAGTGAACCAAAGGGCAAAGTTCAACTTTTTTTTGATAATTATTAATCTAGAGAGTCCAGAGAATTGTCCTAGACTGGTCTGGTTCCGATCGGGCGAAAAACCTAGGACTAGTTCGCAAAAGTAGGTTTTTAACATTTTCGTGAATATTTAATGAACGATTTGATTGACAGCAATGGTTCTAGAGGCAAAGTTGTTCAACATGAGGAGATCTATCAACTGATATGCATATTTTGGGGATGTGTGCAACACCACGTGATTACAGAGCCGTAGAACTCGTTAGCGCCAACTAGTGGCTGATTTTTTTCAAAACTCTTACAGACCTCTTGGGCCATGAGTCGAACATGCCCATCGAGTTTCGTTCCAATCAGCCTTCGTTAACCTCGTCTCATAGGTGCTCAAACTTCATTGGCCGATGGCGGCCATGTTTTTTGAGATACGCCAATGTCCTCATACACGTACATGGGGCCTTGGTCCAAGACACTGCATACCAAATTTCAAGTCAATCGGACCAACGGTCAGGTGGCCACACCCCCTTTTATGTTTTTTTAATGTTATAGCGCCATCTAGTGTTAGATCGACGCGGGTTTTTTACTGTGACCCCAGACTGTCCTCATACACATGTGTGTCAAGTTTGGTGAAGATATCTCATTTACTTCTTGAGTTATAGCCATTTTAGTAAAATAGGCTCCTCCCACAACGATCATTTTGCGCCCCCTAGCAACCGGAAATCGAAATGTCAACTTTTTTTTGATAATTATTGATATTCAGACTCCAGAGAACATTTCTGCACTGGTTTGGTTCCGATCTGGCGAAAATCCAGGGACTAGTTCGCAAAAGTCTTTTTTCAACAAAATTCAAAATGGCGGAAAAATTTGCATACCGGAAATGAAATCGGAAATATACATTTTTTTCAGTATCCATTCAGCTTTCCAATGATATAAGACACTTGAGTCTACGACATACGGCCTAGGAGTTATGAGCCATTTCGCGCAATTGATTGTTATAGCGCCACCTATGGGCCAATCGGGCTCATAATTTGATAACCTCTCCTCGATTTTTGTACTACCATCTGACAAAGTTTCAGAGCTCCAGCATTTACGGTTTGGGCTGCACGATGCGTTTTAGGGGAGAATAATAATAATAATAATAATAATTAAAGCTGCAAGCAGCATTTAGCGGTGTTCAAGCAGTTAAGGCCTTTAAGGCCGTTAAGCACAAAAGCATCAAAAGACATTAAGTTGTATTTAGCAAGCATTTAACCATTGACATCATAGATGGAATAGACCATGTTTTAGCATGATTTACCATGATATACCAAATTTAGTGTGATTTTTCATGATCTACCATGTTCCAGTATGATTTACCATGAATCTAGCATGATTTACCACAGTTTACCATGATTTACCATGTTATAGGATGATTTACCATGATATACCACATTCTAGAATGATTTACCAGGATTGTAGCATGATTTACCAAGATTCATCACATTGCTAGCATTATTTGCCATGATACACCATGTAATAGTATTTTTTACTATGATTTACCATGTTTCTATCGTGATTTACCATGATTTACCACATTGCTGCATTGATGTGAAGGGCCAATAAAAATGAAGTGATAAACTCTGACAAAAAATGATTGTGTTATAATAGTTAACATGGAAAAACTGGTTTGCTTTAGTGCTTTGATTTACTGTTGAAAATCAAGTGTGTCAAAATGAGAGTGAGCCAATAAGTGGTCTTCTACTGCCCTCTGCTGGCCTTCTACTTATTAATAAAGTGTTTTTACAGGTGCTTTTGCAATCATATGTAGACATTTGCTCACACACACACACACACACACACACACACACACACACACACACACAAAGTCATTATGAAAAGATATTTTAATGGTCTATAAGCATTTCATGTCTTTGCAAGCTAGTAATCAGATTATTCAGAATTTATTCAGAAACATGGGACTACACACACACACATTCTATTGTAGATTAAACTGTCTCATTCAGGGTTCACATTTGTCAATGTGACAATGAATTTTGACTAAATGTGAGTGTCAATGTTAAAATAGTGATTTTATAAAGTCTAAATAAGAATTATAGAATAATATTAGTTAGTAGCATGACAAAATGACTATTTTAAACAGCAGGGGGCAGTAGAATACCACTTATTGGCTTAACATGCCATTCTTAATATCATTTTCACCTTTTTAATTGTTATAGAGGCATATTTTGTCCGATCTGTCTGAAATTTTTCACGCTTGTTTAGAGTCATGTGTCACATGTTCTGACTTGATTTGAAGAAGATCTGAGCATTCATTGAAGAGATATAGGCGTTTGGGGACACTTGGTCAAGGCTACATATTGAAGTGACCCTATTATAGCTATCCAAATGAAGAAATTATACCTTTTATGATAATTATTGATCTAGAGAGTCCAGATAATTGTACTGCACTGGTTTTAAACATTAAGATATGAAAATTTTACTATCATAGATGGAAAAGGCCATTTACAGCCAATACAGGCAATTTACCATAGGAAATGCATGGTTTTAAAGCTTTTCAACAGTTATAGCGCCACCTATTGTCCGATCTCCATGAAACTTTGCATGCTTCTTCACCATGGTATGACACATATGCTCATCAATTTTTGTCAAGTTCTGAGTTTTTATTTATGATTTATAGGCTTTTGAGTGTATTTGGACACGCCCCTTTTCTAAATGACCCTATTATAGCCATACGAAAAATGCAAAAGTTCAACTTTTTTTCGATAATTTTTTATCTAGAGAGTCCAGAGAATTGACCTAGACTGGTCTGGTTCCGATCGGGCGAAAAACCAGGGACTAGTTCGCAAAAGTAGGTTTTTAACATATTCGTGAATATTTAATGAACGATTTAATTGACAGCAATGGTTCTAGAGGCAAAGTTGTTTAGCATGAGGAGATCTATCAAATGATATGCATATTGTGGGGATGTGTGCAACACCACGTGATTACAGAGCCGTAAAACTCGTTAGCGCCAACTAGTGGCCGATTTCTTTCAAAACTCTTACAGACCTCTTGGGCCATGAGTTGAACATGCCCATCGAGTTTCGTTCCGATCGGCCTTCGTTAACCTCGTCTAATAGGTGCTCAAATTCATTGGCCAATGGCGGCCATGTTTTTTGAGTTACGCCAATTTCCTCATACACATACATGGGGCCTTGGACCAAGACACTGCATACCAATTTTCAAGTCAATCGGACTAACGGTCAGGTGGTCATAGCCCTTTTTATGTTTTTTTTAATGTTATAGCGCCACCTAGAGTTTGATCGTCGCGATCTTTTTACTGTGACCTCAAACTGTCCTCATACACATGTCTATTGAGTTTGGTGAAGATATCTCATTTACTTTTCGAGTTATAGCCATTTTAGTAAAATAGGCTCCTCCCACAACGATCATTTTACTCCCCCTAGCGACCGGAAATCGAAAATTCAACTTTTTTTCGATAACGATTGATAATCAGACTCCAGAGAACATGTATGCATTTGTTTGGTTTTGATCGGGCGAAAAACCAGAGACTAGTTCGCAAAATTAGGTTTTTGACAAAATTCAAAATGGCGGAAAAATTTGCATACCGGAAATGAAATCGGAGTTGTACGTTTTTTACGTCAGGCCTCCAGCTTTCCAATGATATAAGACACTTGAGTCTGCGACTTACGGTTTAGGAGTTATGAGCAGTTTCGCGCAATTGATCGCTATAGCGCCACCTATGGGCCAATCGGGCTCATAATTTGATAACCTCTCCTCGATTTTTGTACTACCATCTGACAAAGTTTCAACTCTCCAGCACTTACGGTTTGGGCTGCACGATGCGTTTTACAGGAGAATAATAATAATAATAATAATAATAATAAAAATCAGTACAAATACAATAGGTTTTCAGCACTTCGTGCTTGAACACCTAAAAATCCTTACAATTACAATAGGGTTTCAGCACTTCGTGCTTGAACCCCTAATAATAATAATAAAAATCCTTACAATTACAATAGGGTTTCAGCACTTCGTGCTTGAACCCCTAATAATAAAAATCCTTACAATTACAATAGGGTTTCAGCACTTCGTGCTTGAACCCCTAATTAAAGCTGCAAGCAGCATTTATCGGGGTTCAAGCAGTTAAGGCCTTTTAAGGCCGTTAAGCACAAAAGCATCAAAAGACATTAAGTTTTATGTAGTAAGCATGATTTACCATGATATACTACATTTCAGTGTGATTTTTCATGATTTACCATGTTCCAGTATGATTTACCATGTTCCAGTATGATTTTCCATAGTTTACCTTGATATACCATGTTATAGGATGATTTACCATGATATAGCACATTCTAGAATTATTTACCAGGATTCTAGGATGATTTACCTTTTTTACTATGATTTACCATGTTTCTAGCCAATGCTGAAAGCTGATAAAAAGATTAGAAATGTGTAATGCTGCTGCTCCATCTAGTGGACAACAGTGCTATTACAGCCTACTTATACAATATGCCATGTTTTTCATATCATTTAATCTACACACACTCATTCTGTTGTAGATAGAGACATTTGGAACTTCAGGAGCCAATTTGACTCAATTGTCACTTCAATAGATGATTTTTGACTAAATGTTTTTGTAAATGTTAAAATAGTGAATTTATAAAGTCTAAATATTAATTATAGTTGAGTAGTGTGACAAAATGACTTTTTTTAAACAGCAGGGGGCAGTAAAATACCACTTATTGGCTTAATAGGCCATTATGTTCATATAATGTTCACCTTTTTAACTGTTATACAGGCATATTTTGTCCAATCTGTCCGAAAATTTTCATGATTATTTAGAGTCATGGCCCACATGTTCAGACTTGTTTTTAATAACATCTGAGCATTCATTGAAGAGATATAGGCTTTCGGGGACGCTCAGTCAAGGCTACACATTGAAGTGACCCTATTATAGCCATCAAAATGCAGAAGTTCAACCTTTTCTGATAATTGTTGCTCTAGAGAGTCCAGAGAATTGTACTGCACTAGTTTTGAACGTTATATGAAATTTATATGATCTTAGATGGAACAAACCATTTACAGTCAATACTGGCAATTTACCATAGGGAATACATGGTTTTTAAGATTTTTAACAGTTATAGCGCCAGCTATTGTCCGATCTCCATGAAACTTTGCATGCTTGTTAATGATGTTATGTCACATATGCTCACCAATTTTTGTAAAGTTCTGAGTTTTTATTTATGATTTATAGGCTTTTGAGTGTATTTTGCCACGCCCATTTTCTAAATGACCCTGTTATAGTGAACAAAAGGGCAAAGTTCAACTTTTTTTTGATAATTATTAATCTAGAGAGTCCAGAGAATTGTCCTAGACTGGTCTGGTTCCGATCGGGCGAAAAACCTAGGACTAGTTCGCAAAAGTAGGTTTTTAACATTTTGGTGAATATTTAATGAACGATTTGATTGACAGCAATGGTTCTAGAGGCAAAGTTGTTCAACATGAGTAGATCTATCAATTGATATGCATATTTTGGGGATGTGTGCAACACCACGTGATTACAGAGCCGTAGAACTCGTTAGCGCCAACTAGTGGCCGATTTTTTTCAAAACTCTTACAGACCTCTTGGGCCATGAGTCGAACATGCCCATCGAGTTTCGTTCCGATCAGCCTTCGTTAACCTCGTCTCATAGGTGCTCAAACTTCATTGGCCGATGGCGGCCATGTTTTTTGAGATACGCCAATGTCCTCATACACGTATATGAGGCCTTGGTCCAAGACACTGCATACCAAATTTCAAGTCAATCGGACTAACGGTCAGGTGGCCACACCCCTTTTTATGTTTTTTTATTGTTATAGCGCCACCTAGTGTTAGATCGACGCGGTTTTTTTACTGTAACCCCAGACTGTCCTCATACACATGTGTGTCAAGTTTGGTGAAGTTATCTCATTTACTTCTCGAGTTATAGCCATTTTAGTAAAATAGGCTCCTCCCACAACGATCATTTTGCGCCCCCTAGCAACCGGAAATCGAAATTTCAACTTTTTTTGATAATTATTGATATTCAGACTCCAGAGAACATTTCTGCACTGGTTTGGTTCCGATCGGGCAAAAAACCAGGGACTAGTTCGCAAAAGTCGTTTTTTGACAAAATTCAAAATGGCGGAAAAATTTCCATACCGGAAATGAAATCGGAAATATACATTTTTTTCAGTATCCATTCAGCTTTCCAATGATATAAGACACTTGAGTCTACGACATACGGTCTAGGAGTTATGAGCCATTTCGCGCAATTGATTGTTATAGCGCCACCTATGGGCCAATCGGGCTCATAATTTGATAACCTCTCCTCGATTTTTGTACTACCATCTGACAAAGTTTCAGAGCTCCAGCATTTACGGTTTGGGCTGCACGATGCGTTTTAGGGGAGAATAATAATAATAATTAAAGCTGCAAGCAGCATTTAGCGGTGTTCAAGCATTTAAGGCCTTTAAGGCCCTTAAGCACAAAAGCATCAAAAGTCATTAAGTTGTATGTAGCAAGCATTTAACCACTGAGAATAGACCATGTTTTAGCATGATTTACCATGATATACCCCATTTCAGTGTGATTTTTCATTATTTACAATGTTCCAGTATGATTTACCATGAATCTAGCATGATTTACCATAGTTTACCATGATATGCCAAGTTCTAGTATGATTCACCATGATTTATCCTGTTCTAGCATGATTTAGCACAATTGAACATATTCTAGTATGATTTAATATGATTGTAGCATGATTTACCATGTTATAGGATGATTTACCATGATATACCACATTCTAGAATGATTTACCGCAGGATTGTAGCATGATTTGCCATGATACACCATGTAATAGTATTGTTTACAATGATTTACCATGTTTCTATCGTGATTTATCATGATGCACCATATTGCTAGCATTAATGTGAAGTGTCAATAAAAATGAAGTGATAAACTTTGACAAAATATAATTGTGTTATAATAGTTCACATGGAAAAACTGGTTTGCTTTAGTGCAGAATACTGGTGAAAATCAAGTGTGTCAAAATGAAAGTGAGCCAATAAGTGGTCTTCTACTGCCCTCTGCTGGTCACTCTACTTATTAATAAAGTGTTTTCACAAGTGCTTTTGCATTCATATGTAGACATATGCTCACACACACACACACACACACACACACACACACACACACACATGGGATATGTTATTGTGAAAATCTCTTTTAATGGTGTATAAGCATGCATTTCACATATTTCTTTGTGATGTAATAATATAAAACTATATTAAAACTAATAAAAAAATAGCTTTAAGCGTTTGTTTGTTAGCCAATGCTGAAAGCTGATAAAAAAGATTAAAAATGTCGGTAACACTTTACAATAAGGTTCATTTATTAAACATTAGTTAATGTATTAATTAACATGAACTAACCATGAGCAATACATTTGTTACTGTTTTTGTTCATCTTTGTTAACACTAGAACGGCCACGACGGTCATTTTGACCGTTTTGAATTTTATATCTGCAATAACTTTGTTGAAAAAATAAATAAAATCCTGCTGGTACCCGACTTTTCCTAAAAGTGTCTGTATTTTCATTTAAAATGTTTTTAATATAAATTACACATAAGGCAAACAAACAAATGAACATATTTACCCATTTCGGCCATAGACGGTCATATTGACCGCACTGAATTTTGCGGTATTCTTTTGTTACATTTCTCGCGGTTGACCTTTGTCTATTAGGAAATAATCAGAAGATTAAATTGCAAAATGACAGATATGTTTATTGAGAGCTGGTCAGATGCTGGGAAAGTGAAGGTGTGCAAATGTCCGGTATGAAGCCCTTGGCAGCACAGGGACGCTGGAGTGAGTGCTGAACCAGGAGTGCTGAACACGGGATGACACACGGAAAACGTATACAGGCAGGGAACAAACACGCAGGAAAAATCCACAACGATCTGACAAAGGGCCTTTCTCAATCTGTGTTCTTGTCTGTACTTGTGTCCTTGTGAAACGTCATCTTTTGTGGCCCAAGTACTGTCCCAATACAGAAGTTTGCATTTTGGCAAGAACAGTAAAAAATCCCGGATGTGTTCTTGACATGCCCATTTTACCGAGGATGCATCGGTTGGTAACTTGTGTGAACTTGACGGCAGAAATATCCCAGCATTCAATTCGGCATTCGAGGAAGGAGAGGCAGGTCAATACAGTATTTCGTTTTTCTAAAATTACGTACACTATTTTATCACTAAATTCACTTCTGAGAACATTTGATGCGAGAAATCAACTGTGTAGATTTCAAATATTGGCAATTTACGAAAATGTATGGCTAATCGAAAATGTGCTCAAACGTTTTCGGAAGTGAGAATCTCCATAAGCGCCTGCGGGTGTAACGTTAGCTATCGAGCCAACCGGCCAGTTTGCTCACAGACTCGTTTTTCCCCACAGTCAAGAGACCATTGCAGCCTGGCTGTTATCGTCAACAATTCTCGTTATGTTAGGGTACTGCAGACGGTGTCTGTGCGGGGGTATTATTGCGCAATACCAGCAAGAACACATCGTCTCAAACTGTCAGCAGCGTTCTGTGTGCTCGTCACCTTGTGAGTTCATTCTTCCAAGAACAACTAGCAAGAGCGTTCTCCCCAAGAACACAAGTCCGTTCTTTGCATTCTTGGTTTTGAGAAACAACCAAAGACTAGGCGAGAACAGTAACACTGAAAAGGGTCGAATCGCTGATCAGTTGCAGCTGGCGCGTTGATCAGAGCGCACGTGCTGATCAGCTGCATTGATCAGCGACCACGCACACACACACACAACAAGACGAGAAAGGAGACAGCGAATTCATAAACCGTGACATTGACTCTCTCACTGTCAAAAGAATATCTAAATAAGATACTTTTAGTTGTTATTATCTTGTTCTGAGTTATGTTGAAGGGATATGGAAATATAGCTCTGTTGTGAATAGGCCCTATGCGATAATTACGGGCTACTGATATAATTATTTATAAATGTATCATTAAACTTTTTAAAATGTACAGTTTGGTGTTGTTTTGTTTTTAAAAGATATCCTAATACAACAAATGCATTAATCTCTCAATTGGGTATTTATCATTAAAGATATAGAGTTTGCAATCTAACGGTCAAAATGACCGCTTGTGGCAGTTCTAGTAGTTATGGAATTCTGGCACTTCTAGTGTTAACGTTAGTTAATACAAATCCAGCTGTTCATTGTTAGTTCAGGCAAAGAACGTATATTGACAAGAAGTGAAAGCCAATAGAACGTTCCATTGCAACACCAGCGCCCAGCAGCAGCCCTACGCGTCCTCCATTTTGGGGTGAAAGCGACTCGGCAGTCATATATTGTACATATATTTAGTCCAGTGCAGAGGTCATTTTTAGGTTGAAATAATTAGGTGATTATTTTAATTCACAACAGTTAACGTTATATCCGTTAAAAAGAAGTTGCTGCTAGGCTTTTCCCCCACATAACTTGAGACAGGGAAGTTCAAGGATTTAATTAATTATATTAATCTCTACATTAAGTGTGACAGGTAAGAAGAATAAAGTGATGTAAGTTCATAAAGTTATAACGTTAGACCGTTTCCCAGGAGGTACACATAACCTTACATACAAAAATAAGTTCAATGAAATAAACGAATTCAGCAAATAAATGTAATTGTACTAAAATGTAAATGTTGGACAATAAATATATAACAGCAATAGAATAACTTTACACTACAGTAAACTGTTTTTTTTGCAGTACTATTTTATATTAATTTTCTTCTTCAGAACCGGTGCCCAGTTAACCAATTCCCTGGAACCGTTAGTATGCCTGCTTAACGATTCCGCTTATCGGTTCCGCTCGTTGCAAATGTGTCATGATGTCACACACGCGCTGCGTTATTTTGATTCAGAACGCATCAAACATAACATCGAGGCAGAAGCGCTCGTTTGGTTATATTTCACGCGAAAAGACGACAATATATGAGGTGCCGTCTAGGGCTTAAATCAAACTTCATTCACGCACACATATATGAAACACTTGCATATACACGTATACTAAGTAGTCAAACATACATGTATACTGCTGAATGCTCAAACAAATACATATGAAATGCACAACGACACACCTAAAGTCGCTCACGCATACATGCAAACTCTACACACACGAGATGCGCGAAACTCTCCAGGCACATACTCATATGAGACGCGCGCGCGCACACACAAACTCATATGAGACGCGCGCGCACACACAAACTCTCCACGCACATACTCATATGAGACGCGAGCACACACACACTCAAACTCGCGCACATGCTCAATGAGAGTATGACGGCGCCTCATAACAATATGGTCACTTGCTGCAACACCTGTAAAATTTCCATTTCGTCAAAGGGGGGGGGGGGGGGGGGGGGCTGGGGGGACCTCCAATATGCAGAAACATTTGGCCACACATCATGAACAGACTTTAGTCCCATGAAACTTAAACTGGAATCTCACTGTTTCTGTCACTGCGACTTCACGAACGGGTGAACACGCGCACGCACACACACACACACACATCACTTTTGAAGTAAAATTGAGGATGCAGTGCATGTAATGCATCGAGATATCAAATTGAACTGAATCGATGACATGATAATCGGAATCGAACCGAACCGTGAGACCATTGTAGGTTCACACCCCTAATACTCTGTGCTGTGTCAGCGAGTTAATAATAATTAACAAACAAAATAAGTTATAAGTTCAATAAGTTTATACAAACAAACAAATTTGTACTTATTCCCTCACCCAATCAGAATCGATAAGCAATATCGATAATGGAATCGGAATCGTTAAATTCTTATCAATTCCCATCCCTAATCAAGTGTGTCAAAATGAAAGTGAGCCAATAAGTGGTCTTCTACTGCCCTCTGCTGGTCACACAAGCTTTTGCATTCATATGTAGACATATGCTTACACACACACACACGGGATATGTTATTGTGAAAATCTCTTTTAATGGTGTATAAGCATGCATTTAACATATTTCTTTGTGATGTAATAATATAAAACTATATTAAAACTAATAAAAAATAGCTTTAAGCGTTTGTTTGTTAGCCAATGCTGAAAGCAGATAAAAAAGATTAAAAATGTCGGTAACACTTTACAATAAGGTTCATTTATTAAACAGTAGTTAATGTATTAATTAACATGAACCATGAGCAATACATTTGTTACTGTTTTTGTTCATCTTTGTTAACATTAGTTAATACAAATCCAGCTGTTCATTGTTAGTTCACAGTGCATTAACTAATGTTAACAAGATTTTAATAAAGTATTTGTAAATGTTGAAATTAACATTAACAAAGATTAACAAATGCTGAAGGAGTATTGTTCTTTCTTAGTTAATGTTAACTACATTAGTTAACATTAACTAAGAATTCGTCGCGGGGGGCGTTCCCGAGCCCCGCGACGATAGATTTGGATCAAGAACCCCGAGAGAACCTTACCATCAAAATTTGAGCGTGCAGAGACTTTCTGTTTTCGAGTTATGAGTGAATTTGTACTTGGGGGGCGTGGCCCAACGTTATACTTTCGTTTTCAGCCTTCCTGTGACACAATTGTAAATAGTAATAAATAAAATAAATAAATGCAGTCCATAATACTCCAATAGATGAATTTGGACAAAATGTGATTGTAAATGTGAAAATAATGATTTAATAAAGTCTACATTTCAATTATATATAACAATATTAGGGAGTAGTATGATGAAATGACTGCAGGGGGCAGTAAAATACCACTTATTGGCTGTTATAGCCATCCAAAATCTTATAGCCATCCAATTTACACTATTATAGCCATTCAAATGAAAAAATTATACCTTTTCTGATAATTATTGATCTAGAGAGTCCAGATAATTGTACTGCACTACTTTTAAACATTAAGATGTGAAAATTTTACAATCATAGATGGAAAAGGCCATTTACAGCCAATACAGGCAATTTACCATAGGAAATGCATGGTTTTAAAGCTTTTCAACAGTTATAGCGCCACCTATTGTCCGATCTCCATGAAACTTTGCATGCTTCTTCACCATGGTATGACACATATGCTCATCAATTTTTGTCAAGTTCTGAGTTTTTATTTATGATTTATAGGCTTTTGAGTGTATTTGGACACGCCCCTTTTCTAAATGACCCTATTATAGCCATACGAAAAATGCAAAAGTTCAACTTTTTTTCGATAATTATTGATCTAGAGAGACCAGAGAATTGACCTAGACTGGTCTGGTTCCGATCGGGCGAAAAACCAGGGACTAGTTCGCAAAAGTAGGTTTTTAACATATTCGTGAATATTTAATGAACGATTCAATTGACAGCAATGGTTCTAGAGGCAAAGTTGTTTAGCATGAGGAGATCTATCAAATGATATGCATATTGTGGGGATGTGTGCAACACCACGTGATTACAGAGCCGTAAAACTCGTTAGCGCCAACTAGTGGCCGATTTCTTTCAAAACTCTTACAGACCTCTTGTGCCATGAGTTGAACATGCCCATCGAGTTTCGTTCCGATCGGCCTTCGTTAACCTCGTCTAATAGGTGCTCAAATTCATTGGCCAATGGCGGCCATGTTTTTTGAGTTACGCCAATTTCCTCATACACATATATGGGGCCTTGGAGCAAGACACTGCATACCAATTTTCAAGTCAATCGGACTAACGGTCAGTCCTTTATATGTTTTTTTCATGTTATAGCGCCACCTAGTGTTCGATCGTCGCGATTTTTTTACTGTGACCTCAGATTGAAGTTATGCACACCTGTACCAAGTTTGGTGAACCTACCTAATTTACTTCTGGAGTTATAGCCATTTTAGTAAAATAGGCTCCTCCCACAACGTTCTTTTTGCGCCCCCTAGCGACCGAAAATCGAAATTTCAACTTTTTTTCGATTATAATTTATATTCAGACTCCACAGAACATTTGTGCACTGGTTTGGTTCCGATCGGGCGAAAAACCAGGGACTAGTTCGCAAAAGTCGTTTTTTGACAAAATTCAAAATGGCGGAAAATCTATCATGACGGAAATGAAATCGGAGATATAAGTTTTTTAAGTCAGGAGTCCAGCTTTCCAATGATATAAGACACTTGAGTCTACGACTTACGGTCTAGGAGTTATGAGCAGTTTTGCGCAATTGGTTGCTATAGCGCCACCTATGGGCCAATCGGGCTCATAATTTGATAAGCTCTCCTCGATTTTTGTACTACCATCTGAAAAAGTTTCAAGTCTCTAGCTCTTACGGTTTGGTCTGCACGATGCGTTTTACGGCAGAAGAATAATAATAATAATAATAACAAGCAGCATTTATCGGGGTTCAAGCAGTTAAGGCCTTTTAAGGCCGTTAAGCACAAAAGCATCAAAAGACATTAAGTTTTATGTAGTAAGCATGATTTACCATGATATACTACATTTCAGTGTGATTTTTCATGATTTACCATTTTCCAGTATGATTTACCATGTTCCAGTATGATTTTCCATAGTTTACCTTGATATACCATGTTATAGGATGATTTACCATGATATAGCACATTCTAGAATAATTTACCAGGATTCTAGCATGATTTACCTTTTTTACTATGATTTACCATGTTTCTAGCCAATGCTGAAAGCTGATAAAAAGATTAGAAATGTGTAATGCTGCTGCTCCATCTAGTGGACAACAGTGCTATTACAGCCTACTTATACAATAGGCCATGTTTTTCATATCATTTAATCTACACACGCTCATTCTGATGTAGATAGAGACATTTGGAACTTCAGGAGCCAATGTGACTCAATTGTCACTTCAATAGACGATTTTTGACTAAATGTTTTTGTAAATGTTAAAATAGTGAATTTATAAAGTCTAAATATTAATTATAGTTGAGTAGTCTGACAAAATGACTTTTTTTAAACAGCAGGGGGCAGTAAAATACCACTTATTGGCTTAATAGGCCATAATGCTCATATAATGTTCACCTTTTTAACTGTTATACAGGCATATTTTGTCCAATCTGTCCGAAAAATTTTCATGATTATTTAGAGTCATGGCCCACATGTTCAGACTTGTTTTTAATAACATCTGAGCATTCATTGAAGAGAAATAGGCTTTCGGGGACGCTCAGTCAAGGCTACACATTGAAGTGACCCTATTATAGCCATCAAAATGCAGAAGTTCAATCTTTTCTGATAATTATTGCTCTAGAGAGTCCAGAGAATTGTTCTGCACTAGTTTTGAACGTTATTATATTAAATTTATATGATCTTAGATGGAACAAACCATTTACAGTCAATACTGGCAATTTACCATAGGGAATACATGGTTTTTAAGATTTTTAACAGTTATAGCGCCAGCTATTGTCCGATCTCCATGAAACTTTGCATGCTTGTTAATGATGTTATGTCACATATGCTCACCAATTTTTGTAAAGTTCTGAGTTTTTATTTATGATTTATAGGCTTTTGAGTGTATTTTGCCACGCCCATTTTCTAAATGACCCTGTTATAGTGAACCAAAGGGCAAAGTTCAACTTTTTTTTGATAATTATTAATCTAGAGAGTCCAGAGAATTGTCCTAGACTGGTCTGGTTCCGATCGGGCGAAAAACCTAGGACAAGTTCGCAAAAGTAGGTTTTTTAGATTTTCGTGAATATTTAATGAACGATTTGATTGACAGCAATGGTTCTAGAGGCAAAGTTGTTCAACATGAGGAGATCTATCAATTGATATGCATATTTTGGGGATGTGTGCAACACCACGTGATTACAGAGCCGTAGAACTCGTTAGCGCCAACTAGTGGCCGATTTTTTTCAAAACTCTTACAGACCTCTTGGGCCATGAGTCGAACATGCCCATCGAGTTTCGTTCCGATCAGCCTTCGTTAACCTCGTCTCATAGGTGCTCAAACTTCATTGGCGGATGGCGGCCATGTTTTTTGAGATACGCCAATGTCCTCATACACGTACATGGGGCCTTGGTCCAAGACACTGCATACCAAATTTCAAGTCAATCGGACTAACGGTCAGGTGGCCACACCCCCTTTTATGTTTTTTTAATGTTATAGCGCCACCTAGTGTTAGATCGACGCGGTTTTTTTACTGTAACCCCAGACTGTCCTCATACACATGTGTGTCAAGTTTGGTGAAGATATCTCATTTACTTCTCGAGTTATAGCCATTTTAGTAAAATAGGCTCCTCCCACAACGATCATTTTGCGCCCCCTAGCAACCGGAAATCGAAATGTCAACTTTTTTTTGATAATTATTGATATTCAGACTCCAGAGAACATTTCTGCACTGGTTTGGTTCCGATCGGGCGAAAAACCAGGGACTAGTTCGCAAAAGTCGTTTTTCGACAAAATTCAAAATGGCGGAAAAATTTGCATACCGGAAATGAAATCGGAAATATACATTTTTTCCAGTATCCATTCAGCTTTCCAATGATATAAGACACTTGAGTCTACGACATACGGTCTAGGAGTTATGAGCAATTTCGCGCAATTGATTGTTATAGCGCCACCTATGGGCCAATCGGGCTCATAATTTGATAATCTCTCCTCGATTTTTGTACTACCATCTGACAAAGTTTCAGAGCTCCAGCATTTACGGTTTGGGCTGCACGATGCGTTTTAGGGGAGAATAATAATAATAATAATAATAATAATAATAAAAATCCTTACAATTACAATAGGGTTTCAGCACTTCGTGCTTGAACCCCTAATAATTAAAGCTGCAAGCAGCATTTAGCGGTGTTCAAGCAGTTAAGGCCTTTAAGGCCGTTAAGCACAAAAGCATCAAAATACATTAAGTTTTATGTAGCAAGCATGATTTACCATGATATACTACATTTCAGTGTGATTTTACCATGAATCTAGCATAATTTACCATAGTTTTACCATGATTTACCATGTTCTAGTATGATTTACCATGAATCTAGCATGATTCACCATAGTTTTACCATGATTTACCATGTTCTAGTATGATTTACCATGAATCTAGCATGATTCACAATTTTCTAGTATGCTTTACATGATTTACCCTGTTGTAGCATAATTTACCATCGTTTACCATGATTTACCACGCTCTGGTATGATTTAACATGAATCTAGCATGATTTACCATAGTTTTACCATGATATTCCATGTTCTAGTATGATTTACCATGAATCTAGCATGATTCACCATAGTTTTACCATGATTTACCATGTTCTAGTATGATTTACCATGAATCTAGCATGATTCACCATAGTTTTACCATGATTTACCATGTTCTAGTATGATTTACCATGAATCTAGCATGATTCACCATAGTTTTACCATGATTCACCATGTTCTAGTATGATTTACCATGAATCTAGCATAATTCACCATAGTTTTACCATGATTTACCATGAATCTAGCATGATTCACCATAGTTTTACCATGATTTACCATGTTCTAGTATGATTTACCATGAATCTAGCATGATTTACCATAGTTTTACCATGATTTACCATGTTCTAGTATGATTTACCATGAATCTAGCATGATTCACCATAGTTTTACCATGATTTACCATGTTCTAGTATGATTTACCATGAATCTAGCATGATTCACCATAGTTTTACCATGATTTACCATGTTCTAGTATGATTTACCATGAATCTAGCATAATTTACCATAGTTTTACCATGATTTACCACGCTCTGGTATGATTTACCATGAATCTACCATGATTTACCATGTTCTAGTATGATTTACCATGAATCTAGCATGATTCACCATAGTTTTACCATGATTTACCATGTTCTAGTATGTTTTACCATGAATCTAGCATGATTCACAATGATTTACCCTGTTGTAGCATAATTTACCATCGTTTACCATGATTTACCACGCTCTGGTATGATTTACCATGAATCTAGCATGATTTACCATAGTTTTACCATGATATTCCATGTTGTAGTATGCTTTACATGATTTACCCTGTTCTAGTATGATTTACCATGCATCTAGCATGTGTCAGTACAAATAAAGTGTTACACTCTGACAAAATATGATTGTGTTATAATAGTAATTGTTATATAATGGATTTTATAGTAAGCATGGATAATGCAGTTAACATGGAAAAACTGGTTTGCTTTAGTTCAGAATTTTGTTGAAACTCAAGGCTGTTAAAATGAAAGTGAGCCAATAAGTGGTCTTCTACTGCCCTCTGCTGGCCACTCTACTTATTAATAAAGTCTTTTTGCATTCATATCCAGACACACACACACAAGTCATTATGAAAATATATGAAATGCTTATAGACCATTAAAATATATGTCTTTGCAAGCTATTAATCAGATTATTCAGGATTTATTCAGAAACATGGGACTACACAAACACATTCTGTTGTAGATAAAGTGATCTGAACTGTGTCTCATTCAGGATTAACATTTGTCTGTGACACAATGCTTCAATAGATTAATTTTGACAAAATGTGAGTGTAAATGTTAAAATAGTGATTTTATAAACTCTAAATAAGAATTATAGAATATTAGTAGTTAGTAGCATGACAAAATGACTATTTTAAACAGCAGGGGGCAGTAAAACACCACTTATTGGCTTAATATGGCATCATTTTCACCTTTTTAACTGATATAGAGGCAAATATTGTCCAATCTGTCTGAAATTTTTCAAGCTTGTTTAGAGTGATATGTCCTGACCTTTTTTTAAGAAGATCTGAGCTTTCATTGACGAGATTTAGGCTTTTGGGGAAATTTGGTCAAGGCTACATATTGAAGTGACCCTATTATAGCCATCCAAATGAAGAAGTTATACCTTTTCTGATAATTATTGATCTAGAGAGTCCAAAGAAATTGTAATGCACTGATTTTGAACATTATGACATTTACATTATATGATCATAGATTGAAAAGACCATTTACAGCCAAAACAGGCAATTTACCATAGGAAATATATGGTTTTAGAGCTTTTTAACAGTTAAAGCGCCACCTATTGTCCGATCTTCATGAAACTGTGCATGCTTCTTCTCCATGCTATGACACATATGCTCATCAATTTTTGTCAAGTTTAGAGTTTTCCTTTAGGATTTATAGGCTTTTGGGTGAATTTTGTCACGCCCCTTTTCTAAATGACCTTGTTATAGCGAACCAAAGGGCAAAGTTCAACTTTTTTTCAATAATTATTAATCTAGAGAGTCCAGAGAATTGTCCTAGACTGGTCTGGTTCCAATCGGGCGAAAAACCAGGGACTAGTTCGCAAAAGTAGGTTTTTAACATATTCGTGAATATTTAATGAACGATTTGATTGACAGCAATGGTTCCAGAGGCAAAGTTGTTCACCATTAGGAGACCTATCAAATGATATGCATTTTGTGGGGATATGTGCAACACCACGTGATTACAGAGCCGTAAAACTCGTTAGCGCCAACTAGTGGCCGATTTCTTTCAAAACTCTCACAGACCTCTTGGGCCATGAGTCGAACATGCCCATCGAGTTTCGTTCCGATTGGCCTTCGTTAACCTTGTCTCATAGGTGCTCAAACTTCATTGGTCGATGGCGGCCATGTTTTTTGAGATACGCCAATATCCTTTTATACATACATGGTACCTTGGACCAAGACACTGCATACCAAATTTCGAGTCAATCGGACTAACGGTCAGGTGGCCACACCCCTTTTTATGTTTTTTTAATTTTATAGCGCCACCTAATGTTCGATCGTCGCGTTTTTTTTACTGTGATCTCGAATTGAGCTCATACATATGTGTACCGAGTTTGGTAAAAATATCTCATTTCGTTCACGAGTTATAGCCATTTTAGTAAAATAGGCTCCGCCTCCTGCGAACGTTTTGACGCCCCTTAGTGACAGTGAATCGAAATTTCAACTTTTTTTCAATAATTATTGATATTCAGACTCCAGAGAACATTTCTGCACTGGTTTGGTTCTGATCAGGCAAAAAACCTAGGACTAGTTCGCAAAAGTAGGTTTTGGACAAAACCGGAAATAGCGAAAAAATTTGCATACCGGAAATGAAATCCTTGAGGCCTTTTTTGTTCGGCTTGAGCCAAGGATTCCAATGATATAAGACACTTGAGGCTGGGACAAAGGGTTATTGAGATTTAAGGAAAATAGTGCCATTTTTTTGTTTTTTGCGCTATAGCGCCACCTATGGGCCAATCGGGCTCATAATTTGATAACCTCTCCTCGATTTTTGTACTACCTACTGGCAAAGTTTCAGAGCTCCAGCACTTACGGTTTGGGCTGCACGATGCGTTTTAGGGGAAAATAATAATAATAATAATAAAAATCCTTACAATTACAATAGGTTTTCAGCACTTCGTGCTTGAACACCTAATAATAAAAATCCTTACAATTACAATAGGGTTTCAGCACTTCGTGCTTGAACCCCTAATAATTAAAGCTGCAAGCAGCATTTAGCGGTGTTCAAGCAGTTAAGGCCTTTAAGGCCGTTAAGCACAAAAGCATCAAAAGACATTAAGTTTTATGTAGCAAGCATTTAACCATTGACATCATAGATGGAATAGACCATGTTTTAGCATGATTTACCATAATATACCAAATTTAGTGTGATTTTTCATGATCTACCATGTTCCAGTATGATTTACCATGAATCTAGCATGATTTAACATAGTTTATCATGATTTACCATGTTATAGGATGATTTACCATGATATACCACATTCTAGAATGATTTACCAGGATTTTAGCATGATTTACCATGATTCATCACATTGCTAGCATGATTTGCCATGATACACCATGTAATAGTATTTTTTACTATGATTTACCATGTTTATATCGTGATTTACCATGATTTACCACATTGCTGCATTGATGTGAAGTGCCAATAAAAATGAAGTGATAAACTCTGACAAAAAATGATTGTGTTATAATAGTTAACATGGAAAAACTGGTTTGCTTTAGTGCTTTGATTTACTGTTGAAAATCAAGTGTGTCAAAATGAGAGTGAGCCAATAAGTGGTCTTCTACTGCCCTCTGCTGGCCATTCTACTTATTAATAAAGTGTTTTCACAGGTGCTTTTCACACACACACACACACACACACACACACACACACACACACACACACACACACAAAGTCATTATGAAAATATATTTTAATGGTCTATAAGCATTTAATGTCTTTGCAAGCTATTAATCAGATTATTCAGAATTTATTCAGAAACATGGGACTACACACACACACATTCTATTGTAGATTAAACTGTCTCATTCAGGGTTCACATTTGTCAATGTGACAATGAATTTTGACTAAATGTGATTGTAAATGTTAAAATAGTGATTATGTTAATTCTAAAAATGAATTATAGAACAATGATAGTCAGCATTATGACAAAATTACTATTTTAAACAGCAGGGGGCAGTAAAACACCACTTATTGGCTTAAAATGCCACTATATTCATATCATTTTCAACTTTTTAACTGTTATAGAGGCAAATTTTGTCCGATCTGTCTAAAATTTGTCAAGCTTGTTTAGAGTGATATGTCCTGACCTTTTTTTAAGAAGATCTGAGCATTCATTGAAGAGATATAGGTTTTTGGGGACATTTGGTCAAGGCTACATATTGAAGTGACCCTATTATAGCCATCCAAATTAAGAAGTTATACCTTTTCTGATCATTATTGATCTAGAGAGTCCAGAGAATTGTACTGCACTGGTTTTAAACATTATGATATGAAAAGTATACGATCATAGATGGAAAAGACAATTTACAGCCAATACAGGCAATTTACCATAGGAAATGTATGGTTTTAAAGCTTTTTAACAGTTATAGCGCCACCTATGGTCCGATCTCCATGAAACTTTGCATGCTTCCTCACCATGGTATGACACATATACTCATCAATTTTTGTCAAGTTCTGAGTTTTCATTTATGATTTATAGGCTTTTGAGTGTATTTTGACACGCCCCTTTTCTAAATGACCCTATTACAGTGAAGCAAAGGGCAAAGTTCAACTTTTTTTTGATAATTATTGATCTAGAGAGTCCAGAGAATTGTCCTAGACTGGTCTGGTTTTGATCGGGCGAAAAACCAGGGACTAGTTCGCAAAAGTAGGTTTTTAACATATTCGTGAATATTTAATGAACGATTTGATTGACAGCAATGGTTCTAGAGGCAAAGTTGTTCACCATGAGGAGATCTATCAAATGATATGCATTTTGGGGGGATGTGTGCAACACCACGTGATTACAGAGCCGTAAAACTCGTTAGCGCCAACTAGTGGCCGATTTCTTTCAAAACTCTTACAGACCTCTTAGGCCATGAGTCAAACATGCCCATCGAGTTTCGTTCCGATTGGCCTCCGTTAACCTCGTCTCATTGGGGCTCAAACTTCATTGGTCGATGGCGGCCATGTTTTTTGAGATACGCCAATGTCCTCATAGACATACATGGGGCCTTGGACCAAGACACTGCATACCAATTTTCAAGTCAATCGGACTAACGGTCAGTCCTTTATACGTTTTTTTCATGTTATAGCGCCACCTAGTGTTCGATTGCCGCGATTTTTTTACTGTGACCTCAGATTGAAGTTATGCACACCTGTACCAAGTTTGGTGAACCTACCTAATTTACTTCTGGAGTTATAGCCATTTTAGTAAAATAGGCTCCTCCCACAACGTTCTTTTTGCGCCCCCTAGCGACCGGAAATCGAAATTTCAACTTTTTTTCGATTATAATTTATATTCAGACTCCACAGAACATTTGTGCACTGGTTTGGTTCCGATCGGGCGAAAAACCAGGGACTAGTTCGCAAAAGTCGTTTTTTGACAAAATTCAAAATGGCGGAAAATCTATCATGACGGAAATGAAATCGGAGATATACGTTTTTTAAGTCAGGAGTCCAGCTTTCCAATGATATAAGACACTTGAGTCTACGACTTACGGTCTAGGAGTTATGAGCAGTTTTGCGCAATTGGTTGCTATAGCGCCACCTATGGGCCAATCGGGCTCATAATTTGATAAGCTCTCCTCGATTTTTGTACTACCATCTGACAAAGTTTCAAGTCTCTAGCTCTTACGGTTTGGTCTGCACGATGCGTTTTACGGCAGAAGAATAATAATAATAATAATTAAAGCTGCAAGCAGCATTTAGCGGTGTTCAAGCAGTTAAGGCCTTTAAGGCCGTTAAGCACAAAAGCATCAAAAGACATTAAGTTTTATGTAGCAAGCATTTAACCATTGACATCATAGATGGAATAGACCATGTTTTAGCATGATTTACCATAATATACCAAATTTAGTGTGATTTTTCATGATCTACCATGTTCCAGTATGATTTACCATGAATCTAGCATGATTTAACATAGTTTACCATGATTTACCATGTTATAGGATGATTTACCATGATATACCACATTCTAGAATGATTTACCAGGATTGTAGCATGATTTACCATGATTCATCACATTGCTAGCATGATTTGCCATGATACACCATGTAATAGTATTTTTTACTATGATTTACCATGTTTATATCGTGATTTACCATGATTTACCACATTGCTGCATTGATGTGAAGTGCCAATAAAAATGAAGTGATAAACTCTGACAAAAAATGATTGTGTTATAATAGTTAACATTGAAAAAACTGGTTTGGTTAGTGCTTTGGTTAGTGCTTTGATTTACTGTTGAAAATCAAGTTTGTCAAAATGAGAGTGAGCCAATAAGTGGTCTTCTACTGCCCTCTGCTGGCCATTCTACTTATTAATAAAGTGTTTTCACAGGTGCTTTTCACACACACACACACACACACACACACACACACACACACACACACACAAAGTCATTATGAAAATATATTTTAATGGTCTATAAGCATTTAATGTCTTTGCAAGCTATTAATCAGATTATTCAGAATTTATTCAGAAACATGGGACTACACACACACACATTCTATTGTAGATTAAACTGTCTCATTCAGGGTTCACATTTGTCAATGTGACAATGAATTTTGACTAAATGTGATTGTAAATGTTAAAATAGTGATTATGTTAATTCTAAAAATGAATTATAGAACAATGATAGTCAGCATTATGACAAAATTACTATTTTAAACAGCAGGGGGCAGTAAAACACCACTTATTGGCTTAAAATGCCACTATATTCATATCATTTTCAACTTTTTAACTGTTATAGAGGCAAATTTTGTCCGATCTGTCTAAAATTTGTCAAGCTTGTTTAGAGTGATATGTCCTGACCTTTTTTTAAGAAGATCTGAGCATTCATTGAAGAGATATAGGTTTTTGGGGACATTTGGTCAAGGCTACATGTTGAAGTGACCCTATTATAGCCATCCAAATTAAGAAGTTATACCTTTTCTGATCATTATTGATCTAGAGAGTCCAGAGAATTGTACTGCACTGGTTTTAAACATTATGATATGAAAAGTATACGATCATAGATGGAAAAGACAATTTACAGCCAATACAGGCAATTTACCATAGGAAATGTATGGTTTTAAAGCTTTTTAACAGTTATAGCGCCACCTATGGTCCGATCTCCATGAAACTTTGCATGCTTCCTCACCATGGTATGACACATATACTCATCAATTTTTGTCAAGTTCTGAGTTTTCATTTATGATTTATAGGCTTTTGAGTGTATTTTGACACGCCCCTTTTCTAAATGACCCTGTTACAGTGAACCAAAGGGCAAAGTTCAACTTTTGTTTGATAATTATTGATCTAGAGAGTCCAGAGAATTGTCCTAGACTGGTCTGGTTTTGATCGGGCGAAAAACCAGGGACTAGTTCGCAAAAGTAGGTTTTTAACATATTTGTGAATATTTAATGAACGATTTGATTGACAGCAATGGTTCTAGAGGCAAAGTTGTTCACCATGAGGAGATCTATCAAATGATATGCATTTTGGGGGGATGTGTGCAACACCACGTGATTACAGAGCCGTAAAACTCGTTAGCGCCAACTAGTGGCCGATTTCTTTCAAAACTCTTACAGACCTCTTAGGCCATGAGTCAAACATGCCCATCGAGTTTCGTTCCGATTGGCCTCCGTTAACCTCGTCTCATTGGGGCTCAAACTTCATTGGTCGATGGCGGCCATGTTTTTTGAGATACGCCAATGTCCTCATAGACATACATGGGGCCTTGGACCAAGACACTGCATACCAATTTTCAAGTCAATCGGACTAACGGTCAGTCCTTTATATGTTTTTTTCATGTTATAGCGCCACCTAGTGTTCGATCGTCGCGATTTTTTTACTGTGACCTCAGATTGAAGTTGTGCACACCTGTACCAAGTTTGGTGAACCTACCTAATTTACTTCTGGAGTTATAGCCATTTTAGTAAAATAGGCTCCTCCCACAACGTTCTTTTTGCGCCCCCTAGCGACCGAAAATCGAAATTTCAACTTTTTTTCGATTATAATTTATATTCAGACTCCACAGAACATTTGTGCACTGGTTTGGTTCCGATCGGGCGAAAAACCAGGGACTAGTTTGCAAAAGTCGTTTTTTGACAAAATTCAAAATGGCGGAAAATCTATCATGACGGAAATGAAATCGGAGATATACGTTTTTTAAGTCAGGAGTCCAGCTTTCCAATGATATAAGACACTTGAGTCTACGACTTACGGTCTAGGAGTTATGAGCAGTTTTGCGCAATTGGTTGCTATAGTGCCACCTATGGGCCAATCGGGCTCATAATTTGATAAGCTCTCCTCGATTTTTGTACTACCATCTGACAAAGTTTCAAGTCTCTAGCTCTTACGGTTTGGTCTGCACGATGCGTTTTACGGCAGAAGAATAATAATAATAATAATAATTAAAGCTGCAAGCAGCATTTAGCGGTGTTCAAGCAGTTAAGGCCTTTAAGGCCGTTAAGCACAAAAGCATCAAAAGACATTAAGTTGTATTTAGCAAGCATTTAACCATTGACATCATAGATGGAATAGACCATGTTTTAGCATGATTTACCATGATATACCAAATTTAGTGTGATTTTTCATGATCTACCATGTTCCAGTATGATTTACCATGAATCTAGCATGATTTACCACAGTTTACCATGATTTATCATGTTATAGGATGATTTACCATGATATACCACATTCTAGAATGATTTACCAGGATTGTAGCATGATTTACCAAGATTCATCACATTGCTAGCATGATTTGCCATGATACACCATGTAATAGTATTTTTTACTATGATTTACCATGTTTCTATCGTGATTTACCATGATTTACCACATTGCTGCATTGATGTGAAGGGCCAATAAAAATGAAGTGATAAACTCTGACAAAAAATGATTGTGTTATAATAGTTAACATGGAAAAACTGGTTTGCTTTAGTGCTTTGATTTACTCTTGAAAATCAAGTGTGTCAAAATGAGAGTGAGCCAATAAGTGGTCTTCTACTGCCCTCTGCTGGCCTTCTACTTATTAATAAAGTGTTTTCACAGGTGCTTTTGCAATCATATGTAGACATTTGCTCACACACACACACACACACACACACACACACACACATACAAAGTCATTATGAAAAGATATTTTAATGGTCTATAAGCATTTCATGTCTTTGCAAGCTAGTAATCAGATTATTCAGAATTTATTCAGAAACATGGGACTACACACACACACATTCTATTGTAGATTAAACTGTCTCATTCAGGGTTCACATTTGTCAATGTGACAATGAATTTTGACTAAATGTGAGTGTCAATGTAAAAATAGTGATTTTATAAAGTCTAAATAAGAATTATAGAATAATATTAGTTAGTAGCATGACAAAATGACTATTTTAAACAGCAGGGGGCAGTAGAATACCACTTATTGGCTTAACATGCCATTCTTCATATCATTTTCACCTTTTTAATTGTTATAGAGGCATATTTTGTCCGATCTGTCTGAAATTTTTCACGCTTGTTTAGAGTCATGTGTCACATGTTCTGACTTGATTTGAAGAAGATCTGAGCATTCATTGAAGAGATATAGGCGTTTGGGGACACTTGGTCAAGGCTACATATTGAAGTGACCCTATTATAGCTATCCAAATGAAGAAGTTATACCTTTTCTGATAATTATTGCTCTAGAGAGTCCAGAGAATTGTACTGCACTGGTTTTAACATTTTTATATGAACATTATATGATCAGAGATGGAAAACCCCATTTACAGCCAATACAGGCAATTTACCATAGGAAATACATGGTTTTAAAGCTTTTTAACAGTTATAGCGCCACCTATGGTCCGATCTCCATTAAACTTTGCATGCTTCCTCACCATGGTATGACACATATGCTCATCAATTTTTGTCAAGTTCTGAGTTTTCATTTATGATTTATAGGCTTTTGAGTGTATTTTGACACGCCCCTTTTCTAAATGACCCTGTTACAGTGAACCAAAGGGCAAAGTTCAACTTTTTTTTGATAATTATTGATCTAGAGAGTCCAGAGAATTGTCCTAGACTGGTCTGGTTTTGATCGGGCGAAAAACCAGGGACTAGTTCGCAAAAGTAGGTTTTTAACATATTCGTGAATATTTAATGAACAATTTGATTGACAGCAATGGTTCTAGAGGCAAAGTTGTTCAGCATGAGGAGATCTATCAAATGATATGCATTTTGGGGGGATGTGTGCAACACCACGTGATTACAGAGCCATAAAACTCGTTAGCGCCAACTAGTGGCCTTTTTCTTTCAAAACTCTTACAGACCTCTTAGGCCATGAGTCGAACATGCCCATCGAGTTTCGTTCCGATTGGCCTCTGTTAACCTCGTCTCAAATTCATTGGTCAATGGCGGCCATGTTTTTTGAGATACGCCAATGTCCTCATACACATACATGGGGCCTTGGACCAAGACACTGCATACCAATTTTCAAGTCAATCGGACTAACGGTCAGCCCTTTATATGTTTTTTTCATGTTATAGCGCCACCTAGTGTTAGATCGACTAGATTTTTTTACTGTGACCTCAAACTGTCCTCATACACACGTGTGTCAAGTTTGGTGAAGATATCTCATTTACTTCTCGAGTTATAGCCATTTTAGTAAAATAGGCTCCTCCCACAACGTTCTTTTTGCGCCCCCTAGCGACCGGAAATCGAAATTTCAACTTTTTTACGATTATAATTTATATTCAGACTCCACAGAACATTTGTGCACTGGTTTGGTTCCGATCGGGCAAAAAATCAGGGACTAGTTTGCAAAAGTCGTTTTTTGACAAAATTCAAAATGGCGGAAAATCTATCATGACGCAAATGAAATCGGAGATATACGTTTTTTAAGTCAGGAGTCCAGCTTTCCAATGATATAAGACACTTGAGTCTACGACTTACGGTCTAGGAGTTATGAGCAGTTACGCGCAATTGGTTGCTATAGCGCCACCTATGGGCCAATCGGGCTCATAATTTGATAAGCTCTCCTCGATTTTTGTACTACCATCTGACAAAGTTTCAAGTCTCTAGCCCTTACGGTTTGGTCTGCACGATGCGTTTTACGGCAGAAGAATAATAATAATAATAATAATAATAAAAATCCTTACAATTACAATAGGTTTTCAGCACTTCGTGCTTGAACACCTAATTAAAGCTGCAAGCAGCATTTAGCGGTGTTCAAGCAGTTAAGGCCTTTAAGGCCGTTAAACACATAAGCATTTAAGACATTAATTTTATTTAGCATACATTTAACCACTGACATAATAGATGGAAAACACCATTTACAGCCAATACAGGCAATTTACCATAGGAAATATATGGTTTTAAAGCTTTTTAACAGTTATAGCGCCACCTATGGTCCGATCTCCATGAAACTTTGCATGCTTCCTCACCATGGTATGACACATATGCTCATCAATTTTTGTGAAGTTCTGAGTTTTTATTTATGATTTATAGGCTTTTGAGTGTGTTTTGACAAGCCCCTTTTTATAAATGATCCTGTTATAATAAACCAAATGGCAAATTTCAACTTTTTTTCAATAATTATTGATCTAGAGAGTCCAGAGAATTGTCCTACACTGGTCTGGTTCCGATCGGGCAAAAAACCAGGGACTAGTTTGCAAAAGTAGGTTTTTAACATATTCGTGAATATTTAATGAACGATTTGATTGACAGCAATGGTTCTAGAGGCAAAGTTGTTCAACATGAGGAGATCTATCAAATGATATGCATTTTGGGGGGATGTGTGCAACACCACGTGATTACAGAGCCGTAAAACTCGTTAGCGCCAACTAGTGGCCGATTTCTTTCAAAACTCTTACAGACCTCTTGGGCCATGAGATGAACATGCCCATCGAGTTTAGTTCCGATTGGCCTTCGTTAACCTTGTCTCATAGGTGCTTAAACTTCATTGGTCGATGGTGGCCATGTTTTTTGAGATACGCCAATATCCTTTTATACATACATGGTACCTTGGACCAAGACACTGCATACAAAATTTCGAGTCAATCGGACTAACGGTCAGGTGGCCACACCCCCTTTTATGTTTTTTTCATGTTATAGCGCCACCTAGTGTTCGATCGTCGCGATTTTTTTACTGTGACCTCAAATTGAGCTCATACATAGCTGTACCGAGTTTGGTAAAAATATCTCATTTCGTTCACGAGTTATAGCCATTTTAGTAAAATAGGCTCCGCCTCCTGCAAACATTTTTACGCCCCTTAGTGACAGTGAATCGAAATTTCAACTTTTTTTCAATAATTATTGATATTCAGACTCCAGAGAACATTTCTGCACTGGTTTGGTTCTGATCGGGCAAAAAACCTAGGACTAGTTCGCAAAAGTAGGTTTTGGACAAAACCGGAAATAGCGAAAAAATTTGCATACCGGAAATGAAATCCTTGAGGCCTTTTTTGTTCGGCTTGAGCCAAGGATTCCAATGATATAAGACACTTGAGGCTGGGACAAAGGATTATTGAGATTTAAGGAAAATAGTGCCATTTTTTTGTTTTTTGCGCTATAGCGCCACCTATGGGCCAATCGGGCTCATAATTTGATAACCTCTCCTCGATTTTTGTACTACCTACTGGCAAAGTTTCAGAGCTCCAGCACTTACGGTTTGGGCTGCACGATGCGTTTTAGGGGAAAATAATAATAATAATAATAAAAATCCTTACAATTACAATAGGTTTTCAGCACTTCGTGCTTGAACACCTAATAATAATAATAAAAATCAGTACAATTACAATAGGTTTTCAGCACTTCGTGCTTGAACACCTAATAATAATAACAAGCAGCATTTATCGGGGTTCAAGCAGTTAAGGCCTTTTAAGGCCGTTAAGCACAAAAGCATCAAAAGACATTAAGTTTTATGTTGTAAGCATGATTTACCATGATATACTACATTTCAGTGTGATTTTTCATGATTTACCATGTTCCAGTATGATTTACCATGTTCCAGTATGATTTTCCATAGTTTACCTTGATATACCATGTTATAGGATGATTTACCATGATATAGCACATTCTAGAATTATTTACCAGGATTCTAGGATGATTTACCTTTTTTACTATGATTTACCATGTTTCTAGCCAATGCTGAAAGCTGATAAAAAGATTAGAAATGTGTAATGCTGCTGCTCCATCTAGTGGACAACAGTGCTATTACAGCCTACTTATACAATATGCCATGTTTTTCATATCATTTAATCTACACACACTCATTCTGTTGTAGATAGAGACATTTGGAACTTCAGGAGCCAATTTGACTCAATTGTCACTTCAATAGATGATTTTTGACTAAATGTTTTTGTAAATGTTAAAATAGTGAATTTATAAAGTCTAAATATTAATTATAGTTGAGTAGTGTGACAAAATGACTTTTTTTAAACAGCAGGGGGCAGTAAAATACCACTTATTGGCTTAATAGGCCATTATGTTCATATAATGTTCACCTTTTTAACTGTTATACAGGCATATTTTGTCCAATCTGTCCGAAAATTTTCATGATTATTTAGAGTCATGGCCCACATGTTCAGACTTGTTTTTAATAACATCTGAGCATTCATTGAAGAGATATAGGCTTTCGGGGACGCTCAGTCAAGGCTACACATTGAAGTGACCCTATTATAGCCATCAAAATGCAGAAGTTCAACCTTTTCTGATAATTGTTGCTCTAGAGAGTCCAGAGAATTGTACTGCACTAGTTTTGAACGTTATTATATGAAATTTATATGATCTTAGATGGAACAAACCATTTACAGTCAATACTGGCAATTTACCATAGGGAATACATGGTTTTTAAGATTTTTAACAGTTATAGCGCCAGCTATTGTCCGATCTCCATGAAACTTTGCATGCTTGTTAATGATGTTATGTCACATATGCTCACCAATTTTTGTAAAGTTCTGAGTTTTTATTTATGATTTATAGGCTTTTGAGTGTATTTTGCCACGCCCATTTTCTAAATGACCCTGTTATAGTGAACAAAAGGGCAAAGTTCAACTTTTTTTTGATAATTATTAATCTAGAGAGTCCAGAGAATTGTCCTAGACTGGTCTGGTTCCGATCGGGCGAAAAACCTAGGACTAGTTCGCAAAAGTAGGTTTTTAACATTTTCGTGAATATTTAATGAACGATTTGATTGACAGCAATGGTTCTAGAGGCAAAGTTGTTCAACATGAGGAGATCTATCAATTGATATGCATATTTTGGGGATGTGTGCAACACCACGTGATTACAGAGCCGTAGAACTCGTTAGCGCCAACTAGTGGCCGATTTTTTTCAAAACTCTTACAGACCTCTTGGGCCATGAGTCGAACATGCCCATCGAGTTTCGTTCCGATCAGCCTTCGTTAACCTCATCTCATAGGTGCTCAAACTTCATTGGCCGATGGCGGCCATGTTTTTTGAGATACGGCAATGTCCTCATACACGTACATGGGGCCTTGGTCCAAGACACTGCATACCAAATTTCAAGTCAATCGGACTAACGGTCAGGTGGCCACACCCCCTTTTATGTTTTTTTAATGTTATAGCGCCACCTAGTGTTAGATCGACGCGGTTTTTTTACTGTAACCCCAGACTGTCCTCATACACATGTGTGTCAGGTTTGGTGAAGATATCTCATTTACTTCTCGAGTTATAGCCATTTTAGTAAAATAGGCTCCTCCCACAACGATCATTTTGCGCCCCCTAGCAACCGGAAATCGAAATGTCAACTTTTTTTTGATAATTATTAATATTCAGACTCCAGAGAACATTTCTGCACTGGTTTGGTTCCGATCGGGCAAAAAACCAGGGACTAGTTCGCAAAAGTCGTTTTTTGACAAAATTCAAAATGGCGGAAAATCTATCATGACGGAAATGAAATCGGAGATATACGTTTTTTAAGTCAGGAGTCCAGCTTTCCAATGATATAAGACACTTGAGTCTACGACATACGGTCTAGGAGTTATGAGCCATTTCGCGCAATTGATTGTTATAGCGCCACCTATGGGCCAATCGGGCTCATAATTTGATAACCTCTCCTCGATTTTTGTACTACCATCTGACAAAGTTTCAGAGCTCCAGCATTTACGGTTTGGGCTGCACGATGCGTTTTAGGGGAGAATAATAATAATAATAATTAAAGCTGCAAGCAGCATTTATCGGGGTTCAAGCAGTTAAGGCCTTTTAAGGCCGTTAAGCACAAAAGCATCAAAAGACATTAAGTTTTATGTAGTAAGCATGATTTACCATGATATACTACATTTCAGTGTGATTTTTCATGATTTACCATGTTCCAGTATGATTTACCATGTTCCAGTATGATTTTCCATAGTTTACCTTGATATACCATGTTATAGGATGATTTACCATGATATAGCACATTCTAGAATAATTTACCAGGATTCTAGCATGATTTACCTTTTTTACTATGATTTACCTTGTTTCTAGCCAATGCTGAAAGCTGATAAAAAGATTAGAAATGTGTAATGCTGCTGCTCCATCTAGTGGACAACAGTGCTATTACAGCCTACTTATACAATATGCCATGTTTTTCATATCATTTAATCTACACACACTCATTCTGTTGTAGATAGAGACATTTGGAACTTCAGGAGCCAATTTGACTCAATTGTCACTTCAATAGATGATTTTTGACTAAATGTTTTTGTAAATGTTAAAATAGTGAATTTATAAAGTCTAAATATTAATTATAGTTGAGTAGTGTGACAAAATGACTTTTTTTAAACAGCAGGGGGCAGTAAAATACCACTTATTGGCTTAATAGGCCATTATGTTCATATAATGTTCACCTTTTTAACTGTTATACAGGCATATTTTGTCCAATCTGTCCGAAAATTTTCATGATTATTTAGAGTCATGGCCCACATGTTCAGACTTGTTTTTAATAACATCTGAGCATTCATTGAAGAGATATAGGCTTTCGGGGACGCTCAGTCAAGGCTACACATTGAAGTGACCCTTTTATAGCCATCAAAATGCAGAAGTTCAACCTTTTCTGATAATTATTGCTCTAGAGAGTCCAGAGAATTGTACTGCACTAGTTTTGAACGTTATTATATGAAATTTATATGATCTTAGATGGAACAAACCATTTACAGTCAATACTGGCAATTTACCATAGGGAATACATGGTTTTTAAGATTTTTAACAGTTATAGCGCCAGCTATTGTCCGATCTCCATGAAACTTTGCATGCTTGTTAATGATGTTATGTCACATATGCTCACCAATTTTTGTAAAGTTCTGAGTTTTTATTTATGATTTATAGGCTTTTGAGTGTATTTTGCCACGCCCATTTTCTAAATGACCCTGTTATAGTGAACCAAAGGGCAAAGTTCAACTTTTTTTTGATAATTATTAATCTAGAGAGTCCAGAGAATGGTCCTAGACTGGTCTGGTTCCGATCGGGCGAAAAACCAGGGACTAGTTCGCAAAAGTAGGTTTTTAACATTTTCGTGAATATTTAATGAACGATTTGATTGACAGCAATGGTTCTAGAGGCAAAGTTGTTCAACATGAGGAGATCTATCAATTGATATGCATATTTTGGGGATGTGTGCAACACCACGTGATTACAGAGCCGTAGAACTCGTTAGCGCCAACTAGTGGCCGATTTTTTTCAAAACTCTTACAGACCTCTTGGGCCATGAGTCGAACATGCCCATCGAGTTTCGTTCCGAACAGCCTTCGTTAACCTCGTCTCATAGGTGCTCAAACTTCATTGGCCGATGGCGGCCATGTTTTTTGAGATACGCCAATGTCCTCATACACGTACATGGGGCCTTGGTCCAAGACACTGCATACCAAATTTCAAGTCAATCGGACTAACGGTCAGGTGGCCACACCCCCTTTTATGTTTTTTTAATGTTATAGCGCCACCTAGTGTTAGATCGACGCGGTTTTTTTACTGTAACCCCAGACTGTCCTCATACACATGTGTGTCAAGTTTGGTGAAGATATCTCATTTACTTCTCGAGTTATAGCCATTTTAGTAAAATAGGCTCCTCCCACAACGATTATTTTGCGCCCCCTAGCAACCGGAAATCGAAATGTCAACTTTTTTTTGATAATTATTAATATTCAGACTCCAGAGAACATTTCTGCACTGGTTTGGTTCCAATCGGGCAAAAAACCAGGGACTAGTTCGCAAAAGTAGTTTTTTGACAAAATTCAAAATGGCGGAAAAATTTCCATACCGGAAATGAAATCGGAAATATACATTTTTTTCAGTATCCATTCAGCTTTCCAATGATATAAGACACTTGAGTCTACGACATACGGTCTAGGAGTTATGAGCCATTTCGCGCAATTGATTGTTATAGCGCCACCTATGGGCCAATCGGGCTCATAATTTGATAACCTCTCCTCGATTTTTGTACTACCATCTGACAAAGTTTCAGAGCTCCAGCATTTACGGTTTGGGCTGCACGATGCGTTTTAGGGGAGAATAATAATAATAATAATAATAAAAATCCTTACAATTACAATAGGGTTTCAGCACTTCGTGCTTGAACCCCTAATAATTAAAGCTGCAAGCAGCATTTAGCGGTGTTCAAGCATTTAAGGCCTTTAAGGCCGTTAAGCACAAAAGCATCAAAAGACATTAAGTTGTATATAGCAAGCATTTAACCACTGAGATCATAGATAGAATAGACCATGTTTTAGCATGATTTACCATGATATACCACATTTCAGTGTGATATTTCATTATTTACAATGTTCCAGTATGATTTACCATGAATCTAGCATAATTTACCATAGTTTACCATGATATACCAAGTTCTAGTATGATTCGCCATGATTTATCCTGTTCTAGCATGATTTACCACAATTGAACATATTCTAGTATGATTTAATATGATTCTAGCATGATTTACCATGTTATAGGATGATTTACCATGATATACCACATTCTAGAATGATTTACCGCAGGATTGTAGCATGATTTGCCATGATACACCATGTAATAGTATTGTTTACAATGATTTACCATGTTTCTATTGTGATTTACCATGATGCACCATATTGCTAGCATTAATGTGAAGTGTCAATAAAAATGAAGTGATAAACTTTGACAAAATATGATTGTGTTATAATAGTTAACATGGAAAAACTGGTTTGCTTTAGTGCAGAAAACTGGTGAAAATCAAGTGAGTCAAAATGAAAGTGAGCCAATAAGTGGTCTTCTACTGCCCTCTGCTGGCCACTGTACTTATTAAAAAAGTGTTTTCACAAGTGCTTTTGCATTCATATGTAGACATATGCTTACACACACACACACACACACACACACACACATGGGATATGTTATTGTGAAAATCTCTTTTAATTGTGTATAAGCATGCATTTCACATATTTCTTTGTGATGTAATAATATAAAACTATATTAAAACTAATAAAAAAATTGCCTTAAGCATTTGTTGAAAGCTGTTTGTTAGCCAATGCTGAAAGCCGATAAAAAAGATTAAAAATGTTGGTAACACTCAACAATAAGTTTCATTTATTAAACATTATTTAATGTATTAATTAACATGAACTAACCATGAGCAATACATTTGTTACTGTTTTTGTTCCTCTTTGTTAACGTTAGTTAATACAAATCCAGCTGTTCATTGTTAGTTCATGTTAGTTCACAGTGCATTAACTAATGTTAACAAGATTGTAATAAAGTATTTGTAAATGTTGTAAATGTTGGCGTTCCTGAGCCCCGCGGCGATAGCTTTGGATCAAGAACCCGAGAGACCTTACCATCAAAATTTGAGCGTGCAGAGACTTTCTGTTTTCGAGTTATGAGTGAATTTGTACTTGGGGGGCGTGGCCCAACGTTATACTTTCGTTTTCAGCCTTCCTGTGACACAATTGTAAATAGTAATAAATAAATGTAGTCCATAATACTCCAATAGATACATTTTTACAAAATGTGATTGTAAATGTTGAAATAATGATTTAATAAAAGTCTAAATATGAATTATAATACAATATTAGGGAGTAGTATGATGAAATGACAGCAGGGGGCAGTAAAATACCACTTATTGGCTGTTATAGCCATCCAAAATGTTAAAGCCATCCAATTTACACTATTATAGCCATTCAAATGAAGAAATTATACCTTTTCTGATAATTATTGATCTAGAGAGTCCAGATAATTGTACTGCACTGGTTTTAAACAGTAAGATATGAAAATTTTACGATCATAGATGGAAAAGACCATTTACAGCCAATACAGGCAATTTACCATAGGAAATGCATGGTTTTAAAGCTTTTCAACAGTTATAGCGCCACCTATGGTCCGATCTCCATGAAACGTTGCATGCTTCTTCACCATGGTATGACACATATGCTCATCAATTTTTGTCAAGTTCTGAGTTTTAATTTATGATTTATAGGCTTTTGAGTATATTTTGACACGCCCCTTTTCTAATTGACCCTATTTTAGCCATATGAAAAATGCAAAAGTTCAACTTTTTTTCGATAATTATTGACCTAGACAGTCCAGAGAATTGTCCTAGACTGGTCTGGTTCCGATCGGGCGAAAAACCAGGGACTAGTTCGCAAAAGTAGGTTTTTAACATATTCGTAAATATTTAATGAACGGTTTGATTGACAGCAATGGTTCTAGAGGCAAAGTTGTTCAGCATGAGGAGATCTATCAAATGATATGCATATTGTGGGGATGTGTGCAACACCACGTGATTACAGAGCCATAAAACTCGTTAGCGCCAACTAGTGGCCGATTTCTTTCAAAACTCTTACAGACCTCTTGCGCCATGAGGCAAACATGCCCATTGAGTTTCGTTCCGATTGGCTTCCGTTAACCTTGTCTAATAGGTGCTCAAATTCATTGGCCAATGGCGGCCATGTTTTTTGAGTTACGCCAATTTCCTCATACACATACATGGGGTCTTGGACCAAGACACTGCATACCAATTTTCAAGTCAATCGGACTAACGGTCAGGTGGTCATAGCCATTTTTATGTTTTTTTCATGTTATAGCGCCACCTAGAGTTCGATCGTCGCGATTTTTTTACTGTCACCTCAGATTGAACTCATTCACATGTCTACCAAGTTTGGTGAAGATATCTCATTTACTTCTTGAGTTATAGCCATTTTAGTAAAATAGGCTCCGCCCCCAACGTTCATTTTGCACCCCCTAGCAACCGTGAATCAAAATTTTAACTTTTTTTCGATAATTATTTATAGTTAGACTCCAGAGAACATTTCTGCACTGGTTTGGTTCCGATCGGGTGAAAAACCAGGGACTAGTTAGCAAAAGTAGGTTTTGGACATAATCCAAAATGGCGGAAAAATTTGCATACCGGAAATAAAACACCTGGGGGGTTTTTTTTTCGGCTTGACCCAAGGATTCCAATGATATAAGACACTTGAGGCTGGGTCAAAGGGTTGTTGAGATATAAGCAAAATAGTGCATTTTTTTTGTTTTTTTGCGCTATAGCGCCACCTATTGGCCAATCGGGCTCATACTTTGATAACCTCTCCTCGATTTTTGTACTACCTTGTGCCAAAGTTTCAAGTCTCTAGCACTTACGGTTTGGGCTGCACGATGCGTTTTACAGGAGAAAAATAATAATAATAATAAAAATCGGTACGATTACAATAGGTTTTCAGCACTTCGTGCTTGAACACCTAATAATAATAATAAAAATCAGTACAAATACAATAGGTTTTCAGCACTTCGTGCTTGAACACCTAATAATAATAATAAAAATCAGTACAATTACAATAGGTTTTCAGCACTTCGTGCTTGAACACCTAATAATAATAATAACAAGCAGCATTTATCGGGGTTCAAGCAGTTAAGGCCTTTTAAGGCCGTTAAGCACAAAAGCATCAAAAGACATTAAGTTTTATGTAGTAAGCATGATTTACCATGATATACTACATTTCAGTGTGATTTTTCATCATTTACCATGTTCCAGTATGATTTACCATGTTCCAGTATGATTTTCCATAGTTTACCTTGATATACCATGTTATAGGATGATTTACCATGATATAGCACATTCTAGAATAATTTACCAGGATTCTAGCATGATTGACCTTTTTTACTATGATTTACCATGTTTCTAGCCAATGCTGAAAGCTGATAAAAAGATTAGAAATGTGTAATGCTGCTGCTCCATCTAGTGGACAACAGTGCTATTACAGCCTACTTATCCCCTTGATAGGCAGGGATCACTGGTGATCCCGGATTAGTGTTGTTCAAAAGTCATTACTTGTCAAAACATCTCACTCTTATTTGATCTGGACGAACGCAGCATCATAAGAAAGGTTGAAGTCTACAGCTTCGATGTTTGACCACTGTTTATGATTTAACTGGTTTGCAGTGATATTAATTTCTTAATTTATGCCAGGAGTGCAAAATAATTAATCTGTAATGTTCGTTATTTTGAATAGAAATCATCACTCATAAAACATTAATTCTCGTGTTCTCCGGTTTATTTGTGTTCAAATACATACAATATACAGCATCCGCCAGGGCTATTAGTCCAATTGTGCGCATATTTGGAGAAATGATTAATAATTATCACATGCTAGTAAAATATTTCTTCAAAAAGAATAACATTTCTATTCATTTACCACTGAAATGTGCGATCTAAAGAGCTCAGACAGCGAACGGAGCGAGATGTGTGTCTTCTCTTCCTGAATCGCGTCACATTTGACCTCAAAGCTATATCATTCGCTGTACAGCTGTCAATCATCTCACGTGGTCCAGCGTGACCTCTTCTGCATGACGCGTCATGTGTACACTTCCTCATACTCGACATCCGTGATAACAAAGCGAAACTGACATCTCTTCACCCGAAACAAGGAACTAATAAATGCACGATTGAAATAATATGTGTTTTGTGTTTGATTTTCGTGCGATTTGGGGTTTTCATATCAATACAGAATGTTTACAGAATGCATATGCTAGGAAAGGCTAGCACATAGCTTCATCTGAACTGCTAAATATAACATATTTCAAAATCTTTTCATGACTTGAAACCATTTTAATCCGCGACCGGCATATGATACAAATACTCGATGTTGTTTTAAAGTGAACTTTGAATAAAAGTGTAATATTAATACATTAAATTGTGTCATGTAGCTCGAGGCTACTTGTGCTAATGCACCTGCTTGCAGAAGCTATTCTATTTCATACAATCATTTAAAAAAATAATAATTCGCATTTAAAGTTCCAAGAATTGTTTGTTTTCTAACAAGACTTAATATAATAGGTGGATTGATCATGTAGGGTGGGATCATAGAGGTTTAGATGGCCAATATAGGCTATAATGGCTGAATTCAAACAAAAGAATAAGGATAAAAGAATAATGAAGATTAAGGCTCATACCGGCATAGGTGTGAAAGGTTGGTCGATTAAATGAAAAGAACATGAATGGGCCAGTTCTCCTCGCCAGACATTAGTCAGAGACTGTAAATGGGTGTTTACAGGGCAATAAAATATTTGATGAGAATCTTATATTAGCATCCTATAAAACTTCTATAAACTCTCTCCTGACATGGTTTCACAATAGGCTTAATAAAATGCATAATTTTAGAAATATCATCCTCAGATTTTAAATGAAGCATGACCACAATTGTGGCTACACTTTAGTTGTGGTTTCAAGTTGCTATCCTAAATTCACATAATATTTGTATACATTTAATAAATATGTTCTTAATATTTGTTGTTTTTGTTTTTATGTTTGAGCTTATATATCTCAATATTAATAACAGTCTGATTAATTTTGAGTCTTGAAATGTAAACTCTCAAGGGTTGGCTTTCTAAATATATGTTGGTTATGTGTCTATTCAGAATGACTTAAGAGCAGCAACCTTTTTATTTTGGGTATGTCATGAATGCTTCACTTGCCAAAATTGGGGCCGACTAGTAAGGGGTTATACAATATGCCATGTTTTTCATATCATTTAATCTACACACACTCATTCTGTTGTAGATAGAGACATTTGGAACTTCAGGAGCCAATTTGACTCAATTGTCACTTCAATTGATGATTTTTGACCAAATTTTTTTGTAAATGTTAAAATAGTGAATTTATAAAGTCTAAATATTAATTATAGTTGAGTAGTGTGACAAAATGACTTTTTTTAAACAGCAGGGGGCAGTAAAATACCACTTATTGGCTTAATAGGCCATTATGTTCATATAATGTTCACCTTTTTAACTGTTATACAGGCATATTTTGTCCAATCTGTCCGAAAATTTTCATGATTATTTAGAGTCATGGCCCACATGTTCAGACTTGTTTTTAATAACATCTGAGCATTCATTGAAGAGATATAGGCTTTCGGGGACGCTCAGTCAAGGCTACACATTGAAGTGACCCTTTTATAGCCATCAAAATGCAGAAGTTCAACCTTTTCTGATAATTGTTGCTTTAGAGAGTCCAGAGAATTGTACTGCACTAGTTTTGAACGTTATTATATGAAATTTATATGATCTTAGATGGAACAAACCATTTACAGTCAATACTGGCAATTTACCATAGGGAATACATTGTTTTTAAGATTTTTAACAGTTATAGCGCCAGCTATTGTCCGATCTCCATGAAACTTTGCATGCTTGTTAATGATGTTATGTCACATATGCTCACCAATTTTTGTAAAGTTCTGAGTTTTTATTTATGATTTATAGGCTTTTGAGTGTATTTTGCCACGCCCATTTTCTAAATGACCCTGTTATAGTGAACCAAAGGGCAAAGTTCAACTTTTTTTTGATAATTATTAATCTAGAGAGTCCAGAGAATTGTCCTAGACTGGTCTGGTTCCGATCGGGCGAAAAACCTAGGACTAGTTCGCAAAAGTAGGTTTTTAACATTTTCGTGAATATTTAATGAACGATTTGATTGACAGCAATGGTTCTAGAGGCAAAGTTGTTCAACATGAGGAGATCTATCAATTGATATGCATATTTTGGGGATGTGTGCAACACCACGTGATTACAGAGCCGTAGAACTCGTTAGCGCCAACTAGTGGCCGATTTTTTTCAAAACTCTTACAGACCTCTTGGGCCATGAGTCGAACATGCCCATCGAGTTTCGTTCCGATCAGCCTTCGTTAACCTCATCTCATAGATGCTCAAACTTCATTGGCCGATGGCGGCCATGTTTTTTGAGATACGGCAATGTCCTCATACACGTACATGGGGCCTTGGTCCAAGACACTGCATACCAAATTTCAAGTCAATCGGACTAACGGTCAGGTGGCCACACCCCCTTTTATGTTTTTTTAATGTTATAGCGCCACCTAGTGTTAGATCGACGCGGTTTTTTTACTGTAACCCCAGACTGTCCTCATACACATGTGTGTCAAGTTTGGTGAAGATATCTCATTTACTTCTCGAGTTATAGCCATTTTAGTAAAATAGGCTCCTCCCACAACGATCATTTTGCGCCCCCTAGCAACCGGAAATCGAAATGTCAACTTTTTTTTGATAATTATTAATATTAAGACTCCAGAGAACATTTCTGCACTGGTTTGGTTCCGATCGGGCAAAAAACCAGGGACTAGTTCGCAAAAGTCGTTTTTTGACAAAATTCAAAATGGCGGAAAATCTATCATGACGGAAATGAAATCGGAGATATACGTTTTTTAAGTCAGGAGTCCAGCTTTCCAATGATATAAGACACTTGAGTCTACGACATACGGTCTAGGAGTTATGAGCCATTTCGCGCAATTGATTGTTATAGCGCCACCTATGGGCCAATCGGGCTCATAATTTGATAACCTCTCCTCGATTTTTGTACTACCATCTGACAAAGTTTCAGAGCTCCAGCATTTACGGTTTGGGCTGCACGATGCGTTTTAGGGGAGAATAATAATAATAATAATAATAATAAAAATCCTTACAATTACAATAGGGTTTCAGCACTTCGTGCTTGAACCCCTAATAATAAAAATCCTTACAATTACAATAGGGTTTCAGCACTTCGTGCTTGAACCCCTAATAATAATAATAAAAATCCTTACAATTACAATAGGGTTTCAGCACTTCGTGCTTGAACCCCTAAAAATCCTTACAATTACAATAGGGTTTCAGCACTTCGTGCTTGAACCCCTAATAATTAAAGCTGCAAGCAGCATTTATCGGGGTTCAAGCAGTTAAGGCCTTTTAAGGCCGTTAAGCACAAAAGCATCAAAAGACATTAAGTTTTATGTAGTAAGCATGATTTTCCATGATATACTACATTTCAGTGTGATTTTTCATGATTTACCATGTTCCAGTATGATTTACCATGTTCCAGTATGATTTTCCATAGTTTACCTTGATATACCATGTTATAGGATGATTTACCATGATATAGCACATTCTAGAATAATTTACCAGGATTCTAGCATGATTTACCTTTTTTACTATGAGTACCATGTTTCTAGCCAATGCTGAAAGCTGATAAAAAGATTAGAAATGTGTAATGCTGCTGCTCCATCTAGTGGACAACAGTGCTATTACAGCCTACTTATACAATATGCCATGTTTTTCATATCATTTAATCTACACACACTCATTCTGTTGTAGATAGAGACATTTGGAACTTCAGGATCCAATGTGACTCAATTGTCACTTCAATAGATGATTTTTGACTAAATGTTTTTGTAAATGTTAAAATAGTGAATTTATAAAGTCTAAATATTAATTATAGTTGAGTGGTGTGACAAAATGACTTTTTTTTAACAGCAGGGGGCAGTAAAATACCACTTATTGGCTTAATAGGCCATTATGTTCATATAATGTTCACCTTTTTAACTGTTATACAGGCATATTTTGTCCAATCTGTCCGAAAATTTTCATGATTATTTAGAGTCATGGTCCACATGTTCAGACTTGTTTTTAATAACATCTGAGCATTCATTGAAGAGATATAGGCTTTCGGGGACGCTCAGTCAAGGCTACACATTGAAGTGACCCTATTATAGCCATCAAAATGCAGAAGTTCAACCTTTTCTGATAATTATTGCTCTAGAGAGTCCAGAGAATTGTACTGCACTAGTTTTGAACGTTATTATATTAAATTTATATGATCTTAGATGGAACAAACCATTTACAGTCAATACTGGCAATTTACCATTGGGAATACATGGTTTTTAAGATTTTTAACAGTTATAGCGCCAGCTATTGTCCGATCTCCATGAAACTTTGCATGCTTGTTAATGATGTTATGTCACATATGCTCACCAATTTTTGTAAAGTTCTGAGTTTTTATTTATGATTTATATGCTTTTGAGTGTATTTTGCCACGCCCATTTTCTAAATGACCCTGTTATAGTGAACAAAAGGGCAAAGTTCAACTTTTTTTTGATAATTATTAATCTAGAGAGTCCAGAGAATTGTCCTAGACTGGTCTGGTTCCGATCGGGCGAAAAACCTAGGACTAGTTCGCAAAAGTAGGTTTTTAACATTTTCGTGAATATTTAATGAACGATTTGATTGACAGCAATGGTTCTAGAGGCAAAGTTGTTCAACATGAGTAGATCTATCAATTGATATGCATATTTTGGGGATGTGTGCAACACCACGTGATTACAGAGCCGTAGAACTCGTTAGCGCCAACTAGTGGCCGATTTTTTTCAAAACTCTTACAGACCTCTTGGGCCATGAGTCGAACATGCCCATCGAGTTTCGTTCCGATCAGCCTTCGTTAACCTCATCTCATAGGTGCTCAAACTTCATTGGCCGATGGCGGCCATGTTTTTTGAGATACGCCAATGTCCTCATACAAGTACATGGGGCCTTGGTCCAAGACACTGCATACCAAATTTCAAGTCAATCGGACTAACGGTCACGTGGCCACACCCCTTTTTATGTTTTTTTTAATGTTATAGCGCCACCTAGTGTTAGATCGACGCGGTTTTTTTACTGTAACCCCAGACTGTCCTCATACACATGTGTGTCAAGTTTGGTGAAGATATCTCATTTACTTCTTGAGTTATAGCCATTTTAGTAAAATAGGCTCCTCCCACAACGATCATTTTGCGCCCCCTAGCAACCGGAAATCGAAATGTCAACTTTTTTTTGATAATTATTAATATTCAGACTCCAGAGAACATTTCTGCACTGGTTTGGTTCCGATCGGGCAAAAAATCAGGGACTAGTTTGCAAAAGTCGTTTTTTGACAAAATTCAAAATGGCGGAAAAATTTCCATACCGGAAATGAAATCGGAAATATACATTTTTTTCAGTATCCATTCAGCTTTCCAATGATATAAGACACTTGAGTCTACGACATACGGTCTAGGAGTTATGAGCCATTTCGCGCAATTGATTGTTATAGCGCCACCTATGGGCCAATCGGGCTCATAATTTGATAACCTCTCCTCGATTTTTGTACTACCATCTGACAAAGTTTCAGAGCTCCAGCATTTACGGTTTGGGCTGCACGATGCGTTTTAGGGGAGAATAATAATAATAATTAAAGCTGCAAGCAGCATTTATCGGGGTTCAAGCAGTTAAGGCCTTTTAAGGCCGTTAAGCACAAAAGCATCAAAAGACATTAAGTTTTATGTAGTAAGCATGATTTACCATGATATACTACATTTCAGTGTGATTTTTCATGATTTACCATGTTCCAGTATGATTTACCATGTTCCAGTATGATTTTCCATAGTTTACCTTGATATACCATGTTATAGGATGATTTACCATGATATAGCACATTCTAGAATAATTTACCAGGATTCTAGGATGATTTACCTTTTTTACTATGATTTACCATGTTTCTAGCCAATGCTGAAAGCTGATAAAAAGATTAGAAATGTGTAATGCTGCTGCTCCATCTAGTGGACAACAGTGCTATTACAGCCTACTTATACAATATGCCATGTTTTTCATATCATTTAATCTACACACACTCATTCTGTTGTAGATAGAGACATTTGGAACTTCAGGAGCCAATTTGACTCAATTGTCACTTCAATAGATGATTTTTGACTAAATGTTTTTGTAAATGTTAAAATAGTGAATTTATAAAGTCTAAATATTAATTATAGTTGAGTAGTGTGACAAAATGACTTTTTTTAAACAGCAGGGGGCAGTAAAATACCACTTATTGGCTTAATAGGCCATTATGTTCATATAATGTTCACCTTTTTAACTGTTATACAGGCATATTTTGTCCAATCTGTCCGAAAATTTTCATGATTATTTAGAGTCATGGCCCACATGTTCAGACTTGTTTTTAATAACATCTGAGCATTCATTGAAGAGATATAGGCTTTCGGGGACGCTCAGTCAAGGCTACACATTGAAGTGACCCTATTATAGCCATCAAAATGCAGAAGTTCAACCTTTTCTGATAATTGTTGCTCTAGAGAGTCCAGAGAATTGTACTGCACTAGTTTTGAACGTTATTATATGAAATTTATATGATCTTAGATGGAACAAACCATTTACAGTCAATACTGGCAATTTACCATAGGGAATACATGGTTTTTAAGATTTTTAACAGTTATAGCGCCAGCTATTGTCCGATCTCCATGAAACTTTGCATGCTTGTTAATGATGTTATGTCACATATGCTCACCAATTTTTGTAAAGTTCTGAGTTTTTATTTATGATTTATAGGCTTTTGAGTGTATTTTGCCACGCCCATTTTCTAAATGACCCTGTTATAGTGAACAAAAGGGCAAAGTTCAACTTTTTTTTGATAATTATTAATCTAGAGAGTCCAGAGAATTGTCCTAGACTGGTCTGGTTCCGATCGGGCGAAAAACCTAGGACTAGTTCGCAAAAGTAGGTTTTTAACATTTTCGTGAATATTTAATGAACGATTTGATTGACAGCAATGGTTCTAGAGGCAAAGTTGTTCAACATGAGGAGATCTATCAATTGATATGCATATTTTGGGGATGTGTGCAACACCACGTGATTACAGAGCCGTAGAACTCGTTAGCGCCAACTAGTGGCCGATTTTTTTCAAAACTCTTACAGACCTCTTGGGCCATGAGTCGAACATGCCCATCGAGTTTCGTTCCGATCAGCCTTCGTTAACCTCATCTCATAGGTGCTCAAACTTCATTGGCCGATGGCGGCCATGTTTTTTGAGATACGGCAATGTCCTCATACACGTACATGGGGCCTTGGTCCAAGACACTGCATACCAAATTTCAAGTCAATCGGACTAACGGTCAGGTGGCCACACCCCCTTTTATGTTTTTTTAATGTTATAGCGCCACCTAGTGTTAGATCGACGCGGTTTTTTTACTGTAACCCCAGACTGTCCTCATACACATGTGTGTCAAGTTTGGTGAAGATATCTCATTTACTTCTCGAGTTATAGCCATTTTAGTAAAATAGGCTCCTCCCACAACGATCATTTTGCGCCCCCTAGCAACCGGAAATCGAAATGTCAACTTTTTTTTGATAATTATTAATATTCAGACTCCAGAGAACATTTCTGCACTGGTTTGGTTCCGATCGGGCAAAAAACCAGGGACTAGTTCGCAAAAGTCGTTTTTTGACAAAATTCAAAATGGCGGAAAATCTATCATGACGGAAATGAAATCGGAGATATACGTTTTTTAAGTCAGGAGTCCAGCTTTCCAATGATATAAGACACTTGAGTCTACGACATACGGTCTAGGAGTTATGAGCCATTTCGCGCAATTGATTGTTATAGCGCCACCTATGGGCCAATCGGGCTCATAATTTGATAACCTCTCCTCGATTTTTGTACTACCATCTGACAAAGTTTCAGAGCTCCAGCATTTACGGTTTGGGCTGCACGATGCGTTTTAGGGGAGAATAATAATAATAATAATAATAATTAAAGCTGCAAGCAGCATTTATCGGGGTTCAAGCAGTTAAGGCCTTTTAAGGCCGTTAAGCACAAAAGCATCAAAAGACATTAAGTTTTATGTAGTAAGCATGATTTACCATGATATACTACATTTCAGTGTGATTTTTCATGATTTACCATGTTCCAGTATGATTTACCATGTTCCAGTATGATTTTCCATAGTTTACCTTGATATACCATGTTATAGGATGATTTACCATGATATAGCACATTCTAGAATAATTTACCAGGATTCTAGCATGATTTACCTTTTTTACTATGATTTACCATGTTTCTAGCCAATGCTGAAAGCTGATAAAAAGATTAGAAATGTGTAATGCTGCTGCTCCATCTAGTGGACAACAGTGCTATTACAGCCTACTTATACAATATGCCATGTTTTTCATATCATTTAATCTACACACACTCATTCTGTTGTAGATAGAGACATTTGGAACTTCAGGAGCCAATTTGACTCAATTGTCACTTCAATAGATGATTTTTGACCAAATTTTTTTGTAAATGTTAAAATAGTGAATTTATAAAGTCTAAATATTAATTATAGTTGAGTAGTGTGACAAAATGACTTTTTTTAAACAGCAGGGGGCAGTAAAATACCACTTATTGGCTTAATAGGCCATTATGTTCATATAATGTTCACCTTTTTAACTGTTATACAGGCATATTTTGTCCAATCTGTCCGAAAATTTTCATGATTATTTAGAGTCATGGCCCACATGTTCAGACTTGTTTTTAATAACATCTGAGCATTCATTGAAGAGATATAGGCTTTCGGGGACGCTCAGTCAAGGCTACACATTGAAGTGACCCTATTATAGCCATCAAAATGCAGAAGTTCAACCTTTTCTGATAATTGTTGCCTTAGAGAGTCCAGAGAATTGTACTGCACTAGTTTTGAACGTTATTATATGAAATTTATATGATCTTAGATGGAACAAACCATTTACAGTCAATACTGGCAATTTACCATAGGGAATACATTGTTTTTAAGATTTTTAACAGTTATAGCGCCAGCTATTGTCCGATCTCCATGAAACTTTGCATGCTTGTTAATGATGTTATGTCACATATGCTCACCAATTTTTGTAAAGTTCTGAGTTTTTATTTATGATTTATAGGCTTTTGAGTGTATTTTGCCACGCCCATTTTCTAAATGACCCTGTTATAGTGAACCAAAGGGCAAAGTTCAACTTTTTTTTGATAATTATTAATCTAGAGAGTCCAGAGAATTGTCCTAGACTGGTCTGGTTCCGATCGGGCGAAAAACCTAGGACTAGTTCGCAAAAGTAGGTTTTTAACATTTTCGTGAATATTTAATGAACGATTTGATTGACAGCAATGGTTCTAGAGGCAAAGTTGTTCAACATGAGGAGATCTATCAATTGATATGCATATTTTGGGGATGTGTGCAACACCACGTGATTACAGAGCCGTAGAACTCGTTAGCGCCAACTAGTGGCCGATTTTTTTCAAAACTCTTACAGACCTCTTGGGCCATGAGTCGAACATGCCCATCGAGTTTCGTTCCGATCAGCCTTCGTTAACCTCATCTCATAGGTGCTCAAACTTCATTGGCCGATGGCGGCCATGTTTTTTGAGATACGGCAATGTCCTCATACACGTATATGGGGCCTTGGTCCAAGACACTACATACCAAATTTCAAGTCAATCGGACTAACGGTCAGGTGGCCACACCCCCTTTTATGTTTTTTTAATGTTATAGCGCCACCTAGTGTTAGATCGACGCGGTTTTTTTACTGTAACCCCAGACTGTCCTCATACACATGTGTGTCAAGTTTGGTGAAGATATCTCATTTACTTCTCGAGTTATAGCCATTTTAGTAAAATAGGCTCCTCCCACAACGATCATTTTGCGCCCCCTAGCAACCGGAAATCGAAATGTCAACTTTTTTTTGATAATTATTAATATTCAGACTCCAGAGAACATTTCTGCACTGGTTTGGTTCCGATCGGGCAAAAAACCAGGGACTAGTTCGCAAAAGTCGTTTTTTGACAAAATTCAAAATGGCGGAAAATCTATCATGACGGAAATGAAATCGGAGATATACGTTTTTTAAGTCAGGAGTCCAGCTTTCCAATGATATAAGACACTTGAGTCTACGACATACGGTCTAGGAGTTATGAGCCATTTCGCGCAATTGATTGTTATAGCGCCACCTATGGGCCAATCGGGCTCATAATTTGATAACCTCTCCTCGATTTTTGTACTACCATCTGACAAAGTTTCAGAGCTCCAGCATTTACGGTTTGGGCTGCACGATGCGTTTTAGGGGAGAATAATAATAATAATAATAATTAAAGCTGCTAGCAGCATTTAGCGGTGTTCAAGCATTTAAGACAGTTAAGACAGTTAAGACAGTTCAGCTCAAAAGCATCAAAAGACATTAAGGTTTATGTAGCAAGCATTTAACCACTGACATCATAGATGGAATAGACCATGTTTTAGCATGATTTACCATGATATACAACATTTCAGTGTGATTGTTAATGATTTACTATGTTACAGTATGATTTACCATAGTTTACTATGATATACAGAGTTCTAGTATGATTCACCATGGTTTACCCTGTTCTTGCATGATTTACCACAATTGAACACATTCTAGTAGCCTATGATGTAAAATGATTCTAGCATGCTTTATCATAGTTTACCTTGATTTGTCTTAGTTTACCTTGATTTACCATGTTATAGGATGATTTACCAGGATTGTAACATGCTTTACCATGATTAATCACATTGCTAGCATGATTTACCATGATACACCATGTAATAATATTATTTACTGTGATTTACCATGTTTCTATCGTGATTTACCATGATTTACCACGTTGCTAGCAATTATGTGAAGCTTCAGAACAGTAAAGTGAATTGAAAGACAAAATATGATTGTGTTATTATAGTAATTGTCACATAAGGTTATTTTTTAGTGTCTAAATATATGAATGCAAAAGCACATGTGAAAAGACTATTAATAAGTATAATGTCCAGCAGAGGGTAGTAGAAGACCACTTATTGCTATAGTACCACTTTTATTTTGAACAACTTGGTTTAATCAGTATTGTGCACTAAAGCAAACCAGTCTTTCAATGTGAATTCCATTGTGCATGCTTACACACACACACACACACACACACACACACACACACAATTTTGGGTTATGATATTGTGAAAATCTCTTTTTGTGGTCCTTAAGCATTTCAGATATTTATTTGTGATGTAAAAATATTAAACTTTCTAATAAATCATTATTTAATATTATATTATTTATTATAAATATTATTTCCAACATAATAAATATCTTTAAGCATTTGTTTGTTAGCCATTGCTGAAAACTGGTTAAAAAGATTAAAAATATCTAATGCTGTTGCTCCCTCTAGTGGACAACAGCGGTTTTACAGCCTACATAAACGGTTGAAATGAATGACGGGAAATTCGTTTTTTTTTTTTACTTATATCTCGGGAAGGAGAAAGTGAAAAAATCTGAAACTCAGAACTTAGATAGTGTTAGAGGAGCTCTGTTGATCAAGACCATCCCGGTGTTGCTGGGTGATTGGGGGCGGGAGTAATGTCCGTTTAAATGCATATCTTTGTGGGCTTATATCTCGGGAATGCCCAGGCCAAATCGCACCAAACTCGAATCGAAGCTAGATGAGGACGGGCCCTTTCCAACAAGGATCTAGATGGTCTGGATCAAGAGTTACAGCCGTTTCAAGTTGGGGTTCTCACAGATTAGCGATCCGCGGGGGGGGGGGGGGGGGTTGCGCTCCCAAGCCCCGCGACGATAGATTTGGATCAAGATCCCCGAGAGGACCTTACCATCAAAATTTGAGCGATCAGAGACTTTCCGTTTTCGAGTTATGAGTGTATTTGTACTTGGGGGGCGTGGCCCAATGTTTTACTTTCGTTTTGAGGCTTCCTGTGACAATTAATTATAGAGGCAAATTTTGTCTGATTTGTCTGAAATTTTTCAATGCCGTTCAGAGTGATATTACACATGTTCTTGACATTTTTAAAAGAAGATCTGAGCATTCATTTAAGAGATCAGCATTTACAGCCAATACAGGCAATTTACCATAGGAAATGTATGGTTTTAAAGCTTTTTGATAGTTATAGCGCCAGCTATGGTCCGATCTCCATGAAACTTTGCATGCTTCTTCACCATGTTATGACACATATGCTCACCAATTTTTGTGAAGTTCTGAGTTTTTATTTATGATTTATAGGCTTTTGTGTGTATTTGACACACCCCTTTTCTAAATGACTCTGTTATAGCCATACGAAAAATGCAAAGGTTCATGATTTACCACAATTGAACATATTCTAGTATGATTTAATATGATTCTAGCATGATTTACCATGTTATAGGATGATTTACCATGATATACCACATTCTAGAAAAGGGTATCTGCACACTTCTTAAAGCAGCGCTCAGTAAGAATTCGGTTTTTGTCAAACAGCGACCCCTAGAGTCGCTGTGGAGCACTTGTACTGTCGTGAATAGCACTCACGCAGAGATGGCTCGCACTCACGGCCGGATCCCCTCCCCCTGTACACCGGTACCTGTTCAGTGGGATGGACGCTGTAACGAGTGGAAATAAGGTATGGCCCCTTTAAGAGCTGCGCGCGCCCAACACCACATGTATACGGCGCCGGGTTATTTCTGTTTGATGCTCATTTTATCAGAATTTTATCAGATCTGTTTTTTTGCCGTAAAGCAATTTGTTACCTCGCGAGACCTGATATCACACGATACTTCCTAACACTCAGGCCGGCGGCTCGCCGGCCCAAAGTTGCAAGGGTGGTTTTGCGGCTCACAGGCACCAGGGGGGTGCGAGACGACCACCATTCAACACGAAATCAGTAATATAAACATTACAATGACTCCAAAGCTGTTCGGTTAAGGTAAAAAAGTTACTTAGTTCACCTTTAAAGTCAAATTTAAGGCTTTTTAAGACCTTTTTAAGACCTGAAGAAATCAAAATTAATACCTTACATTAGGGGTGCGCAATATTTTAAAACAAATGTCTCAATATTTTCAAAGTTTTGTTGATGATAATTAGATGATATTTTACTGATTGTGTTTGTGTACTGGTACCATGGCTGGTTTAGGCCTGTTGTTGACAGCTGACTCACGAAGATATTCATATTTTTCATATTTTATGCAGTGGTCAGTTCACAGCAGTGAAAGGAATTAACATTTTTTTATTAAAGGGCAATATTTGCAACCTTAAATTGAGTTCCAGGGGCATTTTCACCCATATATGGACTTTTTTTTTTTTTACTTAGAGGTATGCATCACCTTTTATGTCAAATTCTAACATTCAAATTAAATTATATTAGAATAATAACACAATACCACTGTTACCAGTTATATTAAATCATTAAATCAAAATCCATCTTTGCAGTGCAGAGGAGACACAGAAGTAGCATCAGAACTGGCATTAATATATTTATACTCCATTTACAATTGCATAAATAAAGCTATGATATATTCAATTCTTTCAATTATTAATTCAATATTTAAATATGAACTGATTTCTAATTGTAACATTTTAATTACAGGGTACTTTAAATGTGAAACTAAACCCGCCAGTAGGTGGCGGCAAGTCACTGTCTCAGGGAGTCATTCATACAAACGATTTGTTCAAACGGCTGATTCATTCAGGAACTGCAAGTGATTGTTCATTGAATCGTTAAAATGATTCGTTCAAAACGCGGATTTCAGTCAAGAAATCATCGCTGTCTTTTGCATTGAGTCTCTGCTACGGTTTCATTTTGAAATTCTCGTCAGCGAAATAAAGGGAAAACAAACAATATTGACAATATTGTTTATAAAATGTAACAATGTTAATTTAACTGTTATAAAATAAATATCATATTTGCTATTGTGCACGGGAAAACAGCCCTCTTGCTGATGTAATATTGTATGATAACAACATATGATATATAAAATATAAAAACTTTATACGTCTATTAGGGAACATACCTATAACTGCACTGACACATCACGCAGTGAAAGCAAGCATTAGAGACAAATGCGATGTCAGCTCGCAGTGCGCCCTCGTACATAGTTAACGTTAAAGTAAAACAATGATTACAATATCATAATAGACAATACACATCGCACACCACTACGCACATAAAGAATGAACTTACAATTGAACTGAAATTAACCAGCTTTCTTCTCCTCTCCTGCTGTTTCGTGTGCAGGAGACAGACATAATGCTGGCGCGAATGTGACGCGAAATGTCACGTGAACGAGCAAATCCACAAAGAACGAATAGTAAATAAAAAAGTACGCTAATTAGATAGTTTTAATTTGGAAAACATTTAGATGTCTAACTCAAATTGCCATTGAAAATTTAAGACCTTTCATAAGTCAAAATAAGACTTTTTAAGGCCATAAATTTTTTAAATCTAATTTAAGACTTTTTAAGGACCCGCGGATACCCTGTAGAATGATTTACCGCAGGATTATAGCATGATTTGCCATGATACACCATGTAATAGTATTGTTTACAATGATTTACCATGTTTCTTCTTCAGAACCGGTGCCCAGTTAACCAATTCCCTGGAACCGTTAGTATGCCTGCTTAACGATTCCGCTTATCGGTTCCGCTCGTTGCAAATGTGTCATGACGTCACACACGCGCTGCGTTATTTTGATTCAGAACGCATCAAACATAACATCGAGGCAGAAGCGCTCGTTTGGTTATATTTCACGCGAAAAGACGACAATATATGAGGTGCCGTCTAGGGCTTAAATCAAACTTCATTCACGCACACAAATATGAAACACTTGCATATACACGTATACTAAGTAGTCAAACATACATGTATACTGCTGAATGCTCAAACAAATACATATGAAATGCACAACGACACACCTAAAGTCGCTCACGCATACATGCAAACTCTACACACACGAGATGCGCAAAACTCTCCAGGCACATACTCATCTGAGACGCGCGCGCGCACACACAACTTAAACTGGAATGTCACTGTTTCTGTCACTGCGACTTCACGAACGGGTGAACACGCGCACGCACACACACATTACTTTTGAAGTAAAATTGAGGATGCAGTGCATGTAGATGCATCGAGATATCAAATTGAACTGAATCGATAACATGATAATCGTAATCGAACCGAACCGTGAGACCATTGTAGGTTCACACCCCTAATACTCTGTGCTGTGTCAGCGAGTTAATAATAATTAACAAACAAAATAAGTTATAAGTTCAATAAGTTAATACAAACAAACAAATTTGTACTTATTCCCTCACCCAATAAGAATCGATAAGAGAATCGATAAGGAATCGAATCGATAAGCAATATCGATAATGGAATCGGAATTGTTAAATTCTTATCAATTCCCATCCCTAATCAAGTGTGTCAAAATGAAAGTGAGCCAATAAGTGGTCTTCTACTGCCCTCTGCTGGTCACACAAGTGCTTTTGCAATCATATGTAGACATATGCTTACACACACACACACGGGATATGTTATTGTGAAAATCTCTTTTAATGGTGTATAAGCAATTATTTAACATATTTCTTTGTGATGTAATAATATAAAACTATATTAAAACTAATAAAAAAATAGCTTTAAGCGTTTGTTTGTTAGCAAATGCTGAAAGCTGATAAAAAAGATTAAAAATGTCGGTAACACTTTACAATAAGGTTCATTTATTAAACAGTAGTTAATGTATTAACATGAACCATGAGCAATACATTTGTTACTGTTTTTGTTCATCTTTGTTAACATTAGTTAATACAAATCCAGCTGTTCATTGTTAGTTTATGTTAGTTCACAGTGCGTTAACTAATGTTAACAAGATTTTAATAAAGTATTTGTAAATGTTGAAATTAACATTAACAAAGATTAACAAATGCTGAAGGAGTATTGTTCATTCTTAGTTAATGTTAACTACATTAGTTAACATTAACTAAGAATTCGTCGCGGGGGGCGTTCCCAAGCCCCGCGACGATAGATTTGGATCAAGAACCCCGAGAGAACCTTACCTAGCGTGCAGAGACTTTCTGTTTTCGAGTTATGAGTGAATTTGTACTTGGGGGGCGTGGCCCAACGTTATACTTTCGTATTTTAGCCTTCCTGTGACACAATTGTAAATAGTAATAAATAAAATAAATAAATGCAGTCCATAATACTCCAATAGATGAATTTGGACAAAATGTGATTGTAAATGTTAAAATAATGATTTAATAAAGTCTACATTTCAATTATATATAACAATATTAGGGAGTAGTATGATGAAATGACAGCAGGGGGCAGTAAAATACCACTTATTGGCTGTTATAGCCATCCAAAATGTTACAGCCATCCAATTTACACTATTATAGCCATTCAAATGAAGAAGTTCAACCTTTTCTGATAATTATTGATGTAGAGAGTCCAGAGAATTGTACTGCACCGGTTTTAAACATTTAGATTTTATTATCATAGATGGAAAAGGCCATTTACAGCCAATACAGGCAATTTACCATAGGAAATGCATGGTTTTAAAGCTTTTCAACAGTTATAGCGCCACCTATTGTCCGATCTCCATGAAACTTTGCATGCTTCTTCACCATGGTATGACACATATGCTCATCATTTTTTGTCAAGTTCTGAGTTTTTATTTATGATTTATAGGCTTTTGTGTGTATTTGACACGCCCCTTTTCTAAATGACCCTGTTATAGCCATACGAAAAATGCAAAAGTTCAACTTTTTTTCAATGATTATTGGTCTAGAGAGTCCAGAGAATTGCCCTAGACTGGTCTGGTTCTGATCGGGCGAAAATCCAGGGACTAGTTCGCAAAAGTAGGTTTTTAACATATTCGTGAATATTTAATGAACGATTTGATTGACAGCAATGGTTCTAGAGGCACAGTTGTTCAGCCTGAGGAGATCTATCAAATGATATGCATATTTTGGGGATGTGTGCAACACCACGTGATTACAGAGCCATAAAACTTGTTAGCGCCAACTAGTGGCCAATTTCTTTCAAAACTCTTACAGACCTCTTGGGCCATGAGTCAAACATGCCCATCGAGTTTCGTTCCGATTGGCCTCCGTTAACCTTGTCTAATAGGTGCTCAAATTCATTGGCCGATGGCGGCCATGTTTTTTGAGTTATGCCAATTTCCTCATACACATTCATGGCACCTTGGACCAAGACACTGCATACCAATTTTCAAGTCAATCGGACTAACGGTCAGGTGGTCATAGCCCTTTTTATGTTTATTTAATGTTATAGCGCCACCTAGTGTTAGATCGACGCGGTTTTTTTTACTGTGACCTCAGACTGTCCTCATACACATGTCTCTTAAGATTGGTGAAGATATCTCATTTACTTCTCGAGTTATAGCCATTTTAGTAAAATAGGCTCCTCCCACAACGATCATTTTACTCCCCCTAGCGACCGTGAATCGAAAATTCAACTTTTTTTCAATGATTATTGATATTCAGACTTCAGACAACATGTATGCATTTGTTTGGTTTTGATCGGGCGAAAAACCAGGGACTAGTTCGCAAAAGTAGGTTTTTGACAAAATTCAAAATGGCGGAAAAATTTGCATACCGGAAATGAAATCGGAGATATACGTTTTTTACGTCAGGCCTCCAGCTTTCCAATGATATAAGACACTTGAGTCTACGACATACGGTTTAGGAGTTATGAGCAGTTTCGCGCAATTGATTGCTGTAGCGCCACCTATAGGCCAATCGGGGTCATACTTTCTGAGGCTCTCCTCGATTTTTGTACTACCATCTGACAAAGTTTCAGAGCTCCAGCCCTTACGGTTTGTTCTGCACGATGCGTTTTACGGCAGAAGAATAATAATAATAATAATAATTAAAGCTGCAAGCAGCATTTAGCGGTGTTCAAGCAGTTAAGGCCTTTAAGGCCGTTAAGCACAAAAGCATCAAAAGACATTAAGTTTTATGTAGCAAGCATTTAACCATTGACATCATAGATGGAATAGACCATGTTTTAGCATGATTTACCATAATATACCAAATTTAGTGTGATTTTTCATGATCTACCATGTTCCAGTATGATTTACCATGAATCTAGCATGATTTAACATAGTTTACCATGATTTACCATGTTATAGGATGATTTACCATGATATACCACATTCTAGAATGATTTACCAGGATTGTAGCATGATTTACCATGATTCATCACATCGCTAGCATGATTTGCCATGATACACCATGTAATAGTATTTTTTACTATGATTTACCATGTTTATATCGTGATTTACCATGATTTACCACATTGCTGCATTTATGTGAAGTGCCAATAAAAATGAAGTGATAAACTCTGACAAAAAATGATTGTGTTATAATAGTTAACATGGAAAAACTGGTTTGGTTAGTGCTTTGGTTAGTGCTTTGATTTACTGTTGAAAATCAAGTTTGTCAAAATGAGAGTGAGCCAATAAGTGGTCTTCTACTGCCCTCTGCTGGCCATTTTACTTATTAATAAAGTGTTTTCACAGGTGCTTTTCACACACACACACACACACACACACACAAAGTCATTATGAAAATATATTTTAATGGTCTATAAGCATTTAATGTCTTTGCAAGCTATTAATCAGATTATTCAGAATTTATTCAGAAACATGGGACTACACACACACACATTCTATTGTAGATTAAACTGTCTCATTCAGGGTTCACATTTGTCAATGTGACAATGAATTTTGACTAAATGTGATTGTAAATGTTAAAATAGTGATTATGTTAATTCTAAAAATGAATTATAGAACAATGATAGTCAGCATTATGACAAAATTACTATTTTAAACAGCAGGGGGCAGTAAAACACCACTTATTGGCTTAAAATGCCACTATATTCATATCATTTTCAAAATTTTGTCCGATCTGTCTAAAATTTGTCAAGCTTGTTTAGAGTGATATGTCCTGACCTTTTTTTAAGAAGATCTGAGCATTCATTGAAGAGATATAGGTTTTTGGGGACATTTGGTCAAGGCTACATATTGAAGTGACCCTATTATAGCCATCAAAATGCAGAAGTTCAACCTTTTCTGATAATTATTGATCTAGAGAGTCCAGAGAATTGTACTGCACTGGTTTTAAACATTATGATATGAAAAGTATACGAACATAGATGGAAAAGACAATTTACAGCCAATACAGGCAATTTACCATAGGAAATGTATGGTTTTAAAGCTTTTTAACAGTTATAGCGCCACCTATGGTCCGATCTCCATGAAACTTTGCATGCTTCCTCACCATGGTATGACACATATACTCATCAATTTTTGTCAAGTTCTGAGTTTTCATTTATGATTTATAGGCTTTTGAGTGTATTTTGACACGCCCCTTTTCTAAATGACCCTATTACAGTAAACCAAAGGGCAAAGTTCAACTTTTTTTTGATAATTATTGATCTAGAGAGTCCAGAGAATTGTCCTAGACTGGTCTGGTTTTGATCGGGCGAAAAACCAGGGACTAGTTCGCAAAAGTAGGTTTTTAACATATTCGTGAATATTTAATGAACGATTTGATTGACAGCAATGGTTCTAGAGGCAAAGTTGTTCACCATGAGGAGATCTATCAAATGATATGCATTTTGGGGGGATGTGTGCAACACCACGTGATTACAGAGCCGTAAAACTCGTTAGCGCCAACTAGTGGCCGATTTCTTTCAAAACTCTTACAGACCTCTTAGGCCATGAGTCAAACATGCCCATCTAGTTTCGTTCCGATTGGCCTCCGTTAACCTCGTCTCATTGGGGCTCAAACTTCATTGGTCGATGGCGGCCATGTTTTTTGAGATACGCCAATGTCCTCATAGACATACATGGGGCCTTGGACCAAGACACTGCATACCAATTTTCAAGTCAATCGGACTAACGGTCAGTCCTTTATATGTTTTTTTCATGTTATAGCGCCACCTAGTGTTCGATCGTCGCGATTTTTTTACTGTGACCTCAGATTGAAGTTATGCACACCTGTACCAAGTTTGGTGAACCTACCTAATTTACTTCTGGAGTTATAGCCATTTTAGTAAAATAGGCTCCTCCCACAACGTTCTTTTTGCGCCCCCTAGCGACCGAAAATCGAAATTTCAACTTTTTTTCGATTATCATTTATATTCAGACTCCACAGAACATTTGTGCACTGGTTTGGTTCCGATCAGGCGAAAAACCAGGGACTAGTTCGCAAAAGTCGTTTTTTGACAAAATTCAAAATGGCGGAAAATCTATCATGACGGAAATGAAATCGGAGATATACGTTTTTTAAGTCAGGAGTCCAGCTTTCCAATGATATAAGACACTTGAGTCTACGACTTACGGTCTAGGAGTTATGAGCAGTTTTGCGCAATTGGTTGCTATAGCGCCACCTATGGGCCAATCGGGCTCATAATTTGATAAGCTCTCCTCGATTTTTGTACTACCATCTGACAAAGTTTCAAGTCTCTAGCTCTTACGGTTTGGTCTGCACGATGCGTTTTACGGCAGAAGAATAATAATAATAATAATAATTAAAGCTGCAAGCAGCATTTAGCGGTGTTCAAGCAGTTAAGGCCTTTAAGGCCGTTAAGCACAAAAGCATCAAAAGACATTAAGTTTTATGTAGCAAGCATTTAACCATTGACATCATAGATGGAATAGACCATGTTTTAGCATGATTTACCATAATATACCAAATTTAGTATGATTTTTCATGATCTACCATGTTCCAGTATGATTTACCATGAATCTAGCATGATTTAACATAGTTTACCATGATTTACCATGTTATAGGATGATTTACCATGATATACCACATTCTAGAATGATTTACCAGGATTGTAGCATGATTTACCATGATTCATCACATTGCTAGCATGATTTGCCATGATACACCATGTAATAGTATTTTTTACAATGATTTACCATGTTTATATCATGATTTACCATGATTTACCACATTGCTGCATTGATGTGAAGTGCCAATAAAAATGAAGTGATAAACTCTGACAAAAAATGATTGTGTTATAATAGTTAACATGGAAAAACTGGTTTGCTTTAGTGCTTTGATTTACTGTTGAAAATCAAGTGTGTCAAAATGAGAGTGAGCCAATAAGTGGTCTTCTACTGCCCTCTGCTGGCCATTCTACTTATTAATAAAGTGTTTTCACAGGTGCTTTTCAAACACACACACACACACACACACACACAAAGTCATTATGAAAATATATTTTAATGGTCTATAAGCATTTAATGTCTTTGCAAGCTATTAATCAGATTATTCAGAATTTATTCAGAAACATGGGACTACACACACACACATTCTATTGTAGATTAAACTGTCTCATTCAGGGTTCACATTTGTCAATGTGACAATGAATTTTGACTAAATGTGATTGTAAATGTTAAAATAGTGATTATGTTAATTCTAAAAATGAATTATAGAACAATGATAGTCAGCATTATGACAAAATTACTATTTTAAACAGCAGGGGGCAGTAAAACACCACTTATTGGCTTAAAATGCCACTATATTCATATCATTTTCAACTTTTTAACTGTTATAGAGGCAAATTTTGTCCGATCTGTCTAAAATTTGTCAAGCTTGTTTAGAGTGATATGTCCTGACCTTTTTTTTAAGAAGATCTGAGCATTCATTGAAGAGATATAGGTTTTTGGGGACATTTGGTCAAGGCTACATATTGAAGTGACCCTATTATAGCCATCCAAATTAAGAAGTTATACCTTTTCTGATCATTATTGATCTAGAGAGTCCAGAGAATTGTACTGCACTGGTTTTAAACATTATGATATGAAAAGTATACGATCATAGATGGAAAAGACAATTTACAGCCAATACAGGCAATTTACCATAGGAAATGTATGGTTTTAAAGCTTTTTAACAGTTATAGCGCCACCTATGGTCCGATCTCCATGAAACTTTGCATGCTTCCTCACCATGGTATGACACATATGCTCATCAATTTTTGTCAAGTTCTGAGTTTTCATTTATGATTTATAGGCTTTTGAGTGTATTTTGACACGCCCCTTTTCTAAATGACCCTGTTACAGTGAACCAAAGGGCAAAGTTCAACTTTTTTTTGATAATTATTGATCTAGAGAGTCCAGAGAATTGTCCTAGACTGGTCTGGTTTTGATCGGGCGAAAAATCAGGGACTAGTTCGCAAAAGTAGGTTTTTAACATATTCGTGAATATTTAATGAATGATTTGATTGACAGCAATGGTTCTAGAGGCAAAGTTGTTCACCATGAGGAGATCTATCAAATGATATGCATTTTGGGGGGATGTGTGCAACACCACGTGATTACAGAGCCGTAAAACTCGTTAGCGCCAACTAGTGGCCGATTTCTTTCAAAACTCTTACAGACCTCTTAGGCCATGAGTCAAACATGCCCATCGAGTTTCGTTCCGATTGGCCTCTGTTAACCTCGTCTCAAATTCATTGGTCGATGGCGGCCATGTTTTTTGAGATACGCCAATGTCCTCATAGACATACATGGGGCCTTGGACCAAGACACTGCATACCAATTTTCAAGTCAATCGGACTAACGGTCAGCCCTTTATATGTTTTTTTCATGTTATAGCGCCACCTAGTGTTCGATCGTCGCGATTTTTTTACTGTGACCTCAGATTGAAGCTATGCACACCTGTACCAAGATTGGTGAACCTACCTAATTTACTTCTGGAGTTATAGCCATTTTAGTAAAATAGGCTCCTCCCACAACGTTCTTTTTGCGCCCCCTAGCGACCGAAAATCGAAATTTCAACTTTTTTTCGATTATAATTTATATTCAGACTCCACAGAACATTTGTGCACTGGTTTGGTTCCGATCGGGCGAAAAACCAGGGACTAGTTTGCAAAAGTCGTTTTCTGACAAAATTCAAAATGGCGGAAAATCTATCATGACGGAAATGAAATCGGAGATATACGTTTTTTAAGTCAGGAGTCCAGCTTTCCAATGATATAAGACACTTGAGTCTACGACTTACGGTCTAGGAGTTATGAGCAGTTTTGCGCAATTGGTTGCTATAGCGCCACCTATGGGCCAATCGGGCTCATAATTTGATAAGCTCTCCTCGATTTTTGTACTACCATCTGACAAAGTTTCAAGTCTCTAGCACTTACGGTTTGGTCTGCACGATGCGTTTTACGGCAGAAGAATAATAATAATAATAATAATAATAATAAAAATCAGTACAATTACAATAGGTTTTCAGCACTTCGTGCTTGAACACCTAATAATAAAAATCAGTACAATTACAATAGGTTTTCAGCACTTCGTGCTTGAACACCTAATAATAATAAAAATCAGTACAAATACAATAGGTTTTCAGCACTTCGTGCTTGAACACCTAATTAAAGCTGCAAGCAGCATTTAGCGGTGTTCAAGCAGTTAAGGCCTTTAAGGCCGTTAAACACATAAGCATTTAAGACATTAATTAGTGGTGCTTGCCTATGGCGAAGCAACACTATTGTTATCTCACATACTTATTATTAGTGGTGCTTGCTGAAAGCAAGGCAACACTATTGTTATCTTGCATACTTATTAGTGGTGCTTGCCTATGGCAAAGCAACACTAGTGTTATTGTGCATACTTATTAGTGGTGCTTGCCTATGGCGAAGCAACACTATTGTTATCTCACATACTTATTATTCTTATTCTTCTTATTAGTGGTGCTTGCCTATGGCGAAGCAACACTATTGTTATCTTGCATACTTATTATTCTTATTCTTATTATTCTTCTGGCCACTTTTTGACGCGCTACTCCTCCCGCAGTTTTTGTCACAGACCCACGAATGAGGCGTCAAATCGTGCGGATTATTCGGGAATGGTGTGCTATGACTTTTATAAGGGATCGGGGGTACGATGTTCGCCCCAGGGGCGAAAAACCGGCCGAAAAATCCCATAGACTTAACATTGCGTCGAACTTTGACGAGTCGTAGCTCGGAACGAGGATGTCGCAGAAACGTGTAATTTACCACATTTGAAGAGGCTGACAGGCTCTGTAAGAACATACCACACAATGGGGTAAAAGTTGCACCCCTGGGGCGCAGGAGCTGCCCAAAGTTGCCCCATTGACTTACTATGGTGTAGGACGGCCCATGAAATGGGCCGTCCTACACCAGAGAAACCGCTTTTATATTGAACATAACTCTGGATCACAGTGTCGTAGAGACAAAGGGGCGGGCTCATTTTACTCAGACGGCCAATCAGTCTCTCAGGATCATTGTGAAGCTATCAAGCCACGCCCTAGCAACCATTTAGAGCTCCTTAGCAACAAGTTCCATAGACTTCCATTGAAACATATCAAAGGGATATCTCAGGATATAAGTGTCATAGAAACATGAGGGTGGTCTCGTTTGATTTGGGGCAGCAAACAGCCAATCCTGAATCACCTCAACACTTACTGGCCACGCCCTAGCAACCATTGTCGAGCACCTTAGCAACCAAAATTCAAACAGGGATATCTTCCATTCTGAATGTCACAAAGGCATGGCAGTTGGTTTATATCATTTATACTGACAAGTAGCCTTTGGAGCTTCATGATTGGCAGCTGCCAAGCCACTCCCTAGCAACCAAACAGAGTACCCTAGCAACCATTTTGCAAGACCTATATCTCTGCATCAAAACATCGTATAGAGATGGGGGTTGGTTTATACATTCACATTGACTTTGGAGCTTCATGATTGGCAGCTGCCAAGCCACTCCCTAGCAACCAAACAGAGTACCCTAGCAACCGTTTTGCAAGACCAGTATCTCTGCATCAGAACATCGTATAGAGATGGGGGTTGGCTCTTTTGACTCATGCTAGCAAACAGGACTTGCTACATGCTACACATGCTAGCAGTGAATAGCTACATGCTAATATTGATTAGCTAAGTGCTAAATCATGCCATGAACATTATAAAAACTCTATAGTAACCAAATGTGAACACTACCAACCACATAGTAACACCATAGCAACCATCCAGAATACCATAGCAACCACCTAGCAACACCCTAGCAACCACCCAAAACACCCTATCAACCGCCTAGCAACACCATAGCAACCACCCAGAATACCCTAGCAACCGCCTAGCAACACCCTAGCAACCACCCAGAACACCCTAGCAACCGCCTAGCAAAAACCCTGGCAACCACCCAGAATACCCTAGCAACCACCTAGCAACACCCTAGCAACCACCCAGAATACCCTAGCAACCACCTAGCAACACCCTAGCAACCACTCAGAACACCCTAGCAACCACCCAGAACACCCTAGCAACCGCCTAGCAACCACCCAAAACACCTTAGCAACCACCCAGAATACCCTAGCAACCGCATAGCAACAACATAGCAACCACCCAGAACCGCCTAGCAACCGCCTAGCAACACCCTAGCAACCACCCAGAACACCCTAGCAACCGCCTAGCAACACCCTAGCAACCAACCAGAACACCCTGGCAAACCCCTAGCAACACCCTAGCAACCACCCAGAACAACCTAGCAACCGCCTAGCAACCAGCCAGAATACCCTAGCAACCGCATAGCAACACCATAGCAACCACCCAGAACACCCTAGCAACCGCCTAGCAACGCCCTAGCAACCACCCATAATACCCTAGCAACCACCTAGTAACACCTTAGCAACCATGCTAGCAACATGCTAGCAACATGCTAAACATGCTAGCATGATGCTAGCAATATGCTAATCATGCTAGCATCTAGCTAAAACATGTTTGCAACATGCTTATTTTTGCTAGCATCATGCTAGCAACATGCTAATCATGCTAGCATCTTGGTAAAAACTAGCTAACCGCACCCTAGCAACCGAGCGGCGAGTTTTGCCACTGCAAGCACCACTTCACATTTTCTTCTGGAAATGTACATTCTAGTATTGTGATTACTATTCACCTAGACAAAACTTCGGCACGCTACTCCTCCCGCACGTTTTCTCGTAGACCCATGAATGAGGTATCAAATCGACCGGTTCATTGAGGAGAGGTGTGCTATGTCTTTTCTAAGCGATCGGTTGTACGATGATCGTCCGGCGGGCGATAAATTGGCCGAAAAAAGTCCCATAGACTTAACATTGGCACAAACTTTGTGAGATCATATCTTTTGACCAGAAGGTCATAGAGACTTGGGGTTGGGCTCTTTTGACTCTGCCTATCAAGAAGCCAATAAGTTGTGACATAATAACTTTATAGCCGTGCCCTAGCAACCACTTAGGGCACCCTAACAACCATAAAACAACATTTACAAGCCATATTTTAGCTCCAGAAAATAGTAAAAACAAGGAGTTCGGCTTTTTTGACTCAGACTGTCAACTAGTCTTTAAATATCATCTCATGAACTGTATAAGCACTCCATAGCAACCTTATAGGGTACCCTAGTAACCATACAAACACATGAATGAGCCATATCTCAGCACTAGTTAGTGGTGCTTGCCTATGGCGAAGCAACACTATTGTTATCTTGCATACTTATTATTCTTATTCTTATTATTCTTCTGGCCACTTTTTGACGCGCTACTCCTCCCGCAGTTTTTGTCACAGACCCACGAATGAGGCGTCAAATCGTGCGGATTATTCGGGAATGGTGTGCTATGACTTTTATAAGGGATCGGGGGTACGATGTTCGCCCCAGGGGCGAAAAACCGGCCGAAAAATCCCATAGACTTAACATTGCGTCGAACTTTGACGAGTCGTAGCTCGGAACGAGGATGTCGCAGAAACGTGTAATTTACCACATTTGAAGAGGCTGACAGGCTCTGTAAGAACATACCACACAATGGGGTAAAAGTTGCACCCCTGGGGCGCAGGAGCTGCCCAAAGTTGCCCCATTGACTTACTATGGTGTAGGACGGCCCATGAAATGGGCCGTCCTACACCAGAGAAACCGCTTTTCTATTGAACATAACTCTGGATCACAGTGTCGTAGAGACAAAGGGGCGGGCTCATTTTACTCAGACGGCCAATCAGTCTCTCAGGATCATTGTGAAGCTATCAAGCCACGCCCTAGCAACCATTTAGAGCTCCTTAGCAACAAGTTCCATAGACTTCCATTGAAACATATCAAAGGGATATCTCAGGATATAAGTGTCATAGAAACATGAGGGTGGTCTCGTTTGATTTGGGGCAGCAAACAGCCAATCCTGAATCACCTCAATACTTACTGGCCACGCCCTAGCAACCATTGTCGAGCACCTTAGCAACCAAAATTCAAACAGGGATATCTTCCATTCTGAATGTCACAAAGGCATGGCAGTTGGTTTATATCATTTATACTGACAAGTAGCCTTTGGAGCTTCATGATTGGCAGCTGCCAAGCCACTCCCTAGCAACCAAACAGAGTACCCTAGCAACCATTTTGCAAGACCTATATCTCTGCATCAAAACATCGTATAGAGATGGGGGTTGGTTTATACATTCACATTGACTTTGGAGCTTCATGATTGGCAGCTGCCAAGCCACTCCCTAGCAACCAAACAGAGTACCCTAGCAACCGTTTTGCAAGACCAGTATCTCTGCATCAGAACATCGTATAGAGATGGGGGTTGGCTCTTTTGACTCATGCTAGCAAACAGGACTTGCTACATGCTACACATGCTAGCAGTGAATAGCTACATGCTAATATTGATTAGCTAAGTGCTAAATCATGCCATGAACATTATAAAAACTCTATAGTAACCAAATGTGAACACTACCAACCACATAGTAACACCATAGCAACCATCCAGAATACCATAGCAACCACCTAGCAACACCCTAGCAACCACCCAAAACACCCTATCAACCGCCTAGCAACACCATAGCAACCACCCAGAATACCCTAGCAACCGCCTAGCAACACCCTAGCAACCACCCAGAACACCCTAGCAACCGCCTAGCAAAACCCTGGCAACCACCCAGAATACCCTAGCAACCACCTAGCAACACCCTAGCAACCACCCAGAATACCCTAGCAACCACCTAGCAACACCCTAGCAACCACCCAGAATACCCTAGCAACCACCTATCAACACCCTAGCAACCACTCAGAACACCCTAGCAACCGCATAGCAACAACATAGCAACCACCCAGAACCGCCTAGCAACCGCCTAGCAACACCCTAGCAACCACCCAGAACACCCTAGCAACCGCCTAGCAACACCCTAGCAACCAACCAGAACACCCTAGCAACCGCCTAGCAACCAGCCAGAATACCCTAGCAACCGCATAGCAACACCATAGCAACCACCCAGAACACCCTAGCAACCGCCTAGCAAAGCCCTAGCAACCACCCATAATACCCTAGCAACCACCTAGTAACACCTTAGCAACCATGCTAGCAACATGCTAGCAACATGCTAAACATGCTAGCATGATGCTAGCAATATGCTAATCATGCTAGCATCTAGCTAAAACATGTTTGCAACATGCTTATTTTTGCTAGCATCATGCTAGCAACATGCTAATCATGCTAGCATCTTGGTCAAATTTAGCTAACCGCACCCTAGCAACCGAGCGGCGAGTTTTGCCACTGCAAGCACCACTTCACATTTTCTTCTGGAAATGTACATTCTAGTTCTTATTCTTATTCTTCTGGCCACTTTTTGACGCGCTACTCCTCCCGCAGTTTTTGTCACAGACCCACGAATGAGGTGTCAAAACGTGCGGCCTGTTCGGGAATGGTGTGCTATGACTTTTATAAGCGATCGGGGGTACGATGTTCGCCCCAGGGGCGAAAAACCGGCCGAAAAATCCCATAGACTTAACATTGCGTCAAACTTTGACGAGTCGTAGCTCGGAACGAGGATGTTGCAGAAACGTGAAATTTGCCACATTTGAAGAGGCTGACAGGCTCTGTAAGAACATACCACACAATGGGGTAAAAGTTGCACCCCTGGGGCGCAGGAGCTGCCCAAAGTTGCCCCATTGACTTACTATGGTGTAGGACGGCCCATGAAATGGGCCGTCCTACACCATAGAAACCGCTTTTATATTGAACATAGCTCTGGATCACAGTGTCGTAGAGACAAAGGGGCGGGCTCATTTTACTCAGACAACCAATCAGTCTCTCAGGATCATTGTGAAGCTATCAAGCCACGCCCTAGCAACCATTTAGAGCACCTTAGCAACAAGTTCCATAGACTTCCATTGAAAGAGATCGAAGGGATATCTCTGGACTGAATTGTCATAGAAACATGAGGGTGGTCTCGTTTGACTCGGGGCAGCAAACAGCCAATCATGAATCACCTCAACACTTCCTAGCCACGCCCTAGCAACCATTGTCGAGCACCTTAGCAACCAAAATCCAAAGAGGAATATCGTCCATTCTGAATGTCACAGAGGCACGGGAGTTGGTTTATATCATTCATACTGACAAGCAGCCTTTGGAGTTTCATGATTGGCAGCTGCCAAGCCACTCCCTAGCAACCAAACAAGGTACCCTAGCAACCATTTTGCAAGACCTATATCTCTGCATCAAAACATCGTATAGAGATGGGGGTTGGTTTATACATTCACATTGACTTTGGAGCTTCATGATTGGCAGCTGCCAAGCCACTCCCTAGCAACCAAACAGAGTACCCTAGCAACCATTTTGCAAGACCAATATCTCTGCATCAGAACATCGTATAGAGATGGGGGTTGGCTCTTTTGACTCATGCTAGCAAACAGGACTTGCTACATGCTAAATATGCTAGCTGTGAATAGCTACATGCTAATATTGATTAGCTAAGTGCTAAATCATGCCATGAACATTATAAAAACTCTATAGTAACCAAATGTGAACACTACCAACCACCTAGTAACACCATAGCAACCATCCAGAATACCATAGCAACCACCTGAAACACCCTAGCAACCACCCAAAACACCCTAGCAACCGCCTAGCAACACCATAGCAACCACCCAGAACACCCTTGCAACCGCCTAGCAACACCCTAGCAACCACCCAGAACACCCTAGCAACCGCCTAGCAACCACCCAAAACACCTTAGCAACCACCCAGAATACCCTAGCAACCGCATAGCAACACCATAGCAACCACCCAGAACACCCTAGCAACCACCTAGCAACGCCCTAGCAACCACCCAGAACACCCTAGCAACCATGAAATGGGCCGTCCTACACCATAGAAACCGCTTTTATATTGAACATAACTCTGGATCACAGTGTCATAGAGACAAGGGGGCGGGCTCATTTTACTCAGACAACCAATCAGTCTCTCAGGATCATTGTGAAGCTATCAAGCCACGCCCTAGCAACCATTTAGAGCACCTTAGCAACAACTCCCATAGACTTCCACTGAAAGAGATCGAAGGGATATCTCTGGACTGAATTGTCATAGAAACATAAGGGTGGTCTCGTTTGACTCGGGGCAGCAAACAGCCAATCATGAATCACCTCAACACTTCCTAGCCACGCCCTAGCAACCATTGTCGAGCACCTTAGCAACCAAAATCCAAAGAGGAATATCGTCCATTCTGAATGTCACAGAGGCATGGGAGTTGGTTTATATCATTCATACTGACAAGCAGCCTTTGGAGTTTCATGATTGGCAGCTGCCAAGCCACTCCCTAGCAACCAAACAGAGTACCCTAGCAACCATTTTGCAAGACCTACATCTCTATATCAGAACATCGTATAGAGATGGGGGTTGGTTTATATCATTCATACTGACAAGCAGCCTTTGGAGCTTCATCATTGGCAGCTGCCAAGCCACTCCCTAGCAACCAAACAGAGTACCCTAGCAACCATTTTGCAAGACCTACATCTCTGCATCAGAACATCGTATAGAGATGGGGGTTGGGTCTTTTGACTCATGCTAGCACACAGGACTTTCAACATGCTAAACATGCTAGCTGTGAATAGCTATATGCTAATATTGATTAGCTAAGTGCTAAATCATGCCATGAACATTATAAAAACTCTATAGTAACCAAATGTGAACACTACCAACCACCTAGTAACACCATAGCAACCATCCAGAATACCATAGCAACAACCTAAAACACCTTAGCAACCACCCAAAACACCCTAACAACCGCCTAGCAACACCGTAGCAACCACCCAGAATACCCTAGCAACCGCCTAGCAACACCATAGCAACCACCCAGAACACCCTAGCAACCGCCTAGCAACACCCTAGCAACCACCCAGAATACCCTAGCAACCACCTAGCAACACCCTAGCAACCACTCAGAACACCCTAGCAACCGCCTAGCAACACCCTAGCAACCACTCAGAACACCCTAGCAACCGCCTAGCAACACCCTAGCAACCACCCATAATACCCTAGCAACCACCTAGTAACACCTTAGCAACCATGCTAGCATCATGCTTGCAACATGCTAAACATGCTAGCATGATGCTAGCAATATGCTAATCATGCTAGCATCTACCTAAAACATGTTTGCAACATGCTTATTTTTGCTAGCATCATGCTAGCAACATGCTAATCATGCTAGCATGTTGGTAGCATGATGCTAACAACATGCTAATCATGCTAGGATCATACTAGCATGATGCTAACCACGTGCTAATCATGCTAGCATCATGCTAGCAACATGCTAATCATGCTAGCAAACATGCTAATCATGCTAGCATCATGCTAGCAACATGCTAGCAAAATGCTAATCATGCTAACATCATGCTAGCAACATGCTAATCATGCTAGCAACATGCTAATAATGCTAGCATAATGCTAACAACATGCTAATCATGCTAGCATGATGCTAGCAACATGCTAATCATGCTAGCATCTTGGTAAAAACTAGCTAACCGCACGCTAGCAACCGAGCGGCGAGTTTTGCCACTGCAAGCACCACTTCACATTTTCTTCTGGAAATGTACATTCTAGTTATTCTTATTATTCTTATTCTTCTGGCCACTTTTTGACGCGCTACTCCTCCCGCAGTTTTTGTCACAGACCCATGAGTGAGGTGTCAAAACGTGCGGCCTGTTCGGGAATGGTGTGCTATGACTTTTCTAAGAGATCGGGTGTACGATGTTCGCACAGCGGACGAAAAAGCGGCCAAAAAAATCCCATTGATTGCGGAATTTTCAGAAATTTAAATCTCAACTGTCATTTTCACACACACCCACAGAAAAGGGCCTGACAGCCCTGCTGTCAGGCCCTCTTTCTCTCCCTCAGAGGATTTATTTTATCAAGCAGCCAATAAGTAATGGCCCTAAATCTTCAAAGCCACACCATAGCAACCAGTTACAGCACCCTAGCAACCGTGGGTGATAGGCACGAGGCCGCAGGCCTCGTGCCATACTAAACAACTCTATAAAAACTCTATAAAACTCTATAAAAACTCCAAATAAAAACTCCACAGTAATTATCTGTTAAAAAATACACGCCGACATCACACACCCCTGATTGAGGCGTCAAATTGTGCGGATTATTGAGGAGAGGTGTGGTATGATTTTTCTTAGCGATCAGGGGTACGGTGTTTGCCCCAGGGGCAAATCATTGGGTAAAAAAGTCCCATAGACTTAACATTGGCACAAAATTTGTTATATCATATCTTTTCACCAGAAGGTCATAGAGACTTGGGGTTGGGCTCTTTTGACTCGGCCTATCAAGCAGCCAATAAGTAGTGACATATTACCTTCATATTCAAGCCCTAGCAACCACTTAGGGCACCCTAGCAACCATAAAACTACATTTCCAAGCCATATCTCTGCTCTAGAAAATAGTAGAATCATGGAGTTTGGCTTTTTTGACTGTCAACTAGTCTTTAAATATCATCTCATAAACTGTATAAGCACACCATAGCAACCATATAGGGTACCCTAGTAACCACCTGAACACATGAATAAGCCATATCTCAGCACCAGAACATCGTACAGACGTGTTTGTTGTCTCGTATGCAATAATGTACCACACCCTAGCAACCGAGCGGCGAGTTTTGCCACTGCAAGCACCACTTCACATTTTCTTCTGGAAATGTACATTCTAGTTAGTGGTGCTTGCCTATGGCAAAGCAACACTAGTGTTATTGTGCATACTTATTATTCTTATTCTTATTAGTGGTGCTTGCTGAAAGCAAGGCAACACTATTACTATTGCTTTTTTGAAGTCCGCCAAAAAGTTTGACGCGCTACTCCTCCCGCAGCTTTTGTCACAGACCCACGAATGAGGCATCAAAACGTGCGGCCTATTGAGGAGAGGTGTGCTATGACTTTTATAAGCGATCGGGGGTACGATGTTCGCCCCAGGGGCGAACAAACTTCCAAAAAATCCCATAGACTTAACATTGCGACAAACTTTGACGATTCATAGCTCCGAGTGAGGATTTCACAGAAACCTGCGATTTACCACATTTGAAGAGGCTGACAGGCTCTGTAAGAAAATACCTCACAATGGGGTAAAAGTTGCACCCCTGGGGGGCAGGAGGGGCCCAAATTTTCCCCATTGACCACAATGGTGGTTTATTATTCTTCTTATTAGTGGTGCTTGCCTATGGCAAAGCAACACTAGTGTTATTGTGCATACTTATTATTAGTGGTGCTTGCTGAAAGCAAGGCAACACTATTGTTATTCTCCATACTTATTAGTGGTGCTTGCCTATGGCAAAGCAACACTAGTGTTATTGTGCATACTTATTATTCTTATTCTTATTCTTATTCTTATTCTTCTGGCCACTTTTTGACGCGCTACTCCTCCCGCAGTTTTCGTCACAGACCCACGAATGAGGCGTCAAATCGTGCGGATTATTCGGGAATGGTGTGCTATGACTTTTATAAGGGATCGGGGGTACGATGTTCGCCCCAGGGGCGAAAAACCGGCCGAAAAATCCCATAGACTTAACATTGCGTCAAACTTTGACGAGTCGTAGCTCGGAACGAGGATGTCGTAGAAACGTGTAATTTACCACATTTGAAGAGGCTGACAGGCTCTGTAAGAACATACCACACAATGGGGTAAAAGTTGCACCCCTGGGGCGCAGGAGGGGCCCAAAGTTGCCCCATTGACTTACTATGGTGTAGGACGGCCCATGAAATGGGCCGTCCTACACCATAGAAACCGCTTTTATATTGAACATAACTCTGGACCACAGTGTCGTAGAGACAAAGGGGCGGGCTCATTTTACTCAGACGGCCAATCAGTCTCTCGGGATCATTGTGAAGCTATCAAGCCACGCCCTAGCAACCATTTAGAGCTCCTTAGCAACAAGTTCCATAGACTTCCATTAAAAGAGATCAAAGGAATATCTCAGGATATAAGTGTCATAGAAACATGAGGGTGGGCTCGTTTGACTCGGGCCAGCAAACAGCCAATCCTGAATCACCTCAACACTTACTGGCCACGCCCTAGCAACCATTGTCGAGCACCTTAGCAACCAAAAATCCAAAGAGGGATATCTTCCATTCTGAAAGTCACAAAGGCACGGGAGTTGGTTTATATCATTCATACTGACAAGCAGCCTTTGGAGTTTCATGATTGGCAGCTGCCAAGCCACTCCCTAGCAACCAAACAGAGTACCCTAGCAACCATTTTGTAACAGCTATATCTCAGCATCAGAACATTGTATCGCGATGGGGGTTGGGTCTTTTGACTCATGCTAGCACACAGGACTTTCAACATGCTAAACATGCTAGCTCTGAATAGCTACATGCTAATATCGATTAGTTAAGTGCTTAATGATGCTAGCAACATGCTAATTTTGCTAGCATCTAGCTACAAACATGCTAGAAAAAACATGCTAATCATGCTAGCATGATGCTAGCAACAGGCTAATCATGCTAGCATGATGCTAGCAACATGCTAATCAGGCTAGCATGATGCTAGCAACATGCTAATCATGCTAGCATGATGCTAGCAACATGCTAATCATGCTAACATGATGCTAGCAACATGCTAATCATGCTAGCATCTAGCTACAAACATGCTAGCAAACATGCTAATCATGCTAGCATGATGCTAGCAACATGCTAATCATGCTAGCATGATGCTAGCAACATGCTAATCATGCTAACATGATGCTAGCAACATGCTAATCATGCTAGCATCTAGCTACAAACATGCTAGCAAACATGCTAGCATGATGCTAGCAACATGCTAATCATGCTAGCATGATACTAGCAACATGCTAATCATGCTAGCAACATGCTAATCATGCTAGCATGATGCTAGCAACATGCTAATCATGCTAACATGATGCTAGCAACATGCTAATCATGCTAGCAACATGCTAATCATGCTAGCATGATGCTAGCAACATGCTAATCATGCTAATCATGCTAGCATTTTGCTAGCAACATGCTAATCATGCTAGCATGATGCTAGCAACATGCTAATCATGCTAGCACGATGCTAGCAACATGCTAATCATGCTAACATGATGCTAGCAACATGCTAATCATGCTAGCATCTAGCTACAAACATGCTAGCAAACATGCTAATCATGCTAGCAAGATGCTAGCAACTTGCTAATCATGCTAGCATGATTCTAGCAACATGCTAATCATGCTAGCATGATGCTAGCAACAAGCTAATCATGCTAGCATGATGTTAACGACATGCGTATCATATTAGCATAATGCTAACAACATGCTAATCATGCTATCATTATGCTTATTTTGTTAGCATCTTACTAAAAACTAGCTATACACACCTTAGCAACCGAGCGGCGAGTTTTGCCACTGCAAGCACCACTTCACATTTTTATTCTTATTATTCTTATTATTCTGGACACTTTTTGACGCGCTACTCCTCCCGCAGTTTTTGTCACAGACCCACGAATGAGGCGTCAAATCGTGCGGATTATTCGGGAATGGTGTGCTATGACTTTTATAAGCGATCGGGGGTACGATGTTCGCCCCAGGGGCGAAAAACCGGCCGAAAAATCCCATAGACTTAACATTGCGTCAAACTTTGACGAGTCGTAGCTCGGAACGAGGATGTCGCAGAAACGTGTAATTTACCACATTTGAAGAGGCTGACAGGCTCTGTAAGAATATACCACACAATGGGGTAAAAGTTGCACCCCTGGGGGGCAGGAGGAGCCCAAAGTTGCCCCATTGACTTACTATGGTGTAGGACGGCCCATGAAATGGGCCGTCCTACACCATAGTAAGCGATTTTCTATTGAACATAACTCTGGATCACAGTGTCATAGAGACAAGGGGGCGGGCTCATTTTACTCAGACGACCAATCAGTCTCTCAGGATCATTGTGAAGCTATTAGGCCACGCCCTAGCAACCATTTAGAGCACCTTAGCAACAACTCCCATAGACTTCCATTGAAAAAGATCGAAGGGATATCTCTGGACTGAACTGTCATAGAAACATGAGGGTGGTCTCGTTTGACTCGGGGCAGCAAACAGCCAATCCTGAATCACCTCAACACATCCTAACCCCTCCCTAGCAACCATTGTCAAGCACCTTAGCAACCAAAATCCAAACAGGGATATCTTCCATTCTGAATGTCACAGAGGCATGGGAGTTGGTTTATATCATTTATACTGACAAGCAGCCTTTAGAGTTTCATGATTGGCAGCTGCCAAGCCACTCCCTAGCAACCAAACAGAGTACCCTAGCAACCATTTTGCAACACCTATATCTCTGCATCAAAACATCGTATAGACATGGGGGTTGGTTTATACATTCACATTGACTTTGGAGCTTCATGATTGGCAGCTGCCAAGCCACTCCCTAGCAACCAAACAGAGTACCCTAGCAACCGTTTTGCAAGACCTATATCTCTGTATCAGAACATCGTATAGAGATGGGGGTTGGCTCTTTTGACTCATGCTAGCAAACAGGACTTGCTACATGCTACACATGCTAGCAGTGAATAGCTACATGCTAATATTGATTAGCTAAGTGCTAAATCATGCCAATAAAATGCTACAAACTCAATAGTAACCATCTTTGACAACTACCAACCACCTAGTAACACCATAGCAACCACCCAGATTACCCTAGCAACACCCTAGCAACTGCCTAGCAACGCCCTAGCAACGCCCTAGCAACCACCCAGAACACCCTAGCAACCGCCTAGCAACACCCTAGCAACCACCCAGAACACCCTACAAACCACCTAGCAACACCATAGCAACCACCCAGAACACCCTAGCAACCACCTAGTAACACCTTAGCAACCATGCTAGCATCATGCTAGCAACATGCTAAACATGCTAGCATGATGCTAGCAATATGCTAATCATGCTAGCATCATGCTAGCATCATACTAGCAACATGCTAATCATGCTAGCAACATGCTAATCATGCTAGCAACATAATAGCAATATGCTAGCAACATGCTAATCATGCTAGCATCATGCTAGCAGCATGCTAATCATGCTAGCAACATGCTAATCATGCTAGCATCATGCTAGCATCATAATAGCAACATGCTAATCATGCTAGCAACATGCTAGCAATATGCTAGCAACATGCTAAACATGCTAGCATCATGCTAGCGACATGCTAATCATGCTAGCATCATGCTAGCAACATGCTAGCAACATGCTAAACATGCTAGCATCATGCTAGCAACATGCTAAACATGCTAGCATGATGCTAGCAATATGCTAATCATGCTAGCATGATGCTAGCAATATGCTAATCATGCTAGCATGATGCTAGCAATATGCTAATCATGCTAGCATGATGCAAATAATTTTAGCATCTAGCTAAAACATGTTTGCAACATGCTTATTTTTGCTAGCATCATGCTAGCAACATGCTAGCATAATGGGAGAATCTAACTAAAACATGCTAGTTACATGCTTATAATGCTAGCATGATGCTAGCAACATGCTAATAATGCTAGCATGATGCTAGCAACATGCTAATCATGCTAATCATGCTAGCATCTTGGTAAAAACTAGCTAACCGCACGCTAGCAACCGAGCGGCGAGTTTTGCCACTGCAAGCACCACTTCACATTTTCTTCTGGTTCTTATTCTTCTTATTCTTCTTATTCTTCTGGCCACTTTTTGACGCGCTACTCCTCCCGCAGTTTTTGTCACAGACCCATGAATGAGGTGTCAAAACGTGCGGCCTGTTCGGGAATGGTGTGCTATGACTTTTCTAAGGGATCGGGGGTACGATGTTCGCCCCAGGGGCGAAAAACCGGCCGAAAAATCCCATAGACTTAACATTGCGTCAAACTTTGACGAGTCGTAGCTCGGAACGAGGATGTCGCAGAAACGTGTAATTTACCACATTTGAAGAGGCTGACAGGCTCTGTAAGAATATACCACACAATGGGGTAAAAATTGCACCCCTGTGGGGCAGGAGCTGCCCAAAGTTGCCCCATTGACTTACTATGGTGTAGGACGGCCCATGAAATGGGCCGTCCTACACCATTGAAACCGCTTTTATATTGAACATAACTCTGGATCACAGTGTCGTAGAGACAAAGGGGCGGGCTCATTTTACTCAGACGGCCAATCAGTCTCTCAGGATCATTGTGAAGCTATCTAGCCACGCCCTAGCAACCATTTAGAGCTCCTTAGCAACAAGTTCCATAGACTTCCATTGAAAGAGATCGAAGGGATATCTCTGGACTGAATTGTCATAGAAACATGAGGGTGGTCTCGTTTGACTCGGGGCAGCAAACAGCCAATCATGAATCACCTCAACACTTCCTAGCCACGCCCTAGCAACCATTGTCGAGCACCTTAGCAACCAAAATCCAAAGAGGAATATCGTCCATTCTGAATGTCACAGAGGCATGGGAGTTGGTTTATATCATTCATACTGACAAGCAGCCTTTGGAGTTTCATCATTGGCAGCTGCCAAGCCACTCCCTAGCAACCAAACAGAGTACCCTAGCAACCATTTTGCAAGACCTACATCTCTGCATCAGAACATCGTAGAGAGATGGGGGTTGATTTAAATCATTCATACTGACAAGCAGCCTTTGTAGTTTCATCATTGGCAGCTGCCAAGCCACTCCCTAGCAACCAAACAGAGTACCCTAGCAACCATTTTGCAAGACCTACATCTCTGCATCAGAACATCGTATAGAGATGGGGGTTGGGTCTTTTGACTCATGCTGGCACACAGGACTTTCAACATGCTAAACATGCTAGCTGTGAATAGCTACATGCTAATATTGATTAGCTAAGTGCTAAATCATGCCATGAACATTATAAAAACTCTATAGTAACCAAATGTGAACACTACCAACCACCTAGTAACACCATAGCAACCATCCAGAATACCATAGCAACCACCTAAAACACCCTAGCAACCACCCAAAACACCCTAGCAACCGCCTAGCAACACCATAGCAACCACCCAGAATACCCTAGCAACCGCCTAGCAACACCCTAGCAACCACCCAGAACACCCTAGCAACCGCCTAGCAACACCCTGGCGACCACTCAGAACACCCTAGCAACCGCCTAGCAACACCCTGGCAACCACCCAGAATACCCTAGCAACCACCTAGCAACACCCTAGCAACCACTCAGAACACCCTAGCAACCACCCAGAACACCCTAGCAACCGCCTAGCAACCACCCAAAACACCTTAGCAACCACCCAGAATACCCTAGCAACCGCATAGCAACAACATAGCAACCACCCAGAACCGCCTAGCAACCGCCTAGCAACACCCTAGCAACCACCCAGAACACCCTAGCAACCGCCTAGCAACACCCTAGCAACCAACCAGAACACCCTAGCAACCCCCTAGCAACCACCCAGAACACCCTAGCAACCGCCTAGCAACCACCCAGAATACCCTAGCAACCGCATAGCAACACCATAGCAACCACCCAGAACACCCTAGCAACCGCCTAGCAACGCCCTAGCAACCACCCATAATACCCTAGCAACCAACTAGTAACACCTTAGCAACCATGCTAGCAACATGCTAGCAACATGCTAAACATGCTAGCATGATGCTAGCAATATGCTAATCATGCTAGCATCTAGCTAAAACATGTTTGCAACATGCTTATTTTTGCTAGCATCATGCTAGCAACATGCTAATCATGCTAGCATCATGCTAGCAACATGCTAATCATGCTAGCATGTTGGTAGCATGATGCTAGCATGATTAGCATGTTGCTAGCATGATGCTAGCAACATGCTAATCATGCTAGCATCATGCTACCAACATGCTAATCATGCTAGCATCATGCTAATCATGCTAGCATCATGCTAGCATCATGCTAGCAACATGCTAATCATGCTAGCAACATGCTAATAATGCTAGCATAATGCTAACAACATGCTAATCATGCTAGCATGATACTACCAACATGCTAATCATGCTAGCATCTTGGTAAAAACTAGCTAACCGCACCCTAGCAACCGAGCGGCGAGTTTTGCCACTGCAAGCACCACTTCACATTTTCTTCTGGAAATGTACATTCTAGTTAGTGGTGCTTGCCTATGGCGAAGCAACACTATTGTTATCTCACATACTTATTATTAGTGGTGCTTGCCTATGGCGAAGCAACACTATTGTTATCTCACATACTTATTATTAGTGGTGCTTGCTGAAAGCAAGGCAACACTATTACTATTGCTTTTTTGGAGTCCGCCAAAAAGTTTGACGCGCTACTCCTCCCGCAGCTTTTGTCACAGACCCACGAATGAGGCATGAAAACGTGCGGCCTATTGAGGAGAGGTGTGCTATGACTTTTATAAGAGATCGGGGGTACGGTGTTCGCCCCAGGGGCGAACAAACTTCCAAAAAATCCCATAGACTTAACATTGCGACAAACTTTGACGACTCATAGCTCCGAGCGAGGATTTCATAGAAGCCTGCGATTTACCACATTTGAAGAGGCTGACAGGCTCTGTAAGAAAATACCTCACAATGGGGTAAAAGTTGCACCCCTGGGGGGCAGGAGGGGCCCAAATTTTCCCCATTGACCACAATGGTGGTTTATTATTCTTATTCTTATTCTTATTCTTCTGGCCACTTTTTGACGCGCTACTCCTCCCGCAGTTTTTGTCACAGACCCATGAATGAGGTGTCAAAACGTGCGGCCTGTTCGGGAATGGTGTGCTATGACTTTTCTAAGCGATCGGGGGTACGATGTTCGCCCCAGGGGCGAAAAACCGGCCGAAAAATCCCATAGACTTAACATTGCGTCAAACTTTGACGAGTCGTAGCTCGAAACGAGGATTTCGCAGAAACGTGTGATTTACCACATTTGAAGAGGCTGACAGGCTCTGTAAGAAAATACCTCACAATGGGGTAAAAGTTGCACCCCTGGGGGGCAGGAGCTGCCCAAATTTTTCCCATTGAAAATTTTCTAGTACAGCATTTACTATTTCGGGAAAAAATTTTGGCGCACTCCTCCGCCTGCAGCTTTTGTCACAGACCCATGAATGAGGCATCAAATCGTGCGGCCTATAGAGGAGAAGTGTCCTATGACTTTTAATAAGAGATCGGGGGTACGGTGTTCGCCCTAGGGGCGAACAAACTTCCAAAAAATCCCATAGACTTAACATTGCGACAAACTTTGACGACTCATAGCTCCAAACGAGGATTTCACAGAAACATGTGATTTGCCACATTTGAAGAGGCTGACAGGCTCTGTAAGAGCATACCTCACAATGGGGTAAAAGTTGCACCCCTGGGGTGCAGGAGCTGCCCAAAGTTTCCCCATTGACTTACTATGGTGTGGGACGGCCCATGAAATGCATGCGTTTTTCCTACTATGGTAAATTGCATAGGGATTTTGTATTGAACATAGCTCTGGATCACAGTGTCGTAGAGACAAGGGGGCGGGCTCATTTTACTCAGACGACCAATCAGTCTCTCAGGATCATTGTGAAGCTATCAAGCCACGCCCTAGCAACCATTTAGACCACCTTAGCAACAACTCCCATAGACTTCCATTGAAAGAGATTGAAGGGATATCTCTGGACTGAATTGTCATAGAAACACAAGGCTGGTCTCGTTTGACTTGGGGCAGCAAACAGCCAATCATGAATCACCTCAACACTTCCTAGCCACGCCCTAGCAACCATTGTCGACCACCTTAGCAACCAAAATCCAAAGAGGAATGTCATCTATTCTGAATGTCACAGAGGCATAGGAGTTGGTTTATATCTTTCATAGTGACAAGAAGCCTTTGGAGTTTCATGATTGGCAGCTGCCAAGCCACTCCCTAGCAACCAAACAGAGTACCCTAGCAACCGTTTTGCAAAACCAATATCTCTGCATCAGAACATCGTATTGAGATGGGGGTTGGCTCTTTTGACTTATGCTAGCAAACAGGACTTGCTACATGCTACACATGCTAGCAGTGAATAGCTACATGCTAATATTGATTAGCTAAGTGCTAAATCTTGCCAATAAAATGCTACAAACTCAATAGTAACCATCTTTGACAACAACCAACCACCTAGTAACACCATAGCAACCACCCAGATTACCCTAGCAACACCCTAGCAACCGCCTAGCAACGCCCTAGCAACTACCCAGAACACCCTAGCAACCACCCAGAATACCCTAGCAACGACCTAGAAAAACCCTAGCAACCACCCATAACACCCTAGCAACCACCTAGCAACCACCCAGAATACCCTAGCAACCGCCTAGCAACCACCCAGAACACCCTAGCAACTGCCTTGCATCATCATAGCAAACTCCAAGAACACCCTAGCAACCGAGCGGCGAGTTTTGCCACTGCAAGCACCACTTCACATTTTCTTCTGGAAATGTACATTCTAGTTAGTGGTGCTTGCCTATGGCAAAGCAACACTAGTGTTATTGTGCATACTTATTATTCTTATTCTTATTCTTCTTATTCTTCTGGCCACTTTTTGACGCGCTACTCCTCCCGCAGTTTTTGTCACAGACCCATGAATGAGGTGTCAAAACGTGCGGCCTGTTCGGGAATGGTGTGCTATGACTTTTCTAAGGGATCGGGGGTACGATGTTCGCCCCAGGGGCGAAAAACCGGCCGAAAAATCCCATAGACTTAACATTGCGTCAAACTTTGACGAGTCGTAGCTCGGAACGAGGATGTCGCAGAAACGTGAAATTTACCACATTTGAAGAGGCTGACAGGCTCTGTAAGAACATACCACACAATGGGGTAAAAGTTGCACCCCTGTGGGGCAGGAGCTGCCCAAAGTTGCCCCATTGACTTACTATGGTGTAGGACGGCCCATGAAATGGGCCGTCCTACACCATAGAAACCGCTTTTATATTGAACATAACTCTGGATCACAGTGTCGTAGAGACAAAGGGGCGGGCTCATTTTACTCAGACGGCCAATCAGTCTCTCAGGATCATTGTGAAGCTATCTAGCCACGCCCTAGCAACCATTTAGAGCTCCTTAGCAACAAGTTCCATAGACTTCCATTGAAACAGATCAAAGGGATATCTCAGGATATAAGAGTCATAGAAACATGAGGGTGGGCTCGTTTGACTCGGGGCAGCAAACAGCCAATCCTGAATCACCTCAACACATCCTAACCCCTCCCTAGCAACCATTATCAAGCACCTTAGCAACCAAAATCCAAAGAGGAATATCTTCCATTCTGAATGTCACAAAGGCGTGGGAGTTGGTTTATATCATTCATACTGACAAGAAGCCTTTGGAGTTTCATGATTGGCAGCTGCCAAGCCACTCCCTAGCAACCAAACAGAGTACCCTAGCAACCATTTTGCAAGACCTATATCTCTGCATCAAAACATCGTATAGAGATGGGGGTTGGTTTATACATTCACATTGACTTTGGAGCTTCATGATTGGCAGCTGCCAAGCCACTCCCTAGCAACCAAACACAGTACCCTAGCAACCGTTTTGCAAGACCAATATCTCTGCATCAGAACATCGTATAGAGATGGGGGTTGGCTCTTTTGACTCATGCTAGCAAACAGGACTTGCTACATGCTACACATGCTAGCAGTGGCACGCTAGCAACGGAGCGGCGAGTTTTGCCACTGCAAGCACCACTTCACATTTTCTTCTGGAAATGTACATTCTAGTATTGTGATTACTATTCACCTAGACAAAACTTCGGCACGCTACTCCTCCCGCACCTTTTGTCGTAGACCCATGAATGAGGTGTCAAATCGACCGGTTCATTGAGGAGAGGTGTGCTATGACTTTTCTAAGCGATCGGTTGTACGATATTCGTCCGGCGGGCGAAAAATTTGGCAAAAAAAGTCCCATAGACTTAACATTGGCAAAAAATTTGTGAGATCATATCTTTTGACCAGAAAGTCATAGAGACTTGGGGTTGGGCTCTTTTGACTCAGCCCATAGAGAAGCCAATAAGTAGTGACATAATAACTTCATAGCCGTGCCCTAGCAACCACTTAGGGCACCCTAGCAACCATAAAACAACATTTGCAAGCCATATTTCAGCTCCAGAAAATAGTAGAAACATGAAGTTTGGCTTTTTTGACTCAGACTGTCAACTAGTCTTTAAATATCATCTCATAAACTGTATAAGCACACCATAGCAACCATATAGAGTACCCTAGTAACCACCTGAACACACGAATAAGCCATATCTCAGCACCAGAACATCGTACAGACATGGTTGTTGGCTCGTTTGCAATAATGTGCCACACTCTAGCAACCGAGCGGCGAGTTTTGCCACTGCAAGCACCACTTCACATTTTCTTCTGGAAATGTACATTCTAGTGTTGTGATTACTATTCACCTAGACAAAACTTCGGCACGCTACTCCTCCTGCACTTTTTCTCGTAGACCCATGAATGAGGTATCAAATCGACCGGTTCATTGAGGAGAGGTGTGCTATGTCTTTTCTAAGCGATCGGTTGTACGATGATCGTCCGGCGGGCGATAAATTGGACGAAAAAAGTCCCATAGACTTAACATTGGCACAAAATTTGTGAGATCATATCTTTTGACCAGAAGGTCATAGAGACTTGAGGTTGGGCTCTTTTGACTAGGCCTATCAAGCAGCCAATAAGTAGTGATATAATAACTTCATAGCCGTGCCCTAGCAACCATTTAGGGCACCCTAGCAACCATAAAACTACATTTCCAAGCCATATTTCAGCTCCAGAAAATTGTAGAAATATGGAGTTTGGCTTTTTTGACTTGGACTGTCAACTAGTCTTTAAATATCATCTCATAAACTGTACAAGCACACCATAGCAACCATATAGAGTACCCTAGTAACCACCTGAACACATAAATAAGCCATATCTCAGCACCAGAACATCGTACAGACGTGTTTGTTGTCTCGTATGCAATAATGTACCACACCCTAGCAACCGAGCGGCGAGTTTTGCCACTGCAAGCACCACTTCACATTTTCTTCTGGAAATGTACATTCTAGTTAGTGGTGCTTGCCTATGGCAAAGCAACACTAGTGTTATTGTGCATACTTATTATTCTTATTCTTATTCTTATTATTCTTCCGGCCACTTTTTGACGCGCTACTCCTCCCGCAGTTTTTGTCACAGACCCACGAATGAGGCGTCAAAACGTGCGGCCTGTTCGGGAATGGTGTGCTATGACTTTTATAAGGGATCGGGGGTACGATGTTCGCCCCAGGGGCGAAAAACCGGCCGAAAAATCCCATAGACTTAACATTGCGTCAAACTTTGACGAGTCGTAGCTCGGAAAGAGGATGTCGCAGAAACGTGAAATTTACCACATTTGAAGAGGCTGACAGGCTCTGTAAGAACATACCACACAATGGGGTAAAAGTTGCACCCCTGGGGGGCAGGAGCTGCCCAAAGTTGCCCCATTGACTTACTATGGTGTAGGACGGCCCATGAAATGGGCCGTCCTACACCATAGAAACCGCTTTTATATTGAACATAACTCTGGATCACAGTGTCGTAGAGACAAAGGGGCGGGCTCATTTTACTCAGACAACCAATCAGTCTCTCAGGATCATTGTGAAGCTATCAAGCCACGCCCTAGCAACCATTTAGAGCTCCTTAGCAACAAGTTCCATAGACTTCCATTGAAACAGATCAAAGGGATATCTCAGGATATAAGAGTCATAGAAACGTGAGGGTGGGCTCGTTTCACTCGGGGCAGTAAACAGCCAATCCTGAATCACCTCAACACATCCTAACCCCTCCCTAGCAACCATTGTCAAGCACCTTAGCAACCAAAATCCAATGAGGGATATCTTCCATTCTGAATGTCACAAAGGCGTGGGAGTTGGTTTATATCATTCATACTGACAACAAGCCTTCGGAGTTTCATGATTGGCAGCTGCCAAGCCACTCCCTAGCAACCAAACAGAGTACCCTAGCAACCATTTTGCAAGACCTATATCTCTGCATCAAAACATCGTATATAGATGGGGGTTGGTTTATACATTCACATTGACTTTGGAGCTTCATGATTGGCAGCTGCCAAGCCACTCCCTAGCAACCAAACAGAGTACCCTAGCAACCGTTTTGCAAGACCGATATCTCTGCATCAGAACATCGTATAGAGATGGGGGTTGGCTCTTTTGACTCATGCTAGCAAACAGGACTTGCTACATGCTACACATGCTAGCAGTGAATAGCTACATGCTAATATCGATTAGCTAAGCGCTAAATCATGCCAATAAAATGCTACAAACTCAACAGTAACCATCTTTGACAACTACCAACCACCTAGTAACACCATAGCAACCACCCAGATTACCCTAGCAACACCCTAGCAACCACCCAGAACACCCTAGCAACTGCCTAGCAACGACCTAGCAACCACCCAGAACAACCTTGCAACCGCCTAGCAACCACCCAGGACACCCTAGCAACCACCTAGCAACGCCCTAGCAACCACCCCGAATACCATAGCAACTGACTAGTGACACCCTAGCAACCACCTAGAACACCCTAGCAACCGCCTAGCAACCACCCAGAACAGCATAGCAACCAACCACAATACCCTAGCAACCAACCAGAACACCCTAGCAACCGCCTAGCAACGCCCTAGCAAACACCCAGAACACCCTAGCAACCGCCTAGCAACCACCCAAAACACCCTAGCAACCACCCAGAATACCCTAGCAACCGCCTAGCAACGCCCTAGCATGATGCTAGCATGATGCTAGAAACATGCTAATCATGCTAGCAACTAGCTACAAACATGCTAGCAACAGGCTAATCATGCTAGCATCAAGCTAGCAACATGCTAATCATGCTAGTAACATGCTAGCAACATGCTAATCATGCTAGCAATATGCTAGCAACATGCTAATCATGCTAGCAACATGCTAGCAACATGCTAATCATGTTAGCATCATGCTAGCAAAATGCTAGCACCATGCTAAACATGCTAGCATCATGCTAGCAACATGCTAAACATGCTAGCATGATGCTAGCAATATGCTAATCATGCTAGCATGATGCTAGCAACATGCTAATCATGCTAGCAACATGCTAGCAACATGCTAATCATGCTAGCATCATGCTAGCAACATGCTAATAATGCTAACAACATGCTAATCATGCTAGCATGATGTTAGCAACATGCTAATCATGCTAGCATCTTGGTAAAAACTAGCTAACCGCACGCTAGCAACCGAGCGGCGAGTTTTGCCACTGCAAGCACCACTTCACATTTTCTTCTGGAAATGTACATTCTAGTTAGTGGTGCTTGCCTATGGCAAAGCAACACTAGTGTTATTGTGCATACTTATTATTCTTATTCTTATTCTTCTGGCCACTTTTTGACGCGCTACTCCTCCCGCAGTTTTTGTCACAGACCCACGAATGAGGTGTCAAAACGTGCGGCCTGTTCGGGAATGGTGTGCTATGACTTTTCTAAGGGATCGGGGGTACGATGTTCGCCCCAGGGGCGAAAAACCGGCCGAAAAATCCCATAGACTTAACATTGCGTCAAACTTTGACGAGTCGTAGCTCAGAACGAGGATGTCACAGAAACGTGAAATTTGCCACATTTGAAGAGGCTGACAGGCTCTGTAAGAACATACCACACAATGGGGTAAAAGTTACACCCCTGGGGGGCAGGAGGGGGCCAAAGTTGCCCCATTGACTTACTATGGTGAAGGACGGCCCATGAAATGCATGTGTTTCTCCTACTATGGTAAATTGCATAGGGATTTTGTATTGAACATAGCTCTGGATCACAGTGTCATAGAGACAAGGGGGCGGGCTCATTTTACTCAGACGACCAATCAGTCTCTCAGGATCATTGTGAAGCTATTAAGCCATTCCCTAGCAACCATTTAGAGCACCTTAGCAACAACTCCCATAGTCTTCCATTGAAACAGATCAAAGGGATATCTCAGGATATAAGAGTCATAGAAACATGAGGGTGGGCTCGTTTGACTCGGGGCAGCAAACAGCCAATCCTGAATCACCTCAACACATCCTAACCCCTCCCTAGCAACCATTATCAAGCACCTTAGCAACCAAAATCCAAAGAGGAATATCTTCCATTCTGAATGTCACAAAGGCGTGGGAGTTGGTTTATATCGTTCATACTGACAAGAAGCCTTTGGAGTTTCATGATTGGCAGCTGCCAAGCCACTCCCTAGCAACCAAACAGAGTACCCTAGCAACCATTTTGCAAGACCTATATCTCTGCATCAAAACATCGTATAGAGAAGGGGGTTGGTTTATACATTCACATTGACTTTGGAGCTTCATGATTGGCAGCTGTGAAGCCACTCCCTAGCAACCAAACAGAGTACCCTAGCAACCGTTTTGCAAGACCTATATCTCTGTATCAGAACATTGTATAGAGATGGGGGTTGGCTCTTTTGACTCATGCTAGCAAACAGGACTTGCTACATCCTACACATGCTAGCAGTGAATAGCTACATGCTAATATTGATTAGCTAAGTGCTAAATCATGCCAATAAAATGCTACAAACTCAACAGTAACCATATTTGACAACTAACAACCACCTAGTAACACCATAGCAACCACCCAGATTACCCTAGCAACACCCTAGCAACCACCCAGAACACCCTAGCAACTGCCTAGCAACGCCCTAGCAACCACCCAGAACACCCTAGCAACCACCTAGCAACCACCCAGAACACCCTAGCAACTGCCTTACATCATCATATCAAACTCCAAGAACACCCTAGCAACCGAGCGGCGAGTTTTGCCACTGCAAGCACCACTTCACATTTTCTTCTGGAAATGTACATTCTAGTATTGTGATTACTATTCACCTAGACAAAACTTCGGCACGCTACTCCTCCCGCATTTTTTGTCGTAGACCCATGAATGAGGTGTCAAATCGACCGGCTCATTGAGGAGAGGTGTGCTATGACTTTTCTAAGTGATCGATTGTACGATGTACGTTCAGCGGGTGATAAATCGGACGAAAAAATTCCCATAGACTTAACATTGGCACAACATTTGTGAGATCATATCTTTTGACTAGAAGGTCATAGAGACTTGGGGTTGGGCTCTTTTGACTCGGCCTATCAAGCAGCCAATAAGTAGTGACATAACAACTTCATTTTCCCGCCCTAGCAACCACTTAAGGCAGCCTAGCAACCATAAAACAACATATTCAAGCCATATCTCAGCTCCAGAAAATAGAGGAAACATGGAGTTTGCCTTTTTTGACTCAGACTGTCAACTAGTCTTTAAATATCATCTCATAAACTCTATAAGCACACCATAGCAACCATATAGGGTACCCTAGCAACCACTTGAACACATGAATAATCCATATCTCAGCACCAGAACATCGTACAGACATGGTTGTTGGCTCGTATGCAATAATGTACCACACCCTAGCAACCGAGCGGCGAGTTTTGCCACTGCAAGCACCACTTCACATTTTCTTCTGGAAATGTACATTCTAGTATTGTGATTACTATTCACCAAGACAAAACTTCGGCACGCTACTCCTCCCGCATTTTTTGTCGTAGACCCATGAATGAGGTGTCAAATCGACCGGCTCATTGAGGAGAGGTGTGCTATGACTTTTCTAAGTGATCGGTTGTACGATGTTCGTTCAGCAGCCGATAAATCGGACGAAAAAATTCCCATAGACTTAACATTGGCACAACATTTGTGAGATCATATCTTTTGACTAGAAGGTCACAGACACTTGGGGTTGGGCTCTTTTGACTCGGCCTATCAAGCAGCCAATAAGTAGGGGCATAACAACTTCATGGCCACGCCCTAGCAACCACTTATGCCACCCTAGCAACCATAAAACAACATTTACAAGCTATATTTCAGCTCCAGAAAATCGTAGAGAAGTGGAGTTCGGCTTTTTTGACTCAGACTGTCAACTAGTCTTCTAATATCATCTAATAAACTGCATAAGCACACCATAGCAACCATATAAGGTACCCTAGTAACCATACAAACACATAAATAAGCCATATCTCAGCACCAGAACATCGTACAGACGTGTTTTTTGTCTCGTATGCAATCGTGTGCCACACTCTAGCAACCGAGCTGCGAATTTTGCCACTGCAAGCACCACTTCACATTTTCTTCTGGAAATGTACATTCTAGTATTGTGATTACTATTCACCTAGACAAAACTTCGGCACGCTACTCCTCCCGCATTTTTTGTTGTAGACCCAAGAATGAGGTGTCAAATCGACCGGCTCATTGAGGAAAGGTGTGCTATGACTTTTCTAAGCGATCGGTTGTACGATGTTTGTTCAGCGGGCGATAAATCGGACAAAAAAATTCCCATAGACTTAACATTGGCACAACATTTGTGAGATCATATCTTTTGACTAGAAGGTCATAGAGACTTGGGGTTGGGCTCTTTTGACTCGGCCAATCGAGCAGCCAATAAGTAGGGGCATAAAAACTTCATGGCCACGCCCTAGCAACCACTTATGCCACCATAGCAACCATAAAACAACATTTACAAGCTATATTTCAGCTCCAGAAAATCGTAGAGACGTGGAGTTCGGCTTTTTTGACTCAGACTGTCTACTATTCTTCTAATATCATCTTATAAACTGTATAAGCACACCATAGCAACCATATAGGGTACCCTAGTAACCATACAAAAACATGAATAAGCCATATCTCAGCACCAGAACATCGTACAGACATGGTTGTTGGCTCGTTTGCAATAATGTGCCACACTCTAGCAACCGAGCGGCGAGTTTTGCCACTGCAAGCACCACTTCACATTTTCTTCTGGAAATGTACATTCTAGTATTGTGATTACTATTCACCTACACAAAACTTCGGCACGCTACTCCTCCCGCACGTTTTCTCGTAGACCCATGAATGAGGTATCAAATCGACCGGTTCATTGAGGAGAGGTGTGCTATGTCTTTTCTAAGCGATCGGTTGTACGATGATCGTCCGGCGGGCGATAAATTGGCCGAAAAAAGTCCCATAGACTTAACATTGGCACAAAATTTGTTATATCATATCTTTCACCAGAAGGTCATAGAGACTTGGGGTTGGGCTCTTTTGATTCAGCCTATCAAGCAGCCAATATGTAGTGACATAATATCTTCATATTCGCGCCCTAGCAACCACTTAGGGCAGCCTAGCAACCATAAAACAACATTTTCAAGCCATATCTCAGCTCCAGAAAACAGTAGAGACATGGAGTTTGGCTTTTTTTGACTCAGACTGTCAACTTGTCTTTAAATATCATCTCATAAACTGTATAAGCACTCCATAGCAACCATATAGGGTACCATAGTAACCATACAAACACATGAATAAGCCATATCTCAGCTCCACAATATCGTACAGATGTGGTTGTTGGCTCGTATGCAATCATTTAACACACCCTAGCAACCGAGCGGCGAGTTTTGCCACTGCAAGCACCACTTCACATTTTCTTCTGGAAATGTACATTCTAGTTAGTGGTGCTTGCCTATGGCAAAGCAACACTAGTGTTATTGTGCATACTTATTATTCTTATTCTTATTCTTCTGGCCACTTTTTGACGCGCTACTCCTCCCGCAGTTTTTGTCACAGACCCACGAATGAGGTGTCAAAACGTGCGGCCTGTTCGGGAATGGTGTGCTATGACTTTTCTAAGGGATCGGGGGTACGATGTTCGCCCCAGGGGCGAAAAACCGGCCGAAAAATCCCATAGACTTAACATTGCGTCAAACTTTGACGAGTCGTAGCTCAGAACGAGGATGTCACAGAAACGTGAAATTTGCCACATTTGAAGAGGCTGACAGGCTCTGTAAGAACATACCACACAATGGGGTAAAAGTTACACCCCTGGGGGGCAGGAGGGGGCCAAAGTTGCCCCATTGACTTACTATGGTGAAGGACGGCCCATGAAATGCATGTGTTTCTCCTACTATGGTAAATTGCATAGGGATTTTGTATTGAACATAGCTCTGGATCACAGTGTCATAGAGACAAGGGGGCGGGCTCATTTTACTCAGACGACCAATCAGTCTCTCAGGATCATTGTGAAGCTATTAAGCCATTCCCTAGCAACCATTTAGAGCACCTTAGCAACAACTCCCATAGTCTTCCATTGAAACAGATCAAAGGGATATCTCAGGATATAAGAGTCATAGAAACATGAGGGTGGGCTCGTTTGACTCGGGGCAGCAAACAGCCAATCCTGAATCACCTCAACACATCCTAACCCCTCCCTAGCAACCATTATCAAGCACCTTAGCAACCAAAATCCAAAGAGGAATATCTTCCATTCTGAATGTCACAAAGGCGTGGGAGTTGGTTTATATCGTTCATACTGACAAGAAGCCTTTGGAGTTTCATGATTGGCAGCTGCCAAGCCACTCCCTAGCAACCAAACAGAGTACCCTAGCAACCATTTTGCAAGACCTATATCTCTGCATCAAAACATCGTATAGAGAAGGGGGTTGGTTTATACATTCACATTGACTTTGGAGCTTCATGATTGGCAGCTGTGAAGCCACTCCCTAGCAACCAAACAGAGTACCCTAGCAACCGTTTTGCAAGACCTATATCTCTGTATCAGAACATTGTATAGAGATGGGGGTTGGCTCTTTTGACTCATGCTAGCAAACAGGACTTGCTACATCCTACACATGCTAGCAGTGAATAGCTACATGCTAATATTGATTAGCTAAGTGCTAAATCATGCCAATAAAATGCTACAAACTCAACAGTAACCATATTTGACAACTACCAACCACCTAGTAACACCATAGCAACCACCCAGATTACCCTAGCAACACCCTAGCAACCACCCAGAACACCCTAGCAACTGCCTAGCAACGCCCTAGCAACCACCCAGAACACCCTAGCAACCACCTAGCAACCACCCAGAACACCCTAGTTAGTGGTGCTTGCTGAAAGCAAGGCAACACTATTGTTATTCTCCATACTTATTATTAGTGATGCTTGCCTATGGCAAAGCAACACTAGTGTTATTGTGCATACTTATTATTCTTATTCTAATTTTTTTTATTATTATTATTATTCTGGACAAAGTTTGGCGCGCTACTCCTCCCGCAGTTTTTGTCACAGACCCATGAGTGAGGCGTCAAATCGACCGGCTCATTTAGGAGAGGTGTGCTATGACTTTTCTAAGAGATCGGGTGTACGATGTTCGCACAGCGGACGAAAAAGCGGCCAAAAAAATCCCATTGACTTAACATTGCGGAATTTTCAGAAATTTAAATCTCAACTGTCACTTTCACACACACCCACAGAAAAGGGCCTGACAGCCCTGCTGTCAGGCCCTCTCTCTCTCCCTCAGAGGATTTATTTTATCAAGCAGCCAATAAGTAATGGCCCTAAATCTTCAAAGCCACACCATAGCAACCAGTTACAGCACCCTAGCAACCGTGGGTGATAGGCACGAGGCCGCAGGCCTCGTGCCATACTAAATAACTCTATAAAAACTCTATAAAACTCTATAAAAACTCAAAATAAAAACTCCACAGTAATTATCTGTTAAAAAATACACGCCGACATCACACACCCCTGATTGAGGCGTCAAATTGTGCGGATTATTGAGGAGAGGTGTGGTATGATTTTTCTTAGCGATCAGGGGTACGGTGTTCGCCCCAGGGGCAAATCATTGGGTAAAAAAGTCCCATAGACTTAACATTGGCACAAAATTTGTGAGATCATATCTTTTGACTAGAAGGTCATAGAGACTTGGGGTTGGGCTCTTTTGACTCGGCTTATGAAGCAGCCAATAAGTAGGGACATAACAACTTCATGGCCACGCCCTAGCAACCACTTATGCCACCCTAGCAACCATAAAACTACATTTCTAAGTCATTTTTCAGCTACAGAAAATGGTAGAAACATGGAGTTTGGCTTTTTTGACTCAGACTGTCAACTGCTCTTTAAATATCATCTCATAAACTGTATAAGCACACCATAGCAACCATATAGGGTACCCTAGTAACCATACAAACACATGTATAAGCCATATCTCAGCTCCACAATATCGTACAGACATGGTTATTGGCTCGTATGCAATCATGTACAAAAACCTAGCAACCGAGCGGCGAGTTTTGCCACTGCAAGCACCACTTCACATTTTCTTCTGGAAATGTACATTCTAGTATTGTGATTACTATTCACCTAGACAAAACTTCGGCACGCTACTCCTCCCGCATTTTTTGTCGTAGACCCATGAATGAAGTGTCAAATCGACCGGCTCATTGAGGAGAGGTGTGCTATGACTTTTCTAAGTGATCGGTTGTACGATGTTCGTTCAGCGGCCGATAAATCGGACGAAAAAATTACCATAGACTTAACATTGGCACAACATTTGTGAGATCATATCGTTTGACTAGAAGGTCATAGAGACTTGGGGTTGGGCTCTTTTGACTCGGCCTATCAAGCAGCCAATAAGTAGGGGCATAACCACTTCATGGCCACGCCCTAGCAATCACTTATGCCACCCTAGCAACCATAAAACAACATTTATAAGCAATATTTCAGCTCCAGAAAATCGTAGAGATGTGGAGTTCGGCTTTTTTGACTCAGACTGTCAACTAGTCTTTAAATATAATCTCATAAACTGTATAAGCACACCATAGCAACCATATAGGGAACCCTAGTAACCACCTGAACACATGAATAACCCATATCTCAGCACCAGAACATCGTACAGACATGGTTGTTGGCTCGTATGCAATAATGTACCACACCCTAGCAACCGAGCGGCGAGTTTTGCCACTGCAAGCACCACTTCACATTTTCTTCTGGAAATGTACATTCTAGTATTGTGATTACTATTCACCTAGACAAAACTTCGGCACGCTACTCCTCCCGTATTTTTTGTCGTAGACCCATGAATGAGGTGTCAAATCGACCGGCTCATTGAGGAGAGGTGTGCTATGACTTTTCTAAGTGATCGGTTGTACGATGTTCGTTCAGCGGGCAATAAATCCGACGAAAATATTCCCATAGACTTAACATTGGCACAAAATTTGTTATATCATATCTTTTGACCTGAAGGTCACAGAGACTTGGGGTTGGGCTCTTTTGACTCGGCCTATCAAGCAGCCAATAAGTAGGGGCATAAAAACTTCATGGCCACGCCCTAACAACCACTTAGGGCACCCTAGCAACCATAAAACAACATTTAAAAGCTATATTTCAGCTCCAGAAAATCGTAGAGACGTGGAGTTCGGCTTTTTTTGACTCAGACTGTCAACTAGTCTTCTAATATCATCTAATAAACTGTATAATCACTCCATAGCAACCATATAGGGTACCCTAGTAACCATACAAACACGCCATATAAGCCATATCTCAGCACCAGAACATCTTACAGACATGGTTATTGCCTCGTATGCAATAATGTACCACACTCTAGCAACCGAGCGGCGAATTTTGCCACTGCAAGCACCACTTCACATTTTCTTCTGGAAATGTACATTCTAGTATTGTGATTACTATTCACCTAGACAAAACTTCGGCACGCTACTCCTCCCGCATTTTTTCTCGTAGACCCATGAATGAGGTCTCAAATCGACCGGCTCATTGAGGAGAGGTGTGCTATGACTTTTCTAAGTGATCGGTTGTACGATGTTCGTTCAGCAGCCGATAAATCGGACGAAAAAATTCCCATAGACTTAACATTGGCACAACATTTGTGAGATCATATCTTTTGACTACAAGGTCACAGAGACTTGAGATTGGGCTCTTTTGACTCGGCCTATCAAGCAGCCAATAAGTAGGGGCATAACAACTTCATGGCCACGCCCTAGCAACCACTTATGCCACCCTAGCAACCATAAAACAACATTTACAATCTATAATTCAGCTCCAGAAAATAGTAGAAACATGGAGTTTGGCTTTTTTGACTTAGACTGTCAACTAGTCTTTAAATATCATCTCATAAACTGTATAAGCACACCATAGTAACCATATAGAGTACCCTAGTAACCATACAAACACATGAATAAGCCATATCTCAGCACCAGAGCATCGTACAGACATGGTTGTTGGCTCGTATGCAATAATGTACCACACTCTAGCAACCGAGCGGCGAGTTTTGCCACTGCAAGCACCACTTCACATTTTCTTCTGGAAATGTACATTCTAGTTCTTATTCTTATTATTCTTCTGGCCACTTTTTGACGCGCTACTCCTCCCGCAGTTTTTGTCACAGACCCATGAATGAGGTGTCAAAACGTGCGGCCTGTTCGGGAATGGTGTGCTATGACTTTTCTAAGCGATCGGGGGTACGATGTTCGCCCCAGGGGCGAAAAACGGCCCAAAAAAACCGCATAGACTTAACATTGCGTCAAACTTTGACGAGTCATAACTCTGAGCGAGGATTTCGCAGAAACGTGTAATTTACCACATTTGAAGAGGCTGACAGGCTCTGTAAGAATATACCACACAATGGGGTAAAAGTTGCACCCCTGGGGGGCAGGAGGGGCCCAAAGTTTCCCCATTGACTTACTATGGTGTAGGACGGCCCATGAAATGGGCCGTCCTACACCATAGAAACCGCTTTTATAGTGAACATAACTCTGGATCACAGTGTCATAAAGACAAGGGGGCGGGCTCATTTTACTCAGACAACCAATCAGTCTCTCAGGATCATTGTGAAGCTATTAAGCCACGCCCTAGCAACCATTTAGAGCACCCTTAGCAACAACTCCCATAGACTTCCATTGAAACAGATCAAAGGGATATCTCAGGATATAAGAGTCATAGAAACATGAGGGTGGGCTCGTTTGACTCGGGGCAGCAAACAGCCAATCCTGAATCACCTCAACACATCCTAACCCCTCCCTAGCAACCATTATCAAGCACCTTAGCAACCAAAATCCAAAGAGGAATATCTTCCATTCTGAATGTCACAAAGGCGTGGGAGTTGGTTTATATCATTCATACTGACAAGAAGCCTTTGGAGTTTCATGATTGGCAGCTGCCAAGCCACTCCCTAGCAACCAAACAGAGTACCCTAGCAACTGTTTTGCAAGACCAATATCTCTGCATCAGAACATCGTATAGAGATGGGGGTTGGTTTATACATTCACATTGACTTTGGAGCTTCATGATTGGCAGCTGCCAAGCCACTCCCTAGCAACCAAACAGAGTACCCTAGCAACCGTTTTGCAAGACCATTATCTCTGCATCAGAACATCGTATAGAGATAGGGGTTGGCTCTTTTGACTCATGCTAGCAAACAGGACTTGCTACATGCTAGCAGTGAATAGCTACATGCTAATATTGATTAGCTAAGTGCTAAATCATGCCAATAAAATGCTACAAACTCAACAGTAACCATCTTTGACAACTACCAACCACCGAGTAACACCATAGCAACCAGCCAAATTACCCTAGCAACACCCTAGCAACCACCCAGAACACCCTAGCAACGCCCTAGCAACCACCCAGAACACCCTAGCAACCGCCTAGCAACACCCTAGCAACCACCCAGAACACCCTAGCAACCACCTAGCAACACCATAGCAACCACCCAGAATACCCTAGCAACCGCCTAGCAACGCCCTAGCAACCACCCAGAACACCCTAGCAACTGCCTAGCAACCACCCAGAATACCCTAGCAACTGCCTAGCAACACCATAGCAACCACCCAGAACACCCTAGCAACCACCTAGTAACACCTTAGCAACCATGCTAGCAACATTCTAAACATGCTAGCATGATGCTAGCAATATGCTAATCATGCTAGCATCATGCTAGCATCATACTAGCAACATGCTAATCATGCTAGCAACATGCTAATCATGCTAGCAGCATAATAGCAATATGCTAGCAACATGCTAATCATGCTAGCATCATGCTAGCAACATGCTAATCATGCTAGCATCATGCTAGCAACATGCTAATCATGCTAGCATCATGCTAGCATCATACTAGCAACATGTTAATCATGCTAGCAACATGCTAGCATCATGCTAGCAACATGCTAAACATGCTAGCATCATGCTAGCAACATGCTAATCATGCTAGCATCATGCTAGCAACATGCTAGCAACATGCTAAACATGCTAGCATCATGCTAGCAACATGCTAAACATGCTAGCATGATGCTAGCAATATGCTAATCATGCTAGCAATATGCTAATCATGCTAGCATGATGCAAATAATTTTAGCATCTAGCTAAAACATGTTGCAACATGCTTATTTTTGCTAGCATCATGCTAGCAACATGCTAGCATAATGGGAGAATCTAACTAAAACATGCTAGTTACATGCTTATAATGCTAGCATGATGCTAGCAACATGCTAATAATGCTAGCATGATACTAGCAACATGCTAATCATGCTAATCATGCTAGCATCTTGGTAAAAACTAGCTAACCGCACGCTAGCAACCGAGCGGCGAGTTTTGCCACTGCAAGCACCACTTCACATTTTCTTCTGGAAATGTACATTCTAGTTCTTATTCTTATTCTTCTGGCCACTTTTGACGCGCTACTCCTCCCGCAGTTTTTGTCACAGACCCACGAATGAGGCGTCAAAACGTGCGGCCTGTTCGGGAATGGTGTGCTATGACTTTTATAAGCGATCGGGGGTACGATGTTCGCCCCAGGGGCGAAAAACCGGCCGAAAAATCCCATAGACTTAACATTGCGTCAAACTTTGACGAGTCGTAGGTCGGAACAAGGATGTCGCAGAAACTTGTAATTTACCACATTTGAAGAGGCTGACAGGCTCTGTAAGAACATACCACACAATGGGGTAAAAGTTGCACCCCTGGGGGGCAGGAGGGGCCCAAAGTTGCCCCATTGACTTACTATGGTGTAGGACGGCCCATGAAATGCATGTTTTTCCTACTATGGTAAATTGCATAGGGATTTTGTATTGAACATAGCTGTGGATCACAGTGTCATAGAGACAAGGGGGCGGGCTCATTTTACTCAGACAACCAATCAGTCTCTCAGGATCATTGTGAAGCTATCAAGCCACGCCCTAGCAACCATTTAGAGCACCTTAGCAACAACTCCCATAGACTTCCATTGAAAGAGATCGAAGGGATATCTCTGGACTGAATTGTCATAGAAACATGAGGGTGGTCTCGTTTGACTCGGGGCAGCAAACAGCCAATCATGAATCACCTCAACACTTCCTAGCCACGCCCTAGCAACCATTGTCAAGCACCTTAGCAACCAAAATCCAAAGAGGAATATCGTCCATTCTGAATGTCACAGAGGCATGGGAGTTGGTTTATATCATTCATACTGACAAGCAGCCTTTGGAGTTTCATGATTGGCAGCTGCCAAGCCACTCCCTAGCAACCAAACAGAGTACCCTAGCAACCATTTTGCAAGACCTACATCTCTATATCAGAACATCGTATAGAGATGGGGGTTGGTTTATATCATTCATACTGACAAGCAGCCTTTGGAGTTTCATGATTGGCAGCTGCCAAGCCACTCCCTAGCAACCAAACAGAGTACCCTAGCAACCATTTTGCAAGACCTACATCTTTGCATCAGAACATCGTATAGAGATGGGGGTTGGGTCTTTTGACTCATGCTAGCACACAGGACTTTCAACATGCTAAACATGCTAGCTGTGAATAGCTACATGCTAATATTGATTAGCTAAGTGCTAAATCATGCCATGAACATTATAAAAACTCTATAGTAACCAAATGTGAACACTACCAACCACCTAGTAACACCATAGCAACCATCCAGAATACCACAGCAACCACCTAAAACACCCTAGCAACCGCCTAGCAACACCATAGCAACCACCCAGAATACCCTAGCAACTGCCTAGCAACACCCTAGCACCCACCCAGAATACCCTAGCAACCACCTAGCAACACCCTAGCAACCACTCAGAACACCCTAGCAACTGCTAGCAACACCCTAGCAACCACCCAGAACACCCTAGCAACCGCCTAGCAACACCCTAGCAACCACCCAGAATACCCTAGCAACACCCTAGCAACCACTCAGAACACCCTAGCAACACCCTAGCAACCACCCAGAACACCCTAGCAACCGCCTAGCAACACCCTAGCAACCACCCAAACACCCTAGCAACCACCTAGCAACACCCTAGCAACCGCCTAGCAACACCCTAGCAACCACCCAGAACACCCTAGCAACCGCCTAGCAACCACCCACAATACCCTAGCAACCAACCAGAACACCCTAGCAACCCCCTAGCAACCACCCAGAACACCCTAGCAACTGCCTAGCAACCACCCAACACACCTTAGCAACCACCCAGAATACACTAGCAACCGCATAGCAACCACCCAGAACACCCTAGCAACCACCCATAATACCCTAGCAACCACCTAGTAACACCTTAGCAACCATGCTAGCATCATGCTAGCAACATGCTAATCATGCTAGCAACATGCTAGCAACATGCTAATCATGCTAGCATCATACTAGCAACATGCTAGCAAAATGCTAATCATGCTAGCATCATTCTAGAAAAATGCTAATAATGCTATCATCATGCTAGCAACATGCTAATAATGCTAACAGAATGCTAACAACATGCTAATCATGCTAGCATGATGTTAGCAACATGCTAATCATGCTAGCATCTTGGTAAAAACTAGCTAACCGCACGCTAGCAACCGAGCGGCGAGTTTTGCCACTGCAAGCACCACTTCACATTTTCTTCTGGAAATGTACATTCTAGTTAGTGGTGCTTGCTGAAAGCAAGGCAACACTATTACTATTGCTTTTTTTGAGTCCGCCAAAAAGTTTGACGCGCTACTCCTCCCGCAGCTTTTGTCACAGACCCACGAATGAGGCATCAAAACGTGCGGCCTATTGAGGAGAGGTGTGCTATGACTTTTATAAGTGATCGGGGGTACGGTGTTCGCCCCAGGGGCGAACAAACTTCCAAAAAATCCCATAGACTTAACATTGCGACAAACTTTGACGACTCATAGCTCCGAACGAGGATTTCACAGAAGCCTGCGATTTACCACATTTGAAGAGGCTGACAGGCTCTGTAAGAAAATACCTCACAATGGGGTAAAAGTTGCACCCCTGGGGGGCAGGAGCTGCCCAAAGTTGTCCCATTGACCCCCATTGGTTTATTATTAGTGGTGCTTGCCTATGGCGAAGCAACACTATTGTTATCTCACATACTTATTATTAGTGGTGCTTGCCTATGGCGAAGCAACACTATTGTTATCTCACATACTTATTATTCTTATTCTTCTTATTCTTATTCTTATTCTTCTGGCCACTTTTTGACGCGCTACTCCTCCCGCAGTTTTTGTCACAGACCCACGAATGAGGTGTCAAAACGTGCGGCCTGTTCGGGAATGGTGTGCTATGACTTTTATAAGCGATCGGGGGTACGATGTTCGCCCCAGGGGCGAAAAACCGGCCGAAAAATCCCATAGACTTAACATTGCGTCAAACTTTGACGAGTCGTAGCTCGGAACGAGGATGTTGCAGAAACGTGAAATTTGCCACATTTGAAGAGGCTGACAGGCTCTGTAAGAACATACCACACAATGGGGTAAAAGTTGCACCCCTGGGGCGCAGGAGCTGCCCAAAGTTGCCCCATTGACTTACTATGGTGTAGGACGGCCCATGAAATGGGCCGTCCTACACCATAGAAACCGCTTTTATATTGAACATAGCTCTGGATCACAGTGTCGTAGAGACAAAGGGGCGGGCTCATTTTACTCAGACAACCAATCAGTCTCTCAGGATCATTGTGAAGCTATCAAGCCACGCCCTAGCAACCATTTAGAGCACCTTAGCAACAAGTTCCATAGACTTCCATTGAAAGAGATCGAAGGGATATCTCTGGACTGAATTGTCATAGAAACATGAGGGTGGTCTCGTTTGACTCGGGGCAGCAAACAGCCAATCATGAATCACCTCAACACTTCCTAGCCACGCCCTAGCAACCATTGTCGAGCACCTTAGCAACCAAAATCCAAAGAGGAATATCGTCCATTCTGAATGTCACAGAGGCACGGGAGTTGGTTTATATCATTCATACTGACAAGCAGCCTTTGGAGTTTCATGATTGGCAGCTGCCAAGCCACTCCCTAGCAACCAAACAAGGTACCCTAGCAACCATTTTGCAAGACCTATATCTCTGCATCAAAACATCGTATAGAGATGGGGGTTGGTTTATACATTCACATTGACTTTGGAGCTTCATGATTGGCAGCTGCCAAGCCACTCCCTAGCAACCAAACAGAGTACCCTAGCAACCATTTTGCAAGACCAATATCTCTGCATCAGAACATCGTATAGAGATGGGGGTTGGCTCTTTTGACTCATGCTAGCAAACAGGACTTGCTACATGCTAAATATGCTAGCTGTGAATAGCTACATGCTAATATTGATTAGCTAAGTGCTAAATCATGCCATGAACATTATAAAAACTCTATAGTAACCAAATGTGAACACTACCAACCACCTAGTAACACCATAGCAACCATCCAGAATACCATAGCAACCACCTGAAACACCCTAGCAACCACCCAAAACACCCTAGCAACCGCCTAGCAACACCATAGCAACCACCCAGAACACCCTTGCAACCGCCTAGCAACACCCTAGCAACCACCCAGAACACCCTAGCAACCGCCTAGCAACCACCCAAAACACCTTAGCAACCACCCAGAATACCCTAGCAACCGCATAGCAACACCATAGCAACCACCCAGAACACCCTAGCAACCACCTAGCAACGCCCTAGCAACCACCCAGAACACCCTAGCAACCATGAAATGGGCCGTCCTACACCATAGAAACCGCTTTTATATTGAACATAACTCTGGATCACAGTGTCATAGAGACAAGGGGGCGGGCTCATTTTACTCAGACAACCAATCAGTCTCTCAGGATCATTGTGAAGCTATCAAGCCACGCCCTAGCAACCATTTAGAGCACCTTAGCAACAACTCCCATAGACTTCCACTGAAAGAGATCGAAGGGATATCTCTGGACTGAATTGTCATAGAAACATAAGGGTGGTCTCGTTTGACTCGGGGCAGCAAACAGCCAATCATGAATCACCTCAACACTTCCTAGCCACGCCCTAGCAACCATTGTCGAGCACCTTAGCAACCAAAATCCAAAGAGGAATATCGTCCATTCTGAATGTCACAGAGGCATGGGAGTTGGTTTATATCATTCATACTGACAAGCAGCCTTTGGAGTTTCATGATTGGCAGCTGCCAAGCCACTCCCTAGCAACCAAACAGAGTACCCTAGCAACCATTTTGCAAGACCTACATCTCTATATCAGAACATCGTATAGAGATGGGGGTTGGTTTATATCATTCATACTGACAAGCAGCCTTTGGAGCTTCATCATTGGCAGCTGCCAAGCCACTCCCTAGCAACCAAACAGAGTACCCTAGCAACCATTTTGCAAGACCTACATCTCTGCATCAGAACATCGTATAGAGATGGGGGTTGGGTCTTTTGACTCATGCTAGCACACAGGACTTTCAACATGCTAAACATGCTAGCTGTGAATAGCTATATGCTAATATTGATTAGCTAAGTGCTAAATCATGCCATGAACATTATAAAAACTCTATAGTAACCAAATGTGAACACTACCAACCACCTAGTAACACCATAGCAACCATCCAGAATACCATAGCAACAACCTAAAACACCTTAGCAACCACCCAAAACACCCTAACAACCGCCTAGCAACACCGTAGCAACCACCCAGAATACCCTAGCAACCGCCTAGCAACACCATAGCAACCACCCAGAACACCCTAGCAACCGCCTAGCAACACCCTAGCAACCACCCAGAATACCCTAGCAACCACCTAGCAACACCCTAGCAACCACTCAGAACACCCTAGCAACCGCCTAGCAACACCCTAGCAACCACTCAGAACACCCTAGCAACCGCCTAGCAACACCCTAGCAACCACCCATAATACCCTAGCAACCACCTAGTAACACCTTAGCAACCATGCTAGCATCATGCTTGCAACATGCTAAACATGCTAGCATGATGCTAGCAATATGCTAATCATGCTAGCATCTACCTAAAACATGTTTGCAACATGCTTATTTTTGCTAGCATCATGCTAGCAACATGCTAATCATGCTAGCATGTTGGTAGCATGATGCTAACAACATGCTAATCATGCTAGGATCATACTAGCATGATGCTAACCACGTGCTAATCATGCTAGCATCATGCTAGCAACATGCTAATCATGCTAGCAAACATGCTAATCATGCTAGCATCATGCTAGCAACATGCTAGCAAAATGCTAATCATGCTAACATCATGCTAGCAACATGCTAATCATGCTAGCAACATGCTAATAATGCTAGCATAATGCTAACAACATGCTAATCATGCTAGCATGATGCTAGCAACATGCTAATCATGCTAGCATCTTGGTAAAAACTAGCTAACCGCACGCTAGCAACCGAGCGGCGAGTTTTGCCACTGCAAGCACCACTTCACATTTTCTTCTGGAAATGTACATTCTAGTTCTTATTCTTATTCTTCTTATTCTTATTCTTATTCTTCTGGCCACTTTTTGACGCGCTACTCCTCCCGCAGTTTTTGTCACAGACCCATGAATGAGGTGTCAAAACGTGCGGCCTGTTCGGGAATGGTGTGCTATGACTTTTCTAAGGGATCGGGGGTACGATGTTCGCCCCAGGGGCGAAAAACCGGCCGAAAAATCCCATAGACTTAACATTGCGTCAAACTTTGACGAGTCGTAGCTCGGAACGAGGATGTCGCAGAAACGTGAAATTTACCACATTTGAAGAGGCTGACAGGCTCTGTAAGAATATACCACACAATGGGGTAAAAGTTGCACCCCTGTGGGGCAGGAGCTGCCCAAAGTTGCCCCATTGACTTACTATGGTGTAGGACGGCCCATGAAATGGGCCGTCCTACACCATAGAAACCGCTTTTATATTGAACATAACTCTGGATCACAGTGTCGTAGAGACAAAGGGGCGGGCTCATTTTACTCAGACAACCAATCAGTCTTTCAGGATCATTGTGAAGCTATCTAGCCACGCCCTAGCAACCATTTAGACCTCCTTAGCAACAAGTTCCATAGACTTCCATTGAAACAGATCAAAGGGATATCTCAGAATATAAGAGTCATAGAAACATGAGGGTGGGCTAGTTTGACTCGGGGCAGCAAACAGCCAATCATGAATCACCTCAACACTTACTGGCCACGCCCTAGCAACCATTGTCGAGCACCTTAGCAACCAAAATCCAAACAGGGATATCTTCCATTCTGAATGTCACAGAGGCATGGGAGTTGGTTTATATCATTTATACTGACAAGCAGCCTTTGGAGTTTCATGATTGGCAGCTGCCAAGCCACTCCCTAGCAACCAAACAGAGTACCCTAGCAACCATTTTGCAAGACCTACATCTCTATATCAGAACATCGTATAGAGATGGGGGTTGGTTTATATCATTCATACTGACAAGCAGCCTTTGGAGCCTCATCAATGGCAGCTGCCAAGCCACTCCCTAGCAACCAAACAGAGTACCCTAGCAACCATTTTGCAAGACCTACATCTCTGCATCAGAACATCGTATAGAGATGGGGGTTGGGTCTTTTGACTCATGCTAGCACACAGGACTTTCAACATGCTAAACATGCTAGCTGTGAATAGCTACATGCTAATATTGATTAGCTAAGTGCTAAATCATGCCATGAACATTATAAAAACTCTATAGTAACCAAATGTGAACACTACCAACCACCTAGTAACACCATAGCAACCATCCAGAATACCATAGCAACCACCTAAAACACCCTAGCAACCACCCAAAACACCCTAGTAACCGCCTAGCAACACCATAGCAACCACCCTGAATACCCTAGCAACCACCTAGCAACACCATAGCAACCACCCAGAACACCCTAGCAACCGCCTAGCAACACCCTAGCAACCACCCAGAATACCCTAGCAACCGCCTAGCAACACCATAGCAACCACCCAAAACACCCTAGCAACCACCTAGTAACGCCCTAGCAACCACTCAGAACACCCTAGCAACCGCCTAGCAACACCCTAGCAACCACCCAGAACACCCTAGCAACCGCCTAGCAACGCCCTAGCAACCACCCAAAACACCCTAGCAACAACCTAGCAACGCCCTAGCAACCACTCAGAACACCCTAGCAACCGCCTAGCAACACCATAGCAACCACCCAGAAACCCCTAGCAACCGCCTAGCAACGCCCTAGCAACCACCCATAATACCCTAGCAACCACCTAGTAACACGTTAGCAACCATGCTAGCATCATGCTAGCAACATGCTAAACATGCTAGCATGATGCTAGCAATATGCTAATCATGCTAGCATCTACCTAAAACATGTTTGCAACATGCTTATTTTTGCTAGCATCATGCTAGCAACATGCTAATCATGCTAGCATGTTGGTAGCATGATGCTAACAACATGCTAATCATGCTAGCATGATGTTAGCATGATGCTAACAACATGCTAATCATGCTAGCATGATGCTAGCATGATGCTAACAACATGCTAATCATGCTAGTATGATGCTAGCAACATGCTAATCATGCTAGCAACATGCTAGCAACATGCTAATCATGCTAGCAACATGCTAGCAACATGCTAATCATGCTAGCATCGTGCTAACATCATGCTAGCATCGTGCTAGCATCATGCTAGCAACATGCTAGCAACATGCTAGCAAAATGCTAATCATGCTAACATCATGCTAGCAACATGCTAGTCATGCTAGCAACATGCTAATAATGCTAGCATAATGCTAACAACATGCTAATCATGCTAGCATGATGCTAGCAACATGCTAATCATGCTAGCATCTTGGTAAAAACTAGCTAACCGCACGTTAGCAACCGAGCGGCGAGTTTTGCCACTGCAAGCACCACTTCACATTTTCTTCTGGAAATGTACATTCTAGTTCTTATTCTTATTCTTATTCTTATTCTTATTCTTCTGGCCACTTTTTGACGCGCTACTCCTCCCGCAGTTTTTGTCACAGACCCATGAATGAGGTGTCAAAACGTGCGGCCTGTTCGGGAATGGTGTGCTATGACTTTTCTAAGCGATTGGGGGTACGATGGTCGCCCCAGGGGCGAAAAACCGGCCGAAAAATCCCATAGACTTAACATTGCGAAAACCTTTGACGAGTCATAGCTCAGAGCTCGGATTTCGCAGAAACCTGTGATTTACCACATTTGAAGAGGCTGACAGGCTCTGTAAGAAAATACCTCACAATGGGGTAAAAGTTGCACCCCTGGGGGGCAGGAGCTGCCCAAATTTTTTTTCCATTGAAATTTTCTAGTATAGCATTTACTATTTCGGGAAAAAATTTTGGCGCACTCCTCCGCCCGCAGCTTTTGTCACAGACCCATGAATGAGGCATCAAATCGTGCGGCCTATTGAGGAGAAGAGTCCTATGATTTTTAATAAGAAATCGGGGGTACGGTGTTCGCCCCAGGGGCGAACAAACTTCCAAAAAATCCCATAGACTTAACATTGCGACAAACTTTGACGACTCATAGCTCCGAACGAGGATTTCACAGAAGCCTGCGATTTACCACATTTGAAGAGGCTGACAGGCTCTGTAAGAATATACCACACAATGGGGTAAAAGTTGCACCCCTGGGGTGCAGGAACTGCCCAAAATTTCCCCATTGACTTACTATGGTGAAGGACGTCCCATGAAATGCATGTGTTTTTCCTACTATAGTAAATTGCAAAGGGATTTTGTATTGACCATAGCTCTGGGTCACAATGTCATAGAGACAAGGGGGCGGGCTCATTTTACTCACACGACCAATCAGTCTCTCAGGATCATTGTGAAGCTATCTAGCCACGCTCTAGCAACCATTTAGAGCACCTTAGCAACAAGTTCCATAGACTTCCATTGAAAGAGATCGAAGGGATATCTCTGGACTGAATTGTCATAGAAACATGAGGGTGGTCTCGTTTGACTCGGGGCAGCAAACAGCCAATCATGAGTCACCTCAACACTTCCTAGCCACGCCCTAGCAACCATTGTCGAGAACCTTAGCAACCAAAATCCAAAGAGGAATATCGTCCATTCTGAATGTCACAGATGCATGGGAGTTGGTTTATATCATTCATACTGACAAGCAGCCTTTGGAGTTTCATGATTGGCAGCTGCCAAGCCACTCCCTAGCAACCAAACAGAGTACCCTAGCAACCATTTTGCAAGACCTACATCTCTCTATCAGAACATCGTAGAGAGATGGGGGTTGATTTATATCATTCATACTGACAAGCAGCCTTTGGAGTTTCATCATTGGCAGCTGCCAAGCCACTCCCTAGCAACCAAACAGAGTACCCTAGCAACCATTTTGCAAGACCTACATCTCTGCATCAGAACATCGTATAGAGATGGGGGTTGGGTCTTTTGACTCATGCTGGCACACAGGACTTTCAACATGCTAAACATGCTAGCTGTGAATAGCTGCATGCTAATATTGATTAGCTAAGTGCTAAATCATGCCATGAACATTATAAAAACTCTATAGTAACCAAATGTGAACACTACCAACCACCTAGTAACACCATAGCAACCATCCAGAATACCATAGCAACCACCTAAAACACCCTAACAACCACCCAAAACACCCTAGCAACCGCCTAGCAACACCAAATCTACCACCCAGAATACCCTAGCAACCGCCTAGCAACACCCTAGCAACCACCAAGAACACCCTAGCAACCGCCTAGCAACACCCTAGCAACCACCCAGAATACCCTAGCAACACCCTAGCAACCACTCAGAACACCCTAGCAACCACCCAGAACACCCTAGCAACCGCCTAGCAACCACCCAAAACACCTTAGCAACCACCCAGAATACCCTAGCAACCGCATAGCAACAACATAGCAACCACCCAGAACCGCCTAGCAACCGCCTAGCAACACCCTAGCAACCACCCAGAACACCCTAGCAACCGCCTAGCAACACCCTAGCAACCAACCAGAACACCCTAGCAACCCCCTAGCAACCGCCTAGCAACCACCCAGAATACCCTAGCAACCGCATAGCAACACCATAGCAACCACCCATAATACCCTAGCAACCACCTAGTAACACCTTAACAACCATGCTAGCAACATGCTAGCAACATGCTAAACATGCTAGCATGATGCTAGCAATATGCTAATCATGCTAGCATCTAGCTAAAACATGTTTGCAACATGCTTATTTTTGCTAGCATCATGCTAGCAACATGCTAATCATGCTAACATCATGCTAGCAACATGCTAATCATGCTAGCATGTTGGTAGCATGATGCTAACAACATGCTAATAATGCTAGCATGATGCTAGCATGATGCTAACAACATGCTAATCATGCTAGCATGATGCTAGCAACATGCTAATCATGCTAGCAACATGCTAATCATGCTAGCATCATGCTAACAACATGCTAATCATGCTAGCATGATACTAGCAACATGCTAATCATGCTAGCATCTTGGTAAAAACTAGCTAACCGCACCCTAGCAACCGAGCGGCGAGTTTTGCCACTGCAAGCACCACTTCACATTTTCTTCTGGAAATGTACATTCTAGTTAGTGGTGCTTGCCTATGGCAAAGCAACACTAGTGTTATTGTGCATACTTATTATTCTTATTCTTATTCTTCTGGCCACTTTTTGACGCGCTACTCCTCCCGCAGTTTTTGTCACAGACCCACGAATGAGGTGTCAAAACGTGCGGCCTGTTCGGGAATGGTGTGCTATGACTTTTCTAAGGGATCGGGGGTACGATGTTCGCCCCAGGGGCGAAAAACCGGCCGAAAAATCCCATAGACTTAACATTGCGTCAAACTTTGACGAGTCGTAGCTCAGAACGAGGATGTCACAGAAACGTGAAATTTGCCACATTTGAAGAGGCTGACAGGCTCTGTAAGAACATACCACACAATGGGGTAAAAGTTACACCCCTGGGGGGCAGGAGGGGGCCAAAGTTGCCCCATTGACTTACTATGGTGAAGGACGGCCCATGAAATGCATGTGTTTCTCCTACTATGGTAAATTGCATAGGGATTTTGTATTGAACATAGCTCTGGATCACAGTGTCATAGAGACAAGGGGGCGGGCTCATTTTACTCAGACGACCAATCAGTCTCTCAGGATCATTGTGAAGCTATTAAGCCATTCCCTAGCAACCATTTAGAGCACCTTAGCAACAACTCCCATAGTCTTCCATTGAAACAGATCAAAGGGATATCTCAGGATATAAGAGTCATAGAAACATGAGGGTGGGCTCGTTTGACTCGGGGCAGCAAACAGCCAATCCTGAATCACCTCAACACATCCTAACCCCTCCCTAGCAACCATTATCAAGCACCTTAGCAACCAAAATCCAAAGAGGAATATCTTCCATTCTGAATGTCACAAAGGCGTGGGAGTTGGTTTATATCGTTCATACTGACAAGAAGCCTTTGGAGTTTCATGATTGGCAGCTGCCAAGCCACTCCCTAGCAACCAAACAGAGTACCCTAGCAACCATTTTGCAAGACCTATATCTCTGCATCAAAACATCGTATAGAGAAGGGGGTTGGTTTATACATTCACATTGACTTTGGAGCTTCATGATTGGCAGCTGTGAAGCCACTCCCTAGCAACCAAACAGAGTACCCTAGCAACCGTTTTGCAAGACCTATATCTCTGTATCAGAACATTGTATAGAGATGGGGGTTGGCTCTTTTGACTCATGCTAGCAAACAGGACTTGCTACATCCTACACATGCTAGCAGTGAATAGCTACATGCTAATATTGATTAGCTAAGTGCTAAATCATGCCAATAAAATGCTACAAACTCAACAGTAACCATATTTGACAACTAACAACCACCTAGTAACACCATAGCAACCACCCAGATTACCCTAGCAACACCCTAGCAACCACCCAGAACACCCTAGCAACTGCCTAGCAACGCCCTAGCAACCACCCAGAACACCCTAGCAACCACCTAGCAACCACCCAGAACACCCTAGCAACTGCCTTACATCATCATATCAAACTCCAAGAACACCCTAGCAACCGAGCGGCGAGTTTTGCCACTGCAAGCACCACTTCACATTTTCTTCTGGAAATGTACATTCTAGTATTGTGATTACTATTCACCTAGACAAAACTTCGGCACGCTACTCCTCCCGCATTTTTTGTCGTAGACCCATGAATGAGGTGTCAAATCGACCGGCTCATTGAGGAGAGGTGTGCTATGACTTTTCTAAGTGATCGATTGTACGATGTACGTTCAGCGGGTGATAAATCGGACGAAAAAATTCCCATAGACTTAACATTGGCACAACATTTGTGAGATCATATCTTTTGACTAGAAGGTCATAGAGACTTGGGGTTGGGCTCTTTTGACTCGGCCTATCAAGCAGCCAATAAGTAGTGACATAACAACTTCATTTTCCCGCCCTAGCAACCACTTAAGGCAGCCTAGCAACCATAAAACAACATATTCAAGCCATATCTCAGCTCCAGAAAATAGAGGAAACATGGAGTTTGCCTTTTTTGACTCAGACTGTCAACTAGTCTTTAAATATCATCTCATAAACTCTATAAGCACACCATAGCAACCATATAGGGTACCCTAGCAACCACTTGAACACATGAATAATCCATATCTCAGCACCAGAACATCGTACAGACATGGTTGTTGGCTCGTATGCAATAATGTACCACACCCTAGCAACCGAGCGGCGAGTTTTGCCACTGCAAGCACCACTTCACATTTTCTTCTGGAAATGTACATTCTAGTATTGTGATTACTATTCACCAAGACAAAACTTCGGCACGCTACTCCTCCCGCATTTTTTGTCGTAGACCCATGAATGAGGTGTCAAATCGACCGGCTCATTGAGGAGAGGTGTGCTATGACTTTTCTAAGTGATCGGTTGTACGATGTTCGTTCAGCAGCCGATAAATCGGACGAAAAAATTCCCATAGACTTAACATTGGCACAACATTTGTGAGATCATATCTTTTGACTAGAAGGTCACAGACACTTGGGGTTGGGCTCTTTTGACTCGGCCTATCAAGCAGCCAATAAGTAGGGGCATAACAACTTCATGGCCACGCCCTAGCAACCACTTATGCCACCCTAGCAACCATAAAACAACATTTACAAGCTATATTTCAGCTCCAGAAAATCGTAGAGAAGTGGAGTTCGGCTTTTTTGACTCAGACTGTCAACTAGTCTTCTAATATCATCTAATAAACTGCATAAGCACACCATAGCAACCATATAAGGTACCCTAGTAACCATACAAACACATAAATAAGCCATATCTCAGCACCAGAACATCGTACAGACGTGTTTTTTGTCTCGTATGCAATCGTGTGCCACACTCTAGCAACCGAGCTGCGAATTTTGCCACTGCAAGCACCACTTCACATTTTCTTCTGGAAATGTACATTCTAGTATTGTGATTACTATTCACCTAGACAAAACTTCGGCACGCTACTCCTCCCGCATTTTTTGTTGTAGACCCAAGAATGAGGTGTCAAATCGACCGGCTCATTGAGGAAAGGTGTGCTATGACTTTTCTAAGCGATCGGTTGTACGATGTTTGTTCAGCGGGCGATAAATCGGACAAAAAAATTCCCATAGACTTAACATTGGCACAACATTTGTGAGATCATATCTTTTGACTAGAAGGTCATAGAGACTTGGGGTTGGGCTCTTTTGACTCGGCCAATCGAGCAGCCAATAAGTAGGGGCATAAAAACTTCATGGCCACGCCCTAGCAACCACTTATGCCACCATAGCAACCATAAAACAACATTTACAAGCTATATTTCAGCTCCAGAAAATCGTAGAGACGTGGAGTTCGGCTTTTTTGACTCAGACTGTCTACTATTCTTCTAATATCATCTTATAAACTGTATAAGCACACCATAGCAACCATATAGGGTACCCTAGTAACCATACAAAAACATGAATAAGCCATATCTCAGCACCAGAACATCGTACAGACATGGTTGTTGGCTCGTTTGCAATAATGTGCCACACTCTAGCAACCGAGCGGCGAGTTTTGCCACTGCAAGCACCACTTCACATTTTCTTCTGGAAATGTACATTCTAGTATTGTGATTACTATTCACCTACACAAAACTTCGGCACGCTACTCCTCCCGCACGTTTTCTCGTAGACCCATGAATGAGGTATCAAATCGACCGGTTCATTGAGGAGAGGTGTGCTATGTCTTTTCTAAGCGATCGGTTGTACGATGATCGTCCGGCGGGCGATAAATTGGCCGAAAAAAGTCCCATAGACTTAACATTGGCACAAAATTTGTTATATCATATCTTTCACCAGAAGGTCATAGAGACTTGGGGTTGGGCTCTTTTGATTCAGCCTATCAAGCAGCCAATATGTAGTGACATAATATCTTCATATTCGCGCCCTAGCAACCACTTAGGGCAGCCTAGCAACCATAAAACAACATTTTCAAGCCATATCTCAGCTCCAGAAAACAGTAGAGACATGGAGTTTGGCTTTTTTTGACTCAGACTGTCAACTTGTCTTTAAATATCATCTCATAAACTGTATAAGCACTCCATAGCAACCATATAGGGTACCATAGTAACCATACAAACACATGAATAAGCCATATCTCAGCTCCACAATATCGTACAGATGTGGTTGTTGGCTCGTATGCAATCATTTAACACACCCTAGCAACCGAGCGGCGAGTTTTGCCACTGCAAGCACCACTTCACATTTTCTTCTGGAAATGTACATTCTAGTTAGTGGTGCTTGCCTATGGCAAAGCAACACTAGTGTTATTGTGCATACTTATTATTCTTATTCTTATTCTTCTGGCCACTTTTTGACGCGCTACTCCTCCCGCAGTTTTTGTCACAGACCCACGAATGAGGTGTCAAAACGTGCGGCCTGTTCGGGAATGGTGTGCTATGACTTTTCTAAGGGATCGGGGGTACGATGTTCGCCCCAGGGGCGAAAAACCGGCCGAAAAATCCCATAGACTTAACATTGCGTCAAACTTTGACGAGTCGTAGCTCAGAACGAGGATGTCACAGAAACGTGAAATTTGCCACATTTGAAGAGGCTGACAGGCTCTGTAAGAACATACCACACAATGGGGTAAAAGTTACACCCCTGGGGGGCAGGAGGGGGCCAAAGTTGCCCCATTGACTTACTATGGTGAAGGACGGCCCATGAAATGCATGTGTTTCTCCTACTATGGTAAATTGCATAGGGATTTTGTATTGAACATAGCTCTGGATCACAGTGTCATAGAGACAAGGGGGCGGGCTCATTTTACTCAGACGACCAATCAGTCTCTCAGGATCATTGTGAAGCTATTAAGCCATTCCCTAGCAACCATTTAGAGCACCTTAGCAACAACTCCCATAGTCTTCCATTGAAACAGATCAAAGGGATATCTCAGGATATAAGAGTCATAGAAACATGAGGGTGGGCTCGTTTGACTCGGGGCAGCAAACAGCCAATCCTGAATCACCTCAACACATCCTAACCCCTCCCTAGCAACCATTATCAAGCACCTTAGCAACCAAAATCCAAAGAGGAATATCTTCCATTCTGAATGTCACAAAGGCGTGGGAGTTGGTTTATATCGTTCATACTGACAAGAAGCCTTTGGAGTTTCATGATTGGCAGCTGCCAAGCCACTCCCTAGCAACCAAACAGAGTACCCTAGCAACCATTTTGCAAGACCTATATCTCTGCATCAAAACATCGTATAGAGAAGGGGGTTGGTTTATACATTCACATTGACTTTGGAGCTTCATGATTGGCAGCTGTGAAGCCACTCCCTAGCAACCAAACAGAGTACCCTAGCAACCGTTTTGCAAGACCTATATCTCTGTATCAGAACATTGTATAGAGATGGGGGTTGGCTCTTTTGACTCATGCTAGCAAACAGGACTTGCTACATCCTACACATGCTAGCAGTGAATAGCTACATGCTAATATTGATTAGCTAAGTGCTAAATCATGCCAATAAAATGCTACAAACTCAACAGTAACCATATTTGACAACTACCAACCACCTAGTAACACCATAGCAACCACCCAGATTACCCTAGCAACACCCTAGCAACCACCCAGAACACCCTAGCAACTGCCTAGCAACGCCCTAGCAACCACCCAGAACACCCTAGCAACCACCTAGCAACCACCCAGAACACCCTAGTTAGTGGTGCTTGCTGAAAGCAAGGCAACACTATTGTTATTCTCCATACTTATTATTAGTGGTGCTTGCCTATGGCAAAGCAACACTAGTGTTATTGTGCATACTTATTATTCTTATTCTAATTTTTTTTATTATTATTATTATTCTGGACAAAGTTTGGCGCGCTACTCCTCCCGCAGTTTTTGTCACAGACCCATGAGTGAGGCGTCAAATCGACCGGCTCATTTAGGAGAGGTGTGCTATGACTTTTCTAAGAGATCGGGTGTACGATGTTCGCACAGCGGACGAAAAAGCGGCCAAAAAAATCCCATTGACTTAACATTGCGGAATTTTCAGAAATTTAAATCTCAACTGTCACTTTCACACACACCCACAGAAAAGGGCCTGACAGCCCTGCTGTCAGGCCCTCTCTCTCTCCCTCAGAGGATTTATTTTATCAAGCAGCCAATAAGTAATGGCCCTAAATCTTCAAAGCCACACCATAGCAACCAGTTACAGCACCCTAGCAACCGTGGGTGATAGGCACGAGGCCGCAGGCCTCGTGCCATACTAAATAACTCTATAAAAACTCTATAAAACTCTATAAAAACTCAAAATAAAAACTCCACAGTAATTATCTGTTAAAAAATACACGCCGACATCACACACCCCTGATTGAGGCGTCAAATTGTGCGGATTATTGAGGAGAGGTGTGGTATGATTTTTCTTAGCGATCAGGGGTACGGTGTTCGCCCCAGGGGCAAATCATTGGGTAAAAAAGTCCCATAGACTTAACATTGGCACAAAATTTGTGAGATCATATCTTTTGACTAGAAGGTCATAGAGACTTGGGGTTGGGCTCTTTTGACTCGGCTTATGAAGCAGCCAATAAGTAGGGACATAACAACTTCATGGCCACGCCCTAGCAACCACTTATGCCACCCTAGCAACCATAAAACTACATTTCTAAGTCATTTTTCAGCTACAGAAAATGGTAGAAACATGGAGTTTGGCTTTTTTGACTCAGACTGTCAACTGCTCTTTAAATATCATCTCATAAACTGTATAAGCACACCATAGCAACCATATAGGGTACCCTAGTAACCATACAAACACATGTATAAGCCATATCTCAGCTCCACAATATCGTACAGACATGGTTATTGGCTCGTATGCAATCATGTACAAAAACCTAGCAACCGAGCGGCGAGTTTTGCCACTGCAAGCACCACTTCACATTTTCTTCTGGAAATGTACATTCTAGTATTGTGATTACTATTCACCTAGACAAAACTTCGGCACGCTACTCCTCCCGCATTTTTTGTCGTAGACCCATGAATGAAGTGTCAAATCGACCGGCTCATTGAGGAGAGGTGTGCTATGACTTTTCTAAGTGATCGGTTGTACGATGTTCGTTCAGCGGCCGATAAATCGGACGAAAAAATTACCATAGACTTAACATTGGCACAACATTTGTGAGATCATATCGTTTGACTAGAAGGTCATAGAGACTTGGGGTTGGGCTCTTTTGACTCGGCCTATCAAGCAGCCAATAAGTAGGGGCATAACCACTTCATGGCCACGCCCTAGCAATCACTTATGCCACCCTAGCAACCATAAAACAACATTTATAAGCAATATTTCAGCTCCAGAAAATCGTAGAGATGTGGAGTTCGGCTTTTTTGACTCAGACTGTCAACTAGTCTTTAAATATAATCTCATAAACTGTATAAGCACACCATAGCAACCATATAGGGAACCCTAGTAACCACCTGAACACATGAATAACCCATATCTCAGCACCAGAACATCGTACAGACATGGTTGTTGGCTCGTATGCAATAATGTACCACACCCTAGCAACCGAGCGGCGAGTTTTGCCACTGCAAGCACCACTTCACATTTTCTTCTGGAAATGTACATTCTAGTTCTTATTATTCTTATTATTCTGGACACTTTTTGACGCGCTACTCCTCCCGCAGTTTTTGTCACAGACCCACGAATGAGGTGTCAAATCGTGCGGATTATTCGGGAATGGTGTGCTATGACTTTTATAAGCGATCGGGGGTACGATGTTCGCCCCAGGGGCGAAAAACCGGCCGAAAAATCCCATAGACTTAACATTGCGTCAAACTTTGACGAGTCGTAGCTCGGAACGAGGATGTCGCAGAAACGTGTAATTTACCACATTTGAAGAGGCTGACAGGCTCTGTAAGAACATACCACACAATGGGGTAAAAGTTGCACCCCTGGGGGGCAGGAGGGGCCCAAAGTTGCCCCATTGACTTACTATGGTGTAGGACGGCCCATGAAATGGGCCGTCCTACACCATAGTAAGCGATTTTCTATTGAACATAACTCTGGATCACAGTGTCATAGAGACAAGGGGGCGGGCTCATTTTACTCAGACGACCAATCAGTCTCTCAGGATCATTGTGAAGCTATTAGGCCACGCCCTAGCAACCATTTAGAGCACCTTAGCAACAACTCCCATAGACTTCCATTGAAAGAGATCGAAGGGATATCTCTGGACTGAAATGTCATAGAAACATGAGGGTGGTCTCGTTTGACTCGGGGCAGCAAACAGCCAATCATGAATCACCTCAACACTTCCTAGCCACGCCCTAGCAACCATTGTCGAGCACCTTAGCAACCAAAATCCAAAGAGGAATATCGTCCATTCTGAATGACACAGAGGCATGGGAGTTGGTTTATATCATTCATACTGACAAGCAGCCTTTGGAGTTTCATGATTGGCAGCTGCCAAGCCACTCCCTAGCAACCAAACAGAGTACCCTAGCAACCATTTTGCAAGACCTATATCTCTGCATCAAAACATCGTATAGAGATGGGGGTTGGTTTATACATTCACATTGACTTTGGAGCTTCATGATTGGCAGCTGCCAAGCCACTCCCTAGCAACCAAACACAGTACCCTAGCAACCGTTTTGCAAGACCAATATCTCTGCATCAGAACATCGTATAGAGATGGGGGTTGGCTCTTTTGACTCATGCTAGCAAACAGGACTTGCTACATGCTACACATGCTAGCAGTGAATAGCTACATGCTAATATTGATTAGCTAAGTGCTAAATCATGCCAATAAAATGCTACAAACTCAACAGTAACCATCTTTGACAACTACCAACCACCTAGTAACACCATAGCAACCACCCAAATTACCCTAGCAACACCCTAGCAACTGCCTAGCAACGCCCTAGCAACCACCCAGAACACCCTAGCAACCGCCTAGCAACATCCTAGCAACCACTCAGAACACCCTAGCAACCGCCTAGCAACACCCTAGCAACCACCCAGAACGCCCTAGCAACCGCCTAGCAACACCATAGCAACCACCCAGAAGACCCTAGTAACCGCCTAGCAACCACCCAAAACACCTTGGCAACCACCTAGAACACCCTAGCAACCACCTAGCAACACCCTAGCAACCGCCTAGCAACACCCTAGCAACCACACAGAATACCCTAGCAACCACCTAGCAACACCCTAGCAACCACCCAGAACACCCTAGCAACCGCCTAGCAACACTCTAGCAACCACCCAGAACACCCTAGCAACCACCTAGCAACACCCTAGCAACCACTCAGAACACCCTAGCAACCGCCTAGCAACACCCTAGCAACCACCCATAATACCCTAGCAACCACCTAGTAACACCTTAGCAACCATGCTAGCATCATGCTAGTAACATGCTAAACATGCTAGCATGATGCTAGCAATATGCTAATCATGCTAGCATCTACCTAAAACATGTTTGCAACATGCTTATTTTTGCTAGCATCATGGTAGCAACATGCTAATCATGCTAGCATGTTGGTAGCATGATGCTAACAACATGCTAATCATGCTAGGATCATGCTAGCATGATGCTAACCACGTGCTAATCATGCTAGCATCATGCTAGCAACATGCTAATCATGCTAGCAAATATGCTAATCATGCTAGCATCATGCTAGCAACATGCTAGCAAAATGCTAATCATGCTAACATCATGCTAGCAACATGCTAATCATGCTAGCAACATGCTAATAATGCTAGCATAATGCTAACAACATGCTAATCATGCTAGCATGATGCTAGCAAATATGCTAATCATGCTAGCATCATGCTAGCAACATGCTAGCAAAATGCTAATCATGCTAACATCATGCTAGCAACATGCTAATAATGCTAGCAACATGCTAATAATGCTAGCATAATGCTAACAACATGCTAATCATGCTAGCATCATGCTAGCAACATGCTAATCATGCTAGCATCTTGGTAAAAACTAGCTAACCGCACGCTAGCAACCGAGCGGCGAGTTTTGCCACTGCAAGCACCACTTCACATTTTCTTCTGGAAATGTACATTCTAGTTAGTGGTGCTTGCCTATGGCAAAGCAACACTAGTGTTATTGTGCATACTTATTATTCTTCTTATTATTCTTATTCTTCCGGCCACATTTTGACGCGCTACTCCTCCCGCAGTTTTTGTCACAGACCCATGAGTGAGGTGTCAAAACGTGCGGCCTGTTCGGGAATGGTGTGCTATGACTTTTCTAAGAGATCGGGTGTACGATGTTCGCACAGCGGACGAAAAAGCGGCCAAAAAAATCCCATTGACTTAACATTGCGGAATTTTCAGAAATTTAAATCTCAACTGTCATTTTCACACACACCCACAGAAAAGGGCCTGACAGCCCTGCTGTCAGGCCCTCTCTCTCTCCCTCAGAGGATTTATTTTATCAAGCAGCCAATAAGTAATGGCCCTAAATCTTCAAAGCCACACCATAGCAACCAGTTACAGCACCCTAGCAACCGTGGGTGATAGGCACGAGGCCGCAGGCCTCGTGCCATACTAAATAACTCTATAAAACTCTATAAAAACTCCAAATAAAAACTCCACAGTAATTATCTGTTAAAAAATACACGCCGACATCACACACCCCTGATTGAGGCGTCAAATTGTGCGGATTATTGAGGAGAGGTGTGGTATGATTTTTCTTAGCGATCAGGGGTACGGTGTTCGCCCCAGGGGCAAATTATTGGGTAAAAAAGTCCCATAGACTTAACATTGGCACAAAATTTGTGAGATCATATCTTTTGACTAGAAGGTCATAGAGACTTGGGGTTGGGCTCTTTTGACTCGGCTTATGAAGCAGCCAATAAGTAGGGACATAACAACTTCATGGCCACGCCCTAGCAACCACTTATGCCACCCTAGCAACCATAAAACTACATTTCTAAGTCATTTTTCAGCTCCAGAAAATGGTAGAAACATGGAGTTTGGCTTTTTTGATTCAGACTGTCAACTAGTCTTTAAATATCATCTCATAAACTGTATAAGCACACCATAGCAACCATTTAGAGTACCCTAGTAACCACCTGAACACACGAATAAGCCATATCTCAGCACCAGAACATCGTACAGACATGGTTCTTTGCTCATATGCAATCATTTACCACACTCTAGCAACCGAGCGGCGAGTTTTGCCACTGCAAGCACCACTTCACATTTTCTTCTGGAAATGTACATTCTAGTATTGTGATTACTATTCACCTAGACAAAACTTCGGCACGCTACTCCTCCCGCATTTTTTGTCGTAGACCCATGAATGAGGTGTCAAATCGACCGGCTCATTGAGGAGAGGTGTGCTATGACTTTTCTAAGTGATCGATTGTACGATGTTCGTTCAGCGGGCGATAAATCGGACGAAAAAATTCCCATAGACTTAACATTGGCACAACATTTGTGAGATCATATCTTTTGACTAGAAGGTCATAGAGACTTGGGGTTGGGATCTTTTGACTCGGCCTATCAAGCAGCCAATAAGTAGGGGCATAACAACTTCATGGCCACGCCCTAGCAACCACTTATGCCACCCTAGCAACCATAAAACAACATTTACAAGCTATATTTCAGCTCCAGAAAATCGTAGAGATGTGGAGTTCGGCTTTTTGACTCAGACTGTCAACTAGTCTTCTAATATCATCTAATAAACTGTATAAGCACACCATAGCAACCATATAGGGTACCCTAGTAACCATACAAACACATGAATAAGCCATATCTCAGCACCAGAACATCGTACAGACGTGTTTGTTGTCTCGTATGCAATCATGTGCCACACTCTAGCAACCGAGCTACGAATTTTGCCACTGCAAGCACCACTTCACATTTTCTTCTGGAAATGTACATTCTAGTTATTATTATTCTTCTGGCCACATTTTGACGCGCTACTCCTCCCGCAGTTTTTGTCACAGACCCATGAATGAGGTGTCAAAACGTGCGGCCTGTTCGGGAATGGTGTGCTATGACTTTTATAAGGGATCGGGGGTACGATGTTCGCCCCAGGGGCGAAAAACCGGCCGAAAAATCCCATAGACTTAACATTGCGTCAAACTTTGACGAGTCATAGCTCCGAGTGAGGATTTCGCAGAAACGTGTGATTTACCACATTTGAAGAGGCTGACAGGCTCTGTAAGAAAATACCTCACAATGGGGTAAAAGTTGCACCCCTGGGGGGCAGGAGCTGCCCAAATTTTTCCCATTGAAAATTTTCTAGTACAGCATTTACTATTTCGGGAAAAATTTTTGGCGCACTCCTCCGCCTGCAGCTTTTGTCACAGACCCATGAATGAGGCATCAAATCGTGCGGCCTATTGAGGAGAAGAGTCCTATGACTGTTAATAAGAGATCGGGGGTACGGTGTTCGCCCTAGGGGCGAACAAACTTCCAAAAAATCCCATAGACTTAACATTGCGACAAACTTTGACGACTCATAGCTCCGAACGAGGATTTCACAGAAACGTGTGATTTGCCACATTTGAAGAGGCTGAAAGGCTCTGTAAGAGCATACCTCACAATGGGGTAAAAGTTGCACCCCTGGGGTGCAGGAGCTGCCCAAAGTTTCCCCATTGACTTACAATGGTGTGGGACGGCCCATGAAATGCATGCGTTTCTCCTACTATGGTAAATTACATAGGGATTTTGTATTGAACATAGCTGTGGGTCACAGTGTCATAGAGACAAGGGGGCGGACTCATTTTACTCAGACGACCAATCAGTCTCTCAGGATCATTGTGAAGCTATTAAGCCACGCCCTAGCAACCATTTAGAGCTCCTTAGCAACAAGTTCCATAGACTTCCATTGAAACAGATCAAAGGGATATCTCAGGATATAAGAGTCATAGAAACATGAGGGTGGTCTCGTTTGACACGGGGCAGCAAACATCCAATCATGAATCACCTCAACACTTCCTAGCCACGCCCTAGCAACCATTGTCGAGCACCTTAGCAACCAAAATCCAAAGAGGAATATCATCCATTCTGAATGTCACAGAGGCATGGGAGTTGGTTTATATCATTCATACTGATAAGTAGCCTTTGGAGTTTCATGATTGGCAGCTGCCAAGCCACTCCCTAGCAACCAAACAGAGTACCCTAGCAACCATTTTGCAAGACCTATATCTCTGCATCAAAACATCGTATAGAGATGGGGGTTGGTTTATACATTCACATTGACTTTGGAGCTTCATGAATGGCAGCTGCCAAGCCACTCCCTAGCAACCAAACAGATTACCCTAGCAACCGTTTTGCAAGACCAATATCTCTGCATCAGAACATCGTATAGAGATGGGGGTTGGCTCTTTTGACTCATGCTAGCAAACAGGACTTGCTACATGCTACACATGCTAGCAGTGAATAGCTACATGCTAATATTGATTAGCTAAGTTCTAAATCATGCCAAGAAAATGCTACAAACTCCATAGTAACCATCTATGACAACTACCAACCACCTAGTAACACCATAGCAACCACCAAGATTACCCTAGCAACACCCTAGCAACCACCCAGAATACCCTAGCAACAGCCTAGCGACGCCCTAGTATTGTGATTACTATTCACCTAGACAAAACTTCGGCACGCTACTCCTCCCACACCTTTTGTCATAGACCCAAGAGTGAGGTGTCAAATCGACCGGTTCATTGAGGAGAAGTGTGCTATGTCTTTTCTAAGCGATTGGTTGTACGATGTTCGTCCGGCGGGCGATAAATCGGCCGAAAAAAGTCCCATAGACTTAACATTGGCACAAAATTTGTTATATCATATCTTTTCACCAGAAGGTCATAGAGACTTGGGGTTGGGCTCTTTTGACTCGGCCTATCAAGCAGCCAATAAGTAGTGACATAATAACTTCATATTCGCGCCCTAGCAACCACTTAGGGCAGCCTAGCAACCATAAAACAACATATTCAAGCCATTATCTCAGCTCTAGAAAATAGTAGAAACATGGAGTTTGCCTTTTTTGACTCAGACTGTCAACTAGTCTTTAAATATCATCTCATAAACTGTATAAGCACACCATAGCAACCATATAGGGTACCCTAGTAACCACCTGAACACACGAATAAGCCATATCTCAGCACCAGAACATCGTACAGACATGGTTGTTGGCTCGTTTGCAATCATGTACAACACTCTAGCAACCGAGCGGCGAGTTTTGCCACTGCAAGCACCACTTCACATTTTCTTCTGGAAATGTACATTCTAGTTCTTATTCTTATTCTTCTTATTCTTATTCTTCTGGCCACTTTTTGACGCGCTACTCCTCCCGCAGTTTTTGTCACAGACCCATGAATGAGGTGTCAAAACGTGCGGCCTGTTCGGGAATGGTGTGCTATGACTTTTCTAAGGGATCGGGGGTACGATGTTCGCCCCAGGGGCGAAAAACCGGCCGAAAAATCCCATAGACTTAACATTGCGTCAAACTTTGACGAGTCGTAGCTCGGAACGAGGATGTCGCAGAAACGTGAAATTTACCACATTTGAAGAGGCTGACAGGCTCTGTAAGAATATACCACACAATGGGGTAAAAGTTGCACCCCTGTGGGGCAGGAGCTGCCCAAAGTTGCCCCATTGACTTACTATGGTGTAGGACGGCCCATGAAATGGGCCGTCCTACACCATAGAAACCGCTTTTATATTGAACATAACTCTGGATCACAGTGTCGTAGAGACAAAGGGGCGGGCTCATTTTACTCAGACGGCCAATCAGTCTTTCAGGATCATTGTGAAGCTATCTAGCCACGCCCTAGCAACCATTTAGACCTCCTTAGCAACAAGTTCCATAGACTTCCATTGAAACAGATCAAAGGGATATCTCAGAATATAAGAGTCATAGAAACATGAGGGTGGGCTAGTTTGACTCGGGGCAGCAAACAGCCAATCATGAATCACCTCAACACTTACTGGCCACGCCCTGGCAACCATTGTCGAGCACCTTAGCAACCAAAATCCAAACAGGGATATCTTCCATTCTGAATGTCACAGAGGCATGGGAGTTGGTTTATATCATTTATACTGACAAGCAGCCTTTGGAGTTTCATGATTGGCAGCTGCCAAGCCACTCCCTAGCAACCAAACAGAGCACCCTAGCAACCATTTTGCAAGACCTACATCTCTATATCAGAACATCGTATAGAGATGGGGGTTGGTTTATATAATTCATACTGACAAGCAGCCTTTGGAGTTTCATTATTGGCAGCTGCCAAGCCACTCCCAAGCAACCAAACAGTGTACCCTAGCAACCATTTTGCAAGACCTACATCTCTGCATCAGAACATCGTATAGAGATGGGGTTGGGGTCTTTTGACTCATGCTAGCACACAGGACTTTCAACATGCTAAACATGCTAGCTGTGAATAGCTACATGCTAATATTGATTAGCTAAGTGCTAAATCATGCCATGAACATTATAAAAACTCTATAGTAACCAAATGTGAACACTACCAACCACCTAGTAACACCATAGCAACCATCCAGAATACCATAGCAACCACCTAAAACACCCTAGCAACCACCCAAAACACCCTAGCAACCGCCTAGCAACACCATAGCAACCACCCAGAATACCCTAGCAACCGCCTAGCAACCACCCAGAACACCCTAGCAACCGCCTAGCAACACCCTAGCAACCACTCAGAACACCCTAGCAACACCCTAGCAACCACCCAGAACACCCTAGCAACCGCCTAGCAACACCCTAGCAACCACCCAGAACACCCTAGCAACCACCTAGCAACACCCTAGCAACCACCCAAAACACCCTAGCAACCACCTAGCAACACTCTAGCAACCACCCAAAACACCCTAGCAACACCCTAGCAAACACCCAGAACACCCTAGCAACCGCCTACCAATACCCTAGCAACCACCCAGAACACCCTAGCAACCACCTAGCAACACCCTAGCAACCACCCAAAACACCCTAGCAACCACCTAGCAACCCCCTAGCAACCACCCAGAACACCCTAGCAACCGCCTAGCAACACCCTAGCAACCACCCAGAACACCCTAGCAACCACCTAGCAACACCCTAGCAACCACCCAGAACACCCTAGCAACCACCTAGCAACACCATAGCAACCACCCAGAATACCCTAGCAACCGCCTAGCAACCACCCAGAACACCCTAGCAACCGCCTAGCAACACCCTAGCAACCACTCAGAACACCCTAGCAACACCCTAGCAACCACCCAGAACACCCTAGCAACCGCCTAGCAACACCCTAGCAACCACCCAGAACACCCTAGCAACCACCTAGCAACACCCTAGCAACCACCCAAAACACCCTAGCAACCACCTAGCAACACTCTAGCAACCACCCAAAACACCCTAGCAACACCCTAGCAAACACCCAGAACACCCTAGCAACCGCCTACCAATACCCTAGCAACCACCCAGAACACCCTAGCAACCACCTAGCAACACCCTAGCAACCACCCAAAACACCCTAGCAACCACCTAGCAACCCCCTAGCAACCACCCAGAACACCCTAGCAACCGCCTAGCAACACCCTAGCAACCACCCAGAACACCCTAGCAACCACCTAGCAACACCCTAGCAACCACCCAAAACACCCTAGCAACCACCCAAAACACCCTAGCAACACCCTAGCAACCACCCAGAACACCCTAGCAACCACCTAGCAACACCCTAGCAACCACCTAGAACACCCTAGCAACCACCTAGCAACACCCTAGCAACCACCCAAAACACCCTAGCAACACCCAAGCAACCACCCAGAACACCCTAGCAACCGCCTAGCAACCACCCAAAACACCCTAGCAACCACCCAGAATACCCTAGCAACCACCTAGCAACACCCTAGCAACCACACAGGATACCCTAGCAACCACCTAGCAACGCCCTAGCAACCACCCAGATTACCCTAGCAACCGCCTAGCAACCACACAGGACACCCTAGCAACCACCTAGCAACGCCCTAGCAACCACCCAGATTACCCTAGCAACCGCCTAGCAACCACCCAGGACACCCTAGCAACCACCTAGCAACGCCCTAGCAACCACCCAGATTACCCTAGCAACCGCCTAGCAACCACCCAGGATACCCTGGCAACCACCTAGCAACGCCCTAGCAACCAACCAGATTTCCCTAGCAACCGCCTAGCAACCACCCAAAACACCCTAGCAACCGCCTAGCAACACCCTTGCAACCACCCAGATCACCCTAGCAACACCCTAGCAACACCATAGCAACCACCCAGAACACCCTAGCAACAACCTAGCAATGCCCTAGCAACCACCCATAATACCCTAGCAACCACCTAGTAACACCTTAGCAACCATGCTAGCAACATGGTAAACATGCTAGCATGATGCTAGCAATATGCTAATAATGCTAGCATCTACCTAAAACATGTTTGCAACATGCATATTTTTGCTAGCATCATGCTAGCAACATGCTAATCATGCTAGCATGTTGGTAGCATGATGCTAACAACATGCTAATCATGCTAGCATCATGCTAGCATGATGCTAACAACATGCTAATCATGCTAGCATGATGCTAGCAACATGCTAATCATGCTAGCAACATGCTAGCAACATGCTAGCAACATGCTAATCATGCTAGCATCATGCTAGCAACATGCTAATCATGATAGCATCATGCTATTAACATGCTAGCAAAATGCTAATAATGCTAACATCATGCTAGCAACATGCTAATCATGCTAGCAACATGCTAATAATGCTAGCAACATGCTAATAATACTAGCATAATGTTAACAACATGCTAATCATGCTAGCATGATGCTAGCAACATGCTAATCATGCTAGCATCTTGGTAAAAACTAGCTAACCGCACGCTAGCAACCGAGCGGCGAGTTTTGCCACTGCAAGCACCACTTCACATTTTCTTCTGGAAATGTACATTCTAGTTTTATTTAGCATACATTTAACCACTGACATAATAGATGGAAAACACCATTTACAGCCAATACTGGCAATTTACCATAGGAAATATATGGTTTTAAAGCTTTTTAACAGTTATAGCGCCACCTATGGTCCGATCTCCATGAAACTTTGCATGCTTCCTCATTATGGTATGACACATATGCTCATCAATTTTTGTGAAGTTCTGAGCTTTTATTTATGATTTATAGGCTTTTGAGTGTGTTTTGACACGCCCCTTTTTATAAATGATCCTGTTATAATAAACCAAAGGGCAAATTTCAACTTTTTTTCAATAATTATTGATCTAGAGAGTCCAGAGAATTGTCCTACACTGGTCTGGTTCCGATCGGGCAAAAAACCAGGGACTAGTTCGCAAAAGTAGGTTTTTAACATATTCGTGAATATTTAATGAACGATTTGATTGACAGCAATGGTTCTAGAGGCAAAGTTGTTCACCATGAGGAGATCTATCAAATGATATGCATTTTTGGGGGATGTGTGCAACACCACGTGATTACAGAGCCGTAAAACTCGTTAGCGCCAACTAGTGGCCGATTTCTTTCAAAACTCTTACAGACCTCTTAGGCCATGAGTCGAACATGCCCATCGAGTTTCGTTCCGATTGGCCTTTGTTAACCTCGTCTAATAGGTGCTCAAATTCATTGGCCAATGGCGGCCATGTTTTTTGAGTTACGCCAATTTCCTCATACACATACATGGGGCCTTGGACCAAGACACTGCATACCAATTTTCAAGTCAATCGGACTAAAGGTCAGGTGGTCATAGCCCTTTTTATGTGTTTTTTTATGTTATAGCGCCACCTAGTGTTCGATCGTCGCGATCTTTTTACTGTGACCTCAAACTGTCCTCATACACATGTCTCTTGAGTTTGGTGAAGATATCTCATTTACTTTTCGAGTTATAGCCATTTTAGTAAAATAGGCTCCTCCCACAACGATCATTTTACTCCCCCTAGCGACCGGAAATCGAAAATTCAACTTTTTTTCGATAACGATTGATAATCAGACTCCAGAGAACATGTATGCATTTGTTTGGTTTTGATCGGGCGAAAAACCAGGGACTAGTTCGCAAAATTAGGTTTTTGACAAAATTCAAAATGGCGGAAAAATTTGCATACCGGAAATGAAATCGGAGATATACGTTTTTTACTTCAGGCCTCCAGCTTTCCAATGATATAAGACACTTGAGTCTACGACTTACGGTTTAGGAGTTATGAGCAGTTTCGCGCAATTGATCGCTATAGCGCCACCTATGGGCCAATCGGGCTCATAATTTGATAAGCTCTCCTCGATTTTTGTACTACCATCTGACAAAGTTTCAACTCTCCAGCACTTACGGTTTGGGCTGCACGATGCGTTTTACAGGAGAATAATAATAATAATAATAATAATAAAAATCAGTACAAATACAATAGGTTTTCAGCACTTCGTGCTTGAACACCTAAAAATCAGTACAAATACAATAGGTTTTCAGCACTTCGTGCTTGAACACCTAATAAAAATCAGTACAAATACAATAGGTTTTCAGCACTTCGTGCTTGAACACCTAATAATTAAAGCTGCTAGCAGCATTTAGCGGTGTTCAAGCAGTTAAGGCCTTTAAGGCCGTTAAGCACAAAAACATCAAAAGACATTAAGTTTTATGTAGCAAGCATTTAAACATTGACATCATAGATGGAATAGACCATGTTTTAGCATGATTTACCATGATATACCAAATTTAGTGTGATTTTTCATGATCTACAATGTTCCAGTATGATTTACCATGAATCTAGCATGATTTACCACAGTTTACCATGATTTCCCATGTTATAGGATGATTTACCATGATATACCACATTCTAGAATGATTTACCAGGATTGTAGCATGATTTACCATGATTCATCACATTGCTAGCATGATTTGCCATGATCCACCATGTAATAGTATTTTTTACTATGATTTACCATGTTTCTATCGTGATTTACCATGATTTACCACATTGCTGCATTGATGTGAAGGGCCAATAAAAATGAAGTGATAAACTCTGACAAAAAATGATTGTGTTATAATAGTTAACATGGAAAAACTGGTTTGCTTTAGTGCTTTGATTTACTGTTGAAAATCAAGTGTGTCAAAATGAGAGTGAGCCAATAAGTGGTCTTCTACTGCCCTCTGCTGGCCATTCTACTTATTAATAAAGTGTTTTCACAGGTGCTTTTGCACTCATATGTAGACATTTGATCACACACACACACACACACACACACACACACACACACACACACACACACACACACACACACACACACACACACACAAAGTCATTATATAAATATATTTTAATGGTCTATAAGCATTTAATGTCTTTGCAAGCTATTAATCAGATTATTCAGCATTTATTCAGAAACCTAGGACTACACACACACACATTCTGTTGAAGATACAGATATTTGAACTATGTGATGGTGTAACAGCCTTCCCTTTTAAATTGTTTTGCTTGGCGCCACCACTAGATGGCGAAATATACATATTGGATATAAGAGAAAGGAAACCAGGCTAAAGTATTTCATGTTTGTTCTCGAGCTAACGAGCAGACCAACTCGAGAAAATGTTTTAAGCTTTAGTATCCCTTTGGCAAGCAGAGCGAGGTATGTTTAGTTTGTTTTACATGTATTTCTTTGGTACGATTTGTTGATTTATTTGAACCAGTTAAATGTGTAGTGAATGTTTGTTTATCTTGTGAATGTCGTTTGAGTTTATTTTGCCTTTAATATTCATTTCTTGTTTCTTTGTAGTTTTACGGTGCCATCGTGCTGTGGTGCGATTGTTATGGTGCAATGAAGTCAATGTGTAAACAGTGTTGTGATTCATGGAGAACATTTGAAACAAAGAAATGAGACAACGAATACTTCAGCAATGAAGTTTATTTTGCATCTTAATATAATAAAGAGAAGACACCCGTCAAAAACTCTCTGCCTGTTTTCTGAAAAGCTGAAGGGCCGCTACAGTAAAACTCGCTGCTACACGAGGACGCATGAGTGGGGCAGTTGGACTTTGCACCTAAAGCGCTGATTGAATCTCGTCACGTCAGCAAGAGACTTCACCAGGATTGTAAAATCACGCAGTCAACTTGGAGTGCGGCTCATTCATGAAAGTTTGGATGGTGATTGCATATCAACGTCATATCGTCACAGATGAAAAGGTAAACTTTCAGTAAAAGAACGTTAAAAGAAACAAGACTGCATACAACTTCCTGGACCGTGTGAGTTGAAACTTTTACAATTAAAGACACTTTAGACGTTTATAAATATTTTAAATTTGACAAAGGACTGAAGTTTCAAGACATGATGTTTGAATGAGTTGTGAAATCTTGATTGATGTTGAAGTTAATGATGTGAGTATTCGTTTATGAGGTAGCGACTGCCATAGGATATTGCTGGGTTTTATATTTATGGTATATAACAGAAATAGAAGAGAAAAGAAAAATTGTTTAGCATATACAATTTGACATTATCATTGCTGATTATTTGACTGTCTAAATTATAGATGTCTGAAATGAGTAATTTACATTGCTGCCTTAAGTTTATAGACAGACAAAATGGAAGACACATTTGAGCAAATGGCATCTCAAGCAAGTCAAATGTTAGATTCTGATAAAGATGTAAATATTTCTACAGAAATGCCACAGGTTAGATCAAGATCAAGTTCTCGAAAAAGAAATCGAACTGAGAAAGGCCTAGAGATGCATAAACAGGAGGCAAGGAAGCAAGAGAAAGCTTTTAACAAAGCGTATGACTCCTGGAAGCAGACAGCTAAGGAAACTAGGTCTACATTGAAAGCTTTATGCACATATGAAGAGCTTGAACAAATTTTAAGGGACATTCAAACTAGACATGATGTAGTCACCCAGCATTATGCTCCTTTATTGCGTAATCAAACAACAACTAAAGAGATTGTTAAAAGAGTAGATGTTTGTGCCACACTGACTGCAGAAATTTCTGATTTGGTGAGCAAACGAATAGAAACTGTTGAGCAGATCCATAAAAAGGAAGTCGTGAAAGAGAGGGTAAGGCAAATATTAAATAAAGACGAGTATGCATCTGTCTTTGGTTGCACCAATACCGATACCATTCTCTCAGGATCATCACAAACCTCAGAAAGCCTAATAACATCAAAGATCTCTTCCAAAGCTTCCAGTAAACGAGCCGACGCAGAGGCAGAACTCGCAGCTAAAGTAGAGCAAGCGAAGGCTATGCAAGAAATCCACAATCAGCAGGCCAGATTACTTGATATGGAGAATGAATGGAAGCTGCACGAAGCAAGAATGCTAGCAGAGATGAAACAGAAAGAATCAGAGATGCGTCGAAGACTAGAAGAAGAAAGGACAAGGCTGCAGATGCTACAAGCAGATAAAGAAGTCAAGGTAGCCGCAGCTCGAGTAAAGGCCTACAACAATTGTGAGAGTAATCTTGAAGAGGAGGATGGGAGAGGTAATGCAATGCAGTCTGTATGGAGAGAGGCTGAACATCCCCAGCTGAATCCTCAGGTAGAGTCATTTCCTCCAGGGAGAGGTAATGCAATGCAGTCTGTATGGAGAGAGGCTGAACATCCCCAGCTGAATCCTCAGGTAGAGTCATTCCATCCTCGACAAGTATTTCAAGAGGTAAAGACAACTCAAGAGACTGAAAATCTTGCTCAAGTGTTGGCAAACTCTCTAAGCAAAAGTCGATTACCTGCCCCAGAGCCACCAACTTTCACTGGTGATCCTATGAAGTTCATTGATTGGAAAATGTCCTTCACAGCACTTGTTGATCGTAAATTAATTCCAGCAAGCGAGAAGATGTTCTACTTAAAAACCTATCTTGCTGGAGAAGCTCGGAAAGCTGTGGAAGGTTTCTTTTATAGAAATTCTGACGATGCATATCAGGGCACTTGGAAAGTCCTTGAGGAGAGGTATGGAAATCCTTTCATTGTTCAGAGAGCCTTTCGAGAAAAACTCATGAGATGGCCTAAGGTGGGAGTAAACGACTCACTTTCTTTGCGAGAATTCACTGATTTCCTACAAGGCTGTGTTGAAGCTATTCCACATGTCAAGGGGTTGGCTATTTTGAACGACTGTGAGGAAAACTATAAACTACTCAAGAAATTACCCGAGTGGATCGTACGTAAATGGAGTAAAATTGTGGTTGAAGAATTAGACATGACTGGTGATTATCCAAGCTTAAAACGATTTGCAGAGTTCTTGCAGAAGGAGTCTAAAATAGCTTGTAATCCGTTCACTTCTCCACTTCTAATGAGTTCCAAGGTTTCAGATGAGAGTTTTCCCAAAAGAGCTAAAGCTTTTAACACAAATGCTCAAGTTAAAGATTCAACAAGGATAGGATTCGAGATAACATCACCATGTTCTGTCTGTGAGAGTAAAACGCATAGTATCGCTAGATGTCCTAGTTTTGCAGAAAAGCCCATGGATGACAAAAGGTTCTTTATTCGTGAGAATCACCTCTGTTTTGGATCTCTGAGAAGGGGGCATATTTCCAGAGACTGCAGAAGACGGCATATTTGTGACACATGTAGCTTTCGGCATCCAACTTGCTTGCACGAAGATAGAATCAAAGAGCCTGTGAAGGTATCAAGAACGGGGTTTACTCCTACAGAAGTGCACACAAGTCAAGAAGTTCAAGATGTCATGTCGCATACAGTAACACAACGTGCTTCTGCTACATCTAGTATTGTTCCTGTTTTTATTTCAACAGTGGAGAAGCCACAAAATGAGATCCTTACTTATGCTTTACTTGACACACAGAGTGATTCGACATTTATCTTGAACGATTTCCTCGATGAGCTCCAAGTAAGCAGTCAAGCAGTGAAGCTGAGACTTAGTACTATGACGACCACAGATACAGTCACTACAAGTAATAAGGTTAGTGGCCTGAGAGTTCGAGGACTCCAAGGTGGGAGATGCATTAAAATACAGCAAGCCTATTCCTGTGACTTTATTCCTGTGGACAAAGCTTATATTCCAACGAGAAAGACTGCGTCGCAATGGCCTCATCTTAAGCACATTGCCAATGAGTTGCCACCCCTTCAGAGCTGTGATATAGGATTATTGATCGGATATGATTGTCCTTTAGCATTGGCTCCCTTAGAGGCTATTATTGGCACTGAAAATGAGCCCTTTGCACAGAAAACAGAGCTGGGTTGGAGTATCATTGGCCTTTGTAATCCTCATCTGGACAGACAAGGAAGTCAAAGTTTCATTCATCGAGTCTCAGTGAAAGAATTGTTGGTTCCCTCAGCTAATGATGTCTTAAAGGTGTTGGAGTTAGACTTCAATGAGAAGGGTTATGAGGACAAATATGTGTCCCAGGAAGACGTCCGTTTTATACGTCGCCTTAGTGATAATATAAAACATAAAGAAGATGGACATTTTCAACTGCCCCTTCCCTTTAAGAGCATCATTCCTCCTTCACTACCAAATAATAAGAAGTTTGCTATGGCACGTTTGCAGCACTTAAAGAAGAAGCTGAAGTCAAACCAACAGTATTGTGACAATTATAAGGCCTTCATGGAAGAAATGTTCAGTAAAGGAGATGCAGAGATCGCTCCTGTTACATCTAAAGGAGAAACAGTGTGGTACATACCCCATCATGGCGTTTACCACCCTCATAAGCCAAGTTGAGGGTGGTATTTGACTGCTCTGCAAAATTTTGTGGCATTTCTCTTAATGATACTCTTCTCACTGGTCCAGACTTGATCAATTCTTTGGTGGGAGTACTTTGTCGGTTTAGGAAGGAAGTTGTCGCTGTGACATGTGATATCGAAAAGATGTTCCATCAATTTCATGTTCCTCCTGATAACAGAAACTACTTGAGATTCCTATGGTGGGAAAATGGAAATTTGGAAAGAGAACCCCAAGAATACAGAATGACTGTACACCTTTTTGGTGCTGCTTCATCTCCTGGGTGTGCTAACTTTGGCCTTAAATACCTTGCAGAGCAGTATAAGTCTGAGTATCCCACAGCCTCGTCTTTTGTAAAGAAGAATTTTTATGTTGATGACGGCTTGATTTCTGTTCCATTGATCCAGGAAGCAAAGGAGTTGATTGTCCAAGCTCAAACCCTGTGCAAACATGGAGGGTTACGCCTTCACAAGTTTAATTCAAATGAGAATGAAGTTCTTCATTGTGTGAATTCCTCAGAGTGGGCAGTAACTACTAAACCTCTTAATCTAACTCCTGAAATAACAGGAAGCGTTCTTGGTATTCAGTGGTCTACAAAGGATGACACATTCAGTTTTGACATCAAACTGAAAGACCAGCCTGTAACACGTCGGGGTATTTTGTCAATTGTTGCTTCCTTGTTCGACCCTATTGGGTTTGTTGCTCCTTTTCTGTTGAAAGGAAAGTGCATTTTACAGGAGTTATGCCGTAGGAATATTGGATGGGACGATTGTCTTCCTGATGATTTATTCCTACGGTGGGAGGAATGGAGAAGTAGTTTTCAGGGCCTAAAAGATTTTAGCATTCAAAGATGCTATCATCCAACATCTTTTGGTAACATTGTCTGGAGAGAACTGCACCATTTCTCTGATGCAAGCAACCTGGGGTATGGCGCATGTTCATATCTTCGGTTCAAGAATGACAAAGATGAAGTACACTGTAGTCTCGTAATGGCCAAAGCTCGAGTTGCACCCACAAAGATTAAAAGCATTCCGAGACTGGAATTGTCTGCTGCGGTAGTTTCAGCCAGAATGAGTGTTATGTTAAAGGCTGAACTGGAATTGAAGATTGATCAAGAGTTCTTTTGGACTGACTCGCAGGTTGTATTAGCATATGTCAACAACGAAGCCAGAAGGTTCCACGTGTTTGTTGCAAATCGTGTGCAGCTAATCAGGGAAATCACAAATACAAACCAGTGGTATTATGTCAACACATCTGAAAATCCCGCTGATCACGTTTCTAGAGGTCTTCTTGTTTCAGACATACCTTCAACAAACTGGATGTCAGCACCCAAATTTTTATGGGAACGAGAAGTGTGTCCTCCACCTAACTCCTCAAATAATCTACTCGTGGGAGATCCTGAAGTCAGATTAGTTCAAGCATTTGTGACTAAGGGTGGTGTTAGTTCTGATTTTTTAGAACGATTTAGTCACATTTCTTCCTGGAGAACTCTCATTAAGGTGATTGCTAGAATAAAAAGGCTGGCCTCAAGACAGAAATATCTCAATGGCATTGTAACTGTGGAAGAACAAGAAAAGGCATCTGAGGTTGTTATCAAGCTTGTTCAACAACAGGTTTTTTCTCAAGAGATAAGAGCAATTCAAGGAGGGAAAGTTCTTCAGAAATCAAGTGCACTTTATCATTTCGACCCAGTTTTGAAAGGCGGTCTTCTCCGTGTCGGAGGAAGGTTGAAACAGTCATCTCTTGGTGAAGAGTTCAAACATCCAGTGATTTTGCCAAAAGACAGCCATGTCACCAAACTTATTTTGACATACTATCATGCCAAAATTTGTCATCAAGGGAGGTATCAAACACTCATGGAACTCCGAGCAAATGGGTTTTGGATTATTGGTGGCAGTAGATCAGTAGCTAAATTGATTTACAAATGTGTACAATGTAGGAAGCTAAGACGGCCAGTAGAGGAGCAGCAAATGGCTGAGCTCCCTAAAGAACGGATCGAAGCCTCTCCCCCTTTCTGCTTCTCTGGTATGGACTGTTTTGGCCCGTTTATCATAAAGAAGGGTAGAAAGGAATATAAAAGATATGGTCTTCTCTTTACTTGCCTTTCTTCTCGTGCCGTCCATATCGAAATGTTGGAAGATTTGTCAACAGACATGTTCATTAATGCTCTAAGATGTTTCCTAAGCCTCCGCGGAGCTGTTCGTCAACTTTATTGTGATTGTGGAACAAATTTTGTAGGAGCTCGAAATGAACTCAGAGAAGCTCTTAAAGAATGTGACTCCAAGACACTGGAGGGATTTCTTACGGAAAATCAGTGTGAGTTTGTCTTTAACGCTGCTTCGGCTAGTCACTCTGGTGGTGTCTGGGAACGCCAAATCAGGACTGTGCGAAATGTGCTGAATGCCACGCTTTCTCTGTGTCCAGGCAGACTTGATGACTCTTCTTTAAGAACATTGTTTTATGAAGCGATGGCTATTGTTAACAGTCGACCATTAACTGTAGATGGAATAAATGACCCCGAGTCGCTGGAACCCATAACACCAAACCATCTTATCCTAATGAAATCGAAGATCGTTCTTCCTCCTCCTGGGAACTTTCTGAAAGAAGACATGTATGCTACAAAAAGGTGGCGTAGAGTCCAGTACTTAATTGAACAGTTCTGGAGTCGTTGGAAAAGGGAGTATCTCCTGAATATTTCCATACGTCAGAAGTGGCACGTACCTCGACGTAATCTCAAAGTTAATGACATAGTCATCATCAAAGAGGACATGCTGCCAAGGAACCAGTGGCAGTTAGGTAGAGTAGTTGAGGTCATTCAAGGGAGTGATGGATTAGTCCGACGAGTTAAAGTTCAAACAGGAGAACGAAAACTAAAGACTAAGTCAGGGCATCACTCTAAACCTTCAATCATTGAGCGACCAATTCAAAAATTGGTGGTTCTACTTGAAAACGAGTGATTCATTGATAAAGGTGACTCATGCTTTAGACAATTATGTTAAACACAAGGTTTAAAGTTATTGTATTTTGTTGTGTGTTATGTGTTGAAAAGGGTCATTGAAGTTTGAAATCATGTATGATATTTTTTTTTTTGTGTGTTAATTTATCATAACATGATTGGTGGGAGTGTAACAGCCTTCCCCTTTAAATTGTTTTGCTTGGCGCCACCACTAGATGGCGAAATATACATATTGGATATAAGAGAAAGGAAACCAGGCTAAAGTATTTCATGTTTGTTCTCGAGCTAACGAGCAGACCAACTCGAGAAAATGTTTTAAGCTTTAGTATCCCTTTGGCAAGCAGAGCGAGGTATGTTTAGTTTGTTTTACATGTATTTCTTTGGTACGATTTGTTGATTTATTTGAACCAGTTAAATGTGTAGTGAATGTTTGTTTATATTGTGAATGTCGTTTGAGTTTATTTTGCCTTTAATATTCATTTCTTGTTTCTTTGTAGTTTTACGGTGCCATCGTGCTGTGGTGCGATTGTTATGGTGCAATGAAGTCAATGTGTAAACAGTGTTGTGATTCATGGAGAACATTTGAAACAAAGAAATGAGACAACGAATACTTCAGCAATGAAGTTTATTTTGCATCTTAATATAATAAAGAGAAGACACCCGTCAAAAACTCTCTGCCTGTTTTCTGAAAAGCTGAAGGGCCGCTACAGATGGAAAAAAGAAATGTTTACTGCAATTGTCCTTCAGGATTCATATTTCTCAATGCACTACAATAGTCAGTTTACCATGGTTTGTCTTAGTTTACCTTGATGTTACCTTGTTGTGACCGAATGTTACACAATAATTTATCATGATATACCACATTCTAGAATGATTCAGCAGGATTGTAGCATGATTTACTATGATTTACCACGTTGTTAGCAATTATGTGAAGTTTCAGAACAGTAAAGTGAATTGAAAGACAAAATATGATTGTGTTATTATAGTAATTGTCACATAAGGTTATTTTTTAGTGTCTGAATATATGAATGCAAAAGCACATGTGAAAAGACTATTAATAAGTATAATGTCCAGCAGAGGGTAGTAGAAGACCACTTATTGCTATAGTACCACTTTTATTTTGAACTACTTGGTTTAATCAGTATCAGGGTTTCCGTGGGGTCATAAAAAGTCATAAAACGTCTTAAATTTAATAATAAGAATTTTAGGCCATAAAAACGTCCGGTTTTTCCATACAAGGTCATAAATTACATTTAGCCACGTCTTAAATTGATATGCTCATTCATTCATTATCGCGATATAATAGTTTCTCTATAAAACGATATCAAGAGTTCGATAAATGTTAGATCATATTTATGCGCCAAAAGCGGAACGAAACTCATTTGAACCGCGCACGCCTCACGGAGCGTTTATCCGCTCGGCTCAAAGTCCAAACGGCAGCGTAGCGCGATCAAGCTCACTAGAGCAGACGCGTTCTTTTACTGTCTATGGTTAACTTTGATCAGTCTCGATCACGAGATCCAGTGAGAAGCACTTGAATTCAGCGAAGAACACAAATGTCTCAGTGATTTAAACCAGTTTAAAGGCAGATGAAACAGCGCTGACGAACAGGAGAAACACTGTGCGCAACTATACAGTCAGAAAGCTTTTCCATCTACACATTTACATCCTTTACCATGGTTTTACTGTAACGTTAGCCTAGTAATATTAACTGCACCATGAAATGTGGGATACATATTGAATTGTATTATATTATTAATGTAGACAATGTATTAAAGGACTAATGGAATATAATTACAGTATTTATGTATTTAGGCTATAGCCTACTGTTTTTCATACATTTCATAAAGATACGTGCCATCAAAGTCAGGCAACACAAACCTGTTTCAAGACTTGAAACAATATCCCCCATTAGCACATGCAGAAACTAAGAAATTAATTTTGAAATAAAGATATTATTTTTGTTAAGGAAAAAATACAAATGTTCGAATGTTCTACCTCAGATTTGTGAAATGTTCACCTGTTTGGCAAGTGTTTGTCATGATATGTTTTGACAATAAAGAGTAGTTTAAAACCACAATTAACGCTCTAGTTTCTATCAAATGATATGCATTTTGTGGGGTTGTGTGCAACACCACGTGATTACAGAGCCGTAAAACTAAAAGTTAAAACTAACTTTCAGTTGGGAACAAAAATCTGCCTTCAAAGTTCAAAGAAATAAAGAATTGACATTTATCGTCATAATTATCGATATTGACTGATATATTATCGTGATAAGTGTTGTGTTGTTCCTGTGTTATTGATACTTAGGAAAAGGGAGCCTTCAGTTTGTTACTCTTAAGAAAATGGAACCTTTAAATAATTAAACTTATTACTTTTAATGAAAGTCAATAAAAAAAAGACTTTTGAAAGGAAGTTATTTTTCGTAATTCGAGTAGGTCATAAATTTAAATCATATTGGTCATAAAAAGGTCTTAAAAGGTCTTAAATTTGACTGACTAAACCCTGCAGAAACCCTGAGTATTGTGCACTAAAGCAAACCAGTCTTTCAATGTGAATACCATTATGCATGCTTACACACACACACAAACACACACACACACACACACACACAATTGTGGGTTATGATATTGTGAAAATCTCTTTTTGTGGTCCTTAAGCATTTCAGATATTTATTTGTGATGTAAAAATATTAAACTTTCTAATAAATCATTATTTAATATTATATTATAAGCATTTGTTTGTTAGCCATTGCTGAAAACTGGTTAAAAAAGATTAAAAATATCTAATGCTGTTGCTCCCTCTACTGGACAACAGCGGTTTAACAGCCTACATAAACGGTTGAAATGAATGACAGGAAATTCGTTTTTTTTTTACTTATATCTCGGGAACGAGAAAGTGAAAAAATCTGAAACTCAGAACTTAGATAGGGTTATAGGAGCCCTCTTGAACAAGACCATCCCCGTGTTGCTGAGTGATTGCTGTCGGGAGTAATGTCTGTTGAAATGCATATCTTTGTGGGCTTATATCTCGGGAATGCCTGGGTCAAATCGCACCATACTCGGATCGAAGCTAGATGAGAACGGGCCCTTTCCAACAAGGTCTCCCACAAGGATATAGGTGGTCTAGGTCGGGAGTTACAGCCGTTTCAATTCGGGAGTCTCACGGATTAGCTATCCGCGGGGGGGAGGGGGGAGGGGGGCGGGGGGGGGCGTTCCCGTGCCCCGAGACGATAGATTTCGATCAAGAGCACCGAGAGGACCTTACCATCAAAATTTGAGCGTGCAGCGACTTTCTGTTTTCGAGTTATGAGTGAATTTGTACTTGGGGGGCGTGGCCCAACGTTATACTTTCGTTTTCAGCCTTCCTGTGACACAATTGTAAATAGTAATAAATAAAATAAATAAATGCAGTCCATAATACTCCAATAGATGCATTTTTTACAAAATGTGATTGTAAATGTTGAAATAATGATTTTATTTTAAGTCTAAATATGAACTATAACAATATTAGGGAGTAGTATGATGAAATGACAGCAGGGGGCAGTAAAATACCACTTATTGGCTGTTATAGCCATCCAAATAAAAAAATTATACCTTTTCTGATAATTATTGATCTAGAGAGTCCAGATAATTGTACTGCACTGGTTTTAATTAAAAAATTATACGATCATAGATGGAAAAGACCATTTACAGCCAATACAGGCAATTTACCATAGGAAATGTATGGTTTTAAAGCTTTTTAACAGTTATAGCGCCACATATGGTCCGATCTCCATGAAACTTTGCATGCTTCTTTACCATGGTATGACACATATGCTCATCAATTTTTGTCAAGTTCTGAGTTTTTATTTATGATTTATAGGCTTTTGAGTGTATTTGGACACGCACCTTTTCTAAATGACCCTATTATAGCCATACGAAAAATGCAAAAGTTCAACTTTTTTTCGATAATTATTGATCTAGAGAGTCCAGAGAATTGACCTAGACTGGTCTGGTTCCGATCGGGCGAAAAACCAGGGACTAGTTCGCAAAAGTAGGTTTTTAACATATTCATGAATATTTAATGAACGATTTAATTGACAGCAATGGTTCTAGAGGCAAAGTTGTTTAGCATGAGGAGATCTATCAAATGATATGCATATTGTGGGGATGTGTGCAACACCACGTGATTACAGAGCCGTAAAACTCGTTAGCGCCAACTAGTGGCCGATTTCTTTCAAAACTCTTACAGACCTCTTGGGCCATGAGTTGAACATGCCCATCGAGTTTCGTTCCGATCGGCCTTCGTTAACCTCGTCTAATAGGTGCTCAAATTCATTGGCCAATGGCGGCCATGTTTTTTGAGTTACGCCAATTTCCTCATACACATACATGGGGCCTTGGACCAAGACACTGCATACCAATTTTCAAGTCAATCGGACTAACGGTCAGGTGGTCATAGCCCTTTTTATGTTTTTTTTTATGTTATAGCGCCACCTAGTGTTCGATCGTCGCGATCTTTTTACTGTGACCTCAAACTGTCCTGATACACATGTCTCTTGAGTTTGGTGAAGATATCTCATTTACTTTTCGAGTTATAGCCATTTTAGTAAAATAGGCTCCTCGCACAACGATCATTTTACTCCCCCTAGCGACCGGAAATCGAAAATTCAACTTTTTTTCGATAACGATTGATAATCAGACTCCAGAGAACATGTATGCATTTGTTTGGTTTTGATCGGGCGAAAAACCAGGGACTAGTTCGCAAAATTAGGTTTTTGACAAAATTCAAAATGGCGGAAAAATTTGCATACCGGAAATGAAATCGGAGATATACGTTTTTTACTTCAGGCCTCCAGCTTTCCAATGATATAAGACACTTGAGTCTACGACTTACGGTTTAGGAGTTATGAGCAGTTTCGCGCAATTGATCGCTATAGCGCCACCTATGGGCCAATCGGGCTCATAATTTGATAACCTCTCCTCGATTTTTGTACTACCATCTGACAAAGTTTCAACTCTCCAGCACTTACGGTTTGGGCTGCACGATGCGTTTTACAGGAGAATAATAATAATAATAAAAATCAGTACAAATACAATAGGTTTTCAGCACTTCGTGCTTGAACACCTAATAATAATAATAATAAAAATCAGTACAATTACAATAGGTTTTCAGCACTTCGTGCTTGAACACCTAAAAATCAGTACAATTACAATAGGTTTTCAGCACTTCGTGCTTGAACACCTAAAAATCAGCACAATTACAATAGGTTTTCAGCACTTCGTGCTTGAACACCTAATAAAAATCCTTACAATTACAATAGGGTTTCAGCACTTCGTGCTTGAACCCCTAAAAATCAGCACAATTACAATAGGTTTTCAGCACTTCGTGCTTGAACACCTAATAAAAATCAGTACAAATACAATAGGTTTTCAGCACTTCGTGCTTGAACACCTAATAAAAATCCTTACAATTACAATAGGTTTTCAGCACTTCGTGCTTGAACACCTAAAAATCAGTACAAATACAATAGGTTTTCAGCACTTCGTGCTTGAACACCTAAAAATATAGCTGCAAGCAGCGATACCGGGGCCAAGCCCTGAAGCAGCAGCAATAGCAGTGAAGAGCAGGAAGAGTAAAAACAGCAGAAATTGAACACACATGAAAGAACAGCTGGTTCAGAAGTACAGGTGAAAATGAACTCAAAATAAACAGAAGTTTAGATGAGAATGAACACAGAATGAACAAAACATACTTATTTCTAATCCAAGAGAAAGAAAGATTAGTACAACGCTTGAATAATAAAGTCAAAATGACAACATTACACACAATTTTATAAAATTGTCCCACACAGGACTCAAACCCACAATCTCTGGCTCAAATGCCTGTCACTAATCTCATTGCACCACTGGGAAGATCTGTATTCATGAAGATGCTGAAGTTCCATAGTTCAAGTAGGGATGCACCGAAATTTGTTCTGTGACTTTACGAGCCGCTCCACTTCCGAAGATAACAAGTACCGAAGGTAACAGGCTTTTATTTGAAGCAGGCTTTTGTTAGAGGCAGGCCTTTATTTCTAATTCCATCTGTTTGATAAATAGGGTTGGGCCGATAGATGATGCAATCTGACAGATGGCTGACAGACATCACGATGTTGAGCACGACCCCCCCCCCCCCCCCCCCTGTTTCCATGGTGATGCGTCATGGTTGGCACGTGATTCACCACAGCCAAAATAGTGCTGTATGACAGATGTAGTGCTTTTATTTCTAAATATTATTTGTGTTCCTTTATAAACCTTTATAAATTATCTTGATCTGTAACGTGAGATAGGCGCCGCCATGTTTGTTTGGGCCGCAGTTCAGAGAGTCCTGTCTGTTGGATTTATTACAGCACGTGAATTCATCAGTGTTATGTTCTGGGTGAGTAGTAAGCACGACACCGTATATCTTCAATGACTCGTATTTATTTCCATCTTAACTCCACATGTGTTCGACCGTAACTTCACATGTCTAACCCTCGAACATTCTTCTTCTTCTTCTTCTTCCACCCACTCCTCTATCCTCTTACAACACAGCGTCTCTAAAGGTAGCATTAGGAACTACAGTATGGGACACAACAATCAGTTTCTCCCGAAATACCGGTACATGAAAGTAAGTGGCCGGTGAACTCGGAGAAGAATAGAGTAAACTTTTTATAGTTACTTACACTGTGTAACTGATTTGAATAAAACACGTCTGCAAATATATTTGAATGGATTGTTATTGCTGCTTCCATAGACACCATTGTGTATTTACAAACTATAAATGTATTGTTTTGCTATAAATTATATGTATTTAAATGTCTGAAACCTAAAATAAACATTATGTGGTTAAAAACACTGAATAGTTGTGATATAATATGATAAATGCTGAGCGCGTCCGTCTTTGGCTCAGCGCCAGCCATAGCACGAAACCACAGTTTGAATCTGGCAGTTATGTCACGTCACTGTACGTCCGCTTCTTAGTGGTCAGCTGCTGCAGAGCGTGCCAAAATCGAAATTGCTGATGAGGTGTAAAGGAAGATATCTAGTGGAAAATGAGAATGTTACGTTACGTCATTATATGAAAGGCACTAGGAGATTACCTATCCACACTAATTTTTCCCAGGCCTTAATTTAAGACCGGCCTTTATTTGTCCGTGTGGACCACGCCCCCGGCCACTATCAGAGGCCCGGCATTTAATTGACTACCGGTTTTTATTTGAGGAATTAGGGTACGTGAAAAAATAAATCTGATTCTGCTACATAGAACTAGATGAAGACTAATAAATTGATAGCAATATATTGATATTTAATATTATTTTAATATAGGCCTATTTTCTGTCCAATTTTTGTGTTACTTTAATTAAAAGTGTGGTCATTTTATTGTATTGGCTTAATTGTTTTTAATTCAGATTCATTAAATTATTGAATTTAATTTAAAAAATGTAATAATACAATTATACAAAAATAATTTAAAATGAGTAATTAATAATAATAATTTTAAAAAAAGTAATTTCCATGCATCCAGAATTTTCGGTTTCGGCCCAAATTTTCACTTCGGTGCATCCCTAGAATCAAGTCAAAATGAAGAATTTTTATATAAATTTGTCGCATGTTATATTTATTGAGTTCCTTTCTCAGATAGACAGCATGTCTGGAACTGAAACAACTTTTGCACCACTTCTGGCCACAGTACTTCTTGCGGTCTGGGCATATGCCACACAGTATTCGAACCCACGACCGGAATGGTTCGGGATTCGTGGCACGTGGTTTAGCAGCTTGCACCACTCAGAGGATGCTGAATTACAAAGCTGCAGAGGAGAGGCTTCAGTGTAAGAATGAGCACACAAAAGCATGTTAACCAGATTAGCATGCTAAGCTAGCTTAATGCTAATGTAGCTTATGGTTAGCCTGATAGCTGAAGAGCCACATTAGAAACAATGGCATGCTAACCAATTATTATGCTAAGCTAACTAGCATAAGGCTACAAATACAGGCAAGGTCAATGGAGACCTTGGCATGCTTACCAATTAAAATGCTAAGCTAACTAGCATAAGGCTACAAATACAGGCAAGGTCAATGGCAAACTTTGGAGACAAATATCTCGGGAACGGTAGTGATTATCACAAATCTGTCCAGGGATTTCTGTGCGGCTCGGTTGAAAGATCATCTGATCAAATTTTGGGCAAACTTGAGCAAGATTTGAAGGAGGAGCAGCGAAAAAACTATTTTTCATTTGCTTCAATATTGCGGACAGTCACATTGTTGGAAAATGAGAAATGAGATATCGTCGGAATCAGCATAAACCAAGGAACATAATGACATAAAGCAATCAAATTTCGAACAATGTTTTCAAAAGTTATAAGCGTATTTGCAAACATCCTTATATGTTTGAAACACTAGGTGGCGCTCTGTTCAAACTTATCATGTACCTTCGGGACATGGTGTTGATGATCCCTACAAAAGTTCGTGAAAAGATGTCAAAAAGTTTAAAAGATATGGCAATTTATGGCAAAATTCAAAATGGCAGGCACGTGGTACATCCAATCCTGGCAAAATCGGTATCCAAGGATTCGGCATTCCACAAGGAATCCATAGATACCACATTTATGATTTTCTGACAAACTGTTCAATCTCATATCTCATGACCTGTAGGTGGCGCTGTTCCCAACTTTGTTATGCACCCTCAGATCATGGGTCCGATGAAGCGTACCAATTTTCGTTTCGATTGATCAAAGTTTGACCGAGCTACAGCTTCTAAGCCAATTTTGGGTCGACCTTGTTAAGTTAACTTAACTTAACAAGGTCGACAACAAGGTCGACCCAAAATTGGCTTAGAAGCTGTAGCTCGGCCAAACTTTGATCAATCGAAACGAAAATGAACAGTTGAACAGTTTGTCTGTGTTATTTCTGTGCGGCTCAGTCCAAAGATAATTTCAGCAAATGTTTGGACAAATTGGACAAATTTTGAAGGAGGAGTAGCAAAAAAAACGGAATACTGTACTTTTCAAAATGGCCACTACTGTAATGGGCGGATTCTTAACCCTCTGGGGTCTGAGGTATTTTCTGGGTCCTGGAGGTGTTCTGACATGCTCTGACATTTGTGCTTTTTTCTGTTACTTGTGACATTTTCATGGCTAAAGTCTTATTACACTGTATTCAGCACAAACTCTGCTACAATAATATGTCAGCAGCATGTATGTAAAAGTTTGTAGTTTTGAGATAATGCCGTTTATGTGTGGTTTGTGAAAAAACAAAAAAAATTGTCACTGAAATAAGGTCATGAAACCCAAACTGATTATTTATTCACAAGACTTTTGAAAATTGTATCACATAGCCTAGAGTATTTGCTCAAACTATGTGAAAATCATCCTGACTACTCATTCAGATAAGACAATAAAGTCTTTTAAAATTTGTATGACGTGTTTTGTGTAAGATAGCTTTATGCGAAGGGGCGTGATCTCATTAATATTACTGCTTTTCACACCTGAGAAAGACAAAGACCCTCCCCTAATGGCCCTATTAGGTGCTATCAGGCTCTATCATTATGAGGAGCCTTGCACAAAGAATGAGATTTAAAAAAGAATGGCTTTTAGATTGTTTGGATTTATTTACAACACAACATAATCCAAATATACACAATGTAGAGACTTTAAGGATGAACCAAACACGAATTAATCTTTCTAATCTCTCATGGGATTCATTCAAATGTGATTCAGCATTTCGGATCTGAATACCACATTCCAAAGTCACAAGACTGGCTCCAAATTGTCTAGAAAACCCCCCAGAGAAGTCTTTTATGGCCCCGCAGGCATCAGAGATAAGCCTAAACAGGAAGAACGTTGTCACTGTTTCATCCTTAAGCAAGACAAAGCTGCTCAGAAATGGTGAGACGAGGCCTGACCACCTTTGACCTCCCTCAGCATCACCACTGCTGAGCAGGACAGCGATGTAAGACAGACCACGCTTCCATGGAGAGGTGAGAGACTTACACAGACTTTACATATCAAACCCATTAAAACTCACGCAGAACAATGCTCCGTGGACTTAATCAAACATCATAATTCTTGTTGTTCCTACAATTCATGTTTGTATTATGCGTAGATCACATATAAATCATGTAATTGTGATATAACTGTGTGTATGGATGAAAGGGTATCGTGCTTCCAATCAAAAGAATCGTATGCCCTTAATTCAAAAGGTGGCTTGTTTGAAATCTGTGTAAAATGTTTTGTATGATTATAATAATCTATAATGTTTAAACTGGGGTCTCTTGTTCTCTGCTAAGTGCTGGAACCCAAGCAGATCCCAGATAACGATAAGTAGGAACGATCCACCTCCTAAAATGATGCCATTGTCTCATTGGTCAGAATTCTCTAAAAGAGGTTGGACTAACGTTTAAGTTAAAGACCCGAACAAAGGAGTTAGAGTATGTTGAAAAAGAAATTCGGTTCAGAGAGCAGTTCGGGGTTGCCGTTCGGTTTTGAGTTCGGTTCGGTGTTGAATTAAGTTTTGCGCCTCTCTCTAGCAACAGCAAGAGAGTGTTCCTGTTCGTGCTTCTCTCTAAAAACACCAAAGAGCGTGTTCGCACGCTCCTACATCGACCAGACCAAATTAGACCAGCAGACAAATAACCCATCAAGATCGGGGTTGAAACAGCTCATTCAAGCCATCTAACTCGTCTTACTTTCATTTCTTCCTTTATTTTCTTTTTTCATAAAAGTCTCGGTTCAACGTTAAGTTGCTGCGAAGTTCATTTAAACGTCTCTCCTGCAACACGCTTCGAACTGTAAAGACTCTTATTCGCCTGCCAATTACACGTGACCGGCTGTTCAGAAACTTTCATCCAGGCACTTCAGAGACAACCAGCCACACGGACCCGGTCGGGAAACCCCTTTGACGAAGCACCGCAAAAAGGGAACTCCCTAAGCAACGCAAAGACAAGCAAGTAGCAGCTACTCCATACTCTTAACTGAACTGGTGCAAATGTAAATTGAATAACCTGTCTAAGAAACGAAGGTTTAAATTAATGCTTGGTGGTTCGTTCAGGTCATGTCTTACAAAGTGCATTTCTGAAAACTCTCTCTCTCTCTCTCTCTCTCTCTCTCTCTCTCTCTCTTCCTCTGCGCCTTGTATGAATGCGTGTGTGTGATTGTGTTTAGACCTTAGTTTTATGTGTTTAGAATAGTTAATAAAGTCGTCATTATATTTGAAAAGATATTTGCCTTGTGTTGTGCTTGCACATTTAATGTCTTGTACTGTCGATCTAAAGTTACCTTGCTAATACATAGTGTTTCACTATAGATTGGATATTCATATCTGTTGCCAAGGTTATAATTACGGCCCGTTCAAATGAACTCTAAACGAGTCATTTGCTCGGTTCCATAGTGATTCGGTCAAGATTCATTGCAAATCGATGAATCATTCCTTTTGAGCTAAATTGGCCTTCCGGCCCCCCTTAAATACATGTCAAGTATATTATTATTGACAAAGGACAAATCTAATGACAGAGGTTTGAACAGTCCCACAACTTTGTGCCATTCCTGAAACATAGTACATACCTGTCATTTCCAAGGTGTTTGATTTTTCATTTTACCATGTTCATGTACAGTCTCCTGTGAATGTTGAAGTCAGTGGGGCATCTGGTCCCTGTAAAAAAATAAATAAATAATAATAATTAAAAAAAAATAAGAAAAAAAAATAAACCTGTGAACAAGCTGATATCAAGAGAAACTATAGGGCTGCACGATTTTGGGAATACATTTTAGATTTTTCTGTTTAAATTATTATTAAATATATATGAACACCAAATTTGTTGTGCATTGTTATAGCCTATGTGTAGGGCTGTATAAAATAATAACAGATAGATAGCAGGCAGCCTATACATCGTTAAAAAGGAACACTTCAGTAACACCACACTAGACAAAAATATATGGATTATCATATGTTACTTCAAACGTTTCCATTCGTTATGAAATGAGATGAGTAAAAACATGAAGCCTAATGTTTGGCATGTTTTGCTTTTCAAACCCACAGCGCGAGTGACTCAAACTCACAGCGCGTGCAGAGAACATTTACTAAAGCGATCAAGCCGCTCCAAACTATGAAACATTATTCTTGCCATATTATACATATCTACGTGAAAGCAGATATCCACAAACACAGTATTTAACATTAAACACAGGTCTAAACATTATAATATTCACCATTGAAGAATAAGCCTCCTTTATATCATGCTGTGTTTAATTATCGAAGATAAAAACATTCTTGTGTGTACATGTATATTCATTTAGCATTAGGCTTCATGTTTCACTCCAATCTCATTTCATAACATTTTAGTCTGGCACCAGTTTATCTAGTAGCTACAATGTAAAGTATATACAACCATAAGACGCTTATGTGTCTTACCTTAAAAATCGTTCTCATAATTAAATCGTGTTCTTCTAATTCTTCAGAGGTAAATCCAAGGTGCACAGACCAAACACTTCCAAACTCGATGAAAAGCAGAGCAGGACTGAACTCGCTGATTCTTTGTTTTGAGTTGATGAGGGCGGTAACAGCTCTGCGTTCCTCCACGTGGATCATTTGAATTTGAACAGCTCGCACGCGTGTGGGCGTGGTCACATTAGTGTTAATGCGCTCCGGCTGAAGAAACTGTACATGTCGTTGCTTTCATATGGATTACTTAAACAGAGAATATTTGTTTTTGGTATGATTTACATCCTTTAAAAATGGAGACTTAAAGCTTTGTAAAGACATCTCACGTGTGGGTGGCAAGTATTTGCTGAGTTACAGATCATTTTCTGTCGCGTTTCAGAATGAACTTCACATTGAGAGAGACGACAGAACGCGCATCATGTTTATTTTCTTTATTTTACGAAAAACACAACATTTTGTTTTTATTATTAGTGTACACAAATAAAAGTAGACATTTAACAGTTTTGAATGATGTATAACACTTGCCTGTATCACAAAAATCGACAGAGTTATTTGAGTCTCTTTTGCACTGATAAGAAAAAAAGAGAGACAATCGCGCCGGCGCGATAGCCGACCCCAGGGGGTTAAAGGAGAACGCCTCGGTTACGGATGTAACCCTCGTTCCCTGAGTAGGGAACGGAGACGTTACGTCGGATGACGGAGAATGGGGGTTTCGCCAGAAAGCCAATCCTCTTCGAGTATTAAAAAACGAGCCAATGGCAAAGAAATGCCATGGGTCTGCGGAATTTGCATAATGTATCTCCGCCCCACCGCGTGGGTATTTAAGGAGAGACACCTGCAACAGCAGATCATGTCTTCGCTGAGGAGCCGAGACTGAACTCAGGCGTCGACCCAGCAGTACAGCGGAAGTGGCACGGAGTGGCCTCGTTCCCTACTCAGGGAACGAGGGTTACATCCGTAACCGAGACGTTCCCTTTCGTAGTCACTCCGAGTTACGTCGGATGACGGAGAATGGGGGTCCCCGTGTAATCACGCCACCTTCACAGCTGTCCTCCAGTGCCCTGCGAAGTCTGACCTCCCTGTCGTGATATAGGCACGGACGAAGGAGTCCTACTTAACACAGGAATACCAAGGTACACTGGGAAGCATATCTCAGGGGAGATATGCCGCAGCATGCCTACCCGTAGGGAGGACTTAAGAATACACATATGGCCCGAGGGGGCTTCATATGGAGGAACACTGGAGTGACCAACCCGTAGGGTGGCATCTACTTTCAACTCCAGGAGTGACAAGGTGGCTTGCCGAGGGAAAGACACATGCTCAAGGAGGCTTACAGTGGAAATACACATGTGGGGGTTGCTCGGAGGAGGAACCATGCACACGGAGGCACCTAGCCGACGCACAGGCAATAGACACTGGCGCCAGCGTCAACAGTGCTGGAGGAACTCAGGGCTTCAGAGAGGAAGGCTACCTGAGGAAATATCGCACGTATCCAGTCCGTGGAGTGGAGTGGCGAGCAAGCGAAGACACCTAACGGTTCCCGTGTTAGCTTGAAAAAGACAGTACACGGGAGGAGACTGGCTCCACTCGGAGATTGTAAAATCTGGCGAATGTGTTAGGTGTCGCCCAGCCTGCAGCTCTGCAGATGTCTGTCAGCGAGGCGCCACGCGCTAAAGCCCAAGAGGACGCCACACTCCGGGTGGAGTGGGCGGTCACACCAAGGGGGCATGGTCGACCTTGCTGCTGGTATGCCAAAGCAATGGGGTCCACTATCCAGTGAGACAACCTTTGTTTGGAGAGAGCCTTTCCCTTCAGCTTCCCACCATAACAGACAAAGACCTGGTCTGAGGTCCTGAAACACTGCGTCCTGTCTACGTAAGCACGGAGTGCGCGTACTGGACAGAGCAGTGCCAAGGCTGGGTCTGCCTCCTCCCGGGGCAGCGCTTGCAGGTTCACCACCTGGTCCCGGAAGGGAGTGGTGGGAACCTTGGGCACATATCCAGGCCGGGGTCTCAGGATCACGTGAGAGTGACCGGGCCCGAACTCCAGGCACGCTTCGTCACAGAGAATGCGTGCAGGTCCCCTACCCTCTTGATGGAGGCCAACGCAACCAGGAGCGCTGTCTTCATTGACAGGATCTTAAGCTCAGCTGATTGCAGAGGCTCAAAGGGAGCCCTCTGCAGGGCACTTAAGACCACTGAGAGGTCCCAAGAGGGAACGAGAGGAGGGCGGGGAGGATTCAGTCTCCTCGCTCCTCTCAGGAACCTGATGATCAGGTCGTGTTTTCCAAGAGACTTACCTTCAACTGCTTCGTGATATGCGGCGATAGCGGCCACATACACCTTCAGGGTGGAGGGAGACAGCCTTCGCTCCAACCCGTCTTGCAGGAAGGAAAGCACAACGCTGATCGAGCATCTCCTGGGGTCTTCTCGGCGAGAAGAGCACCAGTTAACGAAGAGGTTCCACTTCAACTCATAGACATGTCTCGTGGACGATGTTCTAGCGGAAGTGATGGTAGCCGCCACCGCTGGTGGCAGGGTACTCAAACCTGCCTCGTCCCGTCCAGGAGCCACACGTGGAGTCTCCAAAGATCGGGACGAGGGTGCCATAGGGTGCCCCGTCTCTGAGAAAGGAGATCCTTCCTCAGAGGAATTGGCCAAGGAGGTGCTGTCGCGAGGAGTATCAGTTCGGAGAACCAGGTCTTGGTGGGCCAGTATGGGGCGACCAATATGACCTGCTCCTCGTCCTCCTTGATCTTGCACAGAGTCCGTGCGAGAAGGCTCACTGGGGGAAACGCATATTTGCGTAGGCCCTGCGGCCAGCTGTGCGTGAGTGCATCCGTGCCGAGCGTGCCCTCGGACAGGGAGTAATACAGGGCGCAATGGGATGAGTCGTGGGAGGCAAACAGATCTATCTGTGCGTCCCCGAACTGGTCCCAAATCAGCTGGACCGACTGGGGATGGAGTCGCCATTCGCCAGAGGTTGGCCGGAGCCGTGACAGCTCGTCGGCTGCAAGGTTCCGCACTCCTGGAATGTAAATAGCACGAAGGGACCTCAGGTGCTTCTGACTCCATAAGAGGAGGTGGCGTGCGAGTTGCGACATACGGCGAGAGCGTAGACCACCCTGACGGTTGATGTACGCTACAGTCGCGGTATTGTCCGAGCGGACAAGTACGTGTTGACCCAGGAGCAACGCGTGGAAGCGGTGCAGGGCAAGGCGTACTGCCAGCAACTCGAGGCAATTGACATGCATGAGGCGCTGGGGTCCTGTCCAGGAGCCCGCGGCTGCATGTCCATTGCACATGGCGCCCCAGCCCGTGGCAGAGGCATCTGTGGAGACGACAACATGCCTGGAAACTCGTTCTAGGGGAACTCCGGCCCGTAGAAAGCTGAGGTTCCGCCACGGGGTGAAGGTCTGACGGCAGGTCGGAGTTATTGGAACTCTGAGCGTACCGCGATGCCATGCCCACCTCGGGACTCGATCGCGAAGCCACAGCTGAAGCGGTCTCATATGAAGCAATCCGAGTGGCGTTACCGCGGCTTCGGATGCCATATGCCCCAGGAGCCTCTGAAAAAGTTTCAGTGGGACCGCATTCTGGCCCTCGAACTGTCGAAGACAAGTCAGCAGTGAGTGTGCGCGCTCGCTCGTAAGCTGCGCGGACATGGCGACCGAGTCTATCTCCATACCGAGAAAAGAGATCCTCTGCACAGGGCAAAGTTTGCTCTTCTCCCAGTTGACCCGAAGGCCCAGACGGGCTAGGTGCCGGAGCACAAGGTCTCTGTGTTCGCAAACCTGAACTCGAGAGTGAGCTAATATTAGCCAGTCGTCGAGATAATTCAGGATGCGAACCCCGTGTTCGCGTAGGGGAACAAGGGCTGCCTCGACGACCTTCGTAAAGACGCGAGGAGACAGAGCCAACCCGAATGGGAGAACCGCGTACTGGTATGCCTGCCCCTCGAAAGCAAACCGAAGAAACGGTCTGTGTCGAGGTAAAATGGAGACATGAAAGTAGGCGTCCTTCAGGTCTATCGCTGCAAACCAATCCTGTGGCCGCACGCATTCGAAAATGCGTTTGGCCGTGAGCATCTTGAGCGGCAGCCTGTGAAGGGAGCGGTTCAAGACGCGCAAGTCCAGGATTGGCCGTAACCCACCGGTTTTCTTGGGGACAATGAAGTAGGGGCTGTAGAACCCTGACCTCATCTCGGCTGGAGGGACAGCCTCGATTGCACCCTTCGCCAGCAGGGTAGCAACCTCCGCTCTCATGACCGGGGCATTGCCACCGACCATAGTAATGCGGACTCCCCTGAATCGGGGAGGAGACCGTGCAAACTGAATCGCATAGCCGAGCCTGATAGTTCGGGCGACCCAACGGGACAGATTGGGGAGCTCTAACCAAGCCCCCAAAAACTGATCCAGCGGAATCATCCGAGCCACAGACGTCCCCCCGGAGGGGCAGCGAAGCGGAGTGACCGGCACAGGCAAGGGTGGCATAGCGGCCCTGAGCGTGTGCACAGCCAAGCTCCGCGCCCTGACAGAGGAGACCAGGGAAGGACCAGCGTTCCGCGGGGGTCTGCTCTGCCAGGGGTCTGGCGATAGAGGGGGATGAGAGTGGTGTGGTCCGGGGACGGCACGCACTGTCATCCTCGCCCTCAGAGACAGAGCAGGACGAGAGTGGCGAGGCACGGGGGCGTCGCACACTGTCATCCGGCTCTGTATGCTCAGTGATGGACATTTCGGTTCTTTCTTTAACCACATTAGGGTGCTGCCCACCCGTGGGTGAGCAGCGGGGAGTGGAGAACAAAAGATTCTCCCCCGGCCCTCCACCGGGGGAAGGAGGGGGCCTGCAACCGCCTCCTGGGAAAAAACCGACACCATCACTGAGCAGCCCGTCTCAGGAACGCCGCTTGGCCTGGCGTTTAGCGGGGCGCGGGGCCTGAGGGGGCTGGGGCGCCTTCCTGCGGCTTCCTCCACGACGCGGCCCGGGTGAAGGGAGCTGCAGGAGGCGTCTGTGCCGACGGCTGGGTGGAGGCAGCAGCTGGCCGTCGGGGCAGAATATGTTTGATCGACTCAGACTGCTTCTGTGCAGTTGAAAACTGCTGGGCGGAGTCTTCAACCGCTCCGCCGAAGAGGCCGGCCTCTGGAAAACGTTCGTAGATCGACTGGTAAAGACTGTATTTCAAAGATGGCTTCTGCCTGTATACGCGAAGTTGACTGTGTGTTTAAAATATCTTCTTATTAAACTGTCTGGACACTGACAAAGTTCTCAATGCTTCGGTTTGAAGGTAGGGACCCTCATTATGCTACCGTGTTAGTGTGGGGCTATTTTGAGCCTTGTTAGTGGTATTAACAAGCGATTTTTATTTGTCATTACACTATGCCCAATATACTAGCGTTATACTAGCTTTATAGGCTAAACTGTTTTTAGAGATAAAACTATTTACATTCGATAATCATGAAAACACAAATCTCAGATAACGGTTGACTGGGTAACAATGTGTAATTAGACCAAAGGTTCATTTTGCGCCGGAGTTCTCCTTTAAAGGTGAACTATGCAGGTTTTTTACCTCAACCGAACAGCTTCGGAGTCATTGGAATGGTTATATTACTCTTTTCGGGTTGAATGGTGGTCGTTTCGCACCCCCCTATCGCATGTGAGCGGAAAAAACACACTTGCAACTTTGAGCCAGCGAGCCGCCGGCCGCAGCATCAGGAAGTGTCGCGTGATATCAGGTCTCGCGATGTAACGAATTGCTTTACGGCAAAAAAGATCTGATAAAATTCTGATAAAATAAGCATCAAACAGAAATAACCCGGCGCCGTATACATGTGGTGTTCGAGGCGCACATACAATACAGACTGCCGACAGTTAAACAGGGCACGCGCAGCTCTTAAAGGGGCCACACCTTATTTCAACTCGTTACAGCTTCCATCCTACTGAACAGGTACCGGTGTACAGGGGGAGAGGATCAGGCCGTGAGTGCAGAGCCATCTCTGCGTGAGTGCTATTTACGACAGTACAAGTACTCCACAGCGACTCTAGGGGTCGCTGTTTGAAAAAAACGGAATTCCTGCATAGTGCACCTTTAATGTAAGATATTGATTGTGATCACCATAATGAGTGAAATCAGGTGTACTAAGTTTCATTTTTCTAGATCAAAGGGTTCAAAAGTTATAACCATTTCAATGTTGTATTTTCAAACTGGTGGTGGCGCTAAAGAGTTGGTCCAATTACTATTAATTACCATCACTACAAGTGTGCCAAATTTCAGCATTTTCCTATGTTCCGTTGATAGGGCTGCCATTGACTCCCATTCGGGAAAAATAATAGTAAGAAAACTAACAGATACAATAGGGGCTATCCCCTTCGGGGCTTGGCCCCTAAATTTATCACAATATAAACTACTGTTACAAGCACACAGCAACTCACTCCAACATGCACTCTTAACAGGAAAGCACTGATAGTGCTCTTAAGGTTTAAATCTATGCCATAATAAATTGCTACTCTTTTAAATTAGTGTTAGATGTTCATCTAAATATTAAAATGGGTGAAAAAAAATAAATATCCAATCTATCAAATAATGTAAATGAGTTCAGTATCAGTATAGAGCAAAAATCTTTTTTTTCTTTTGAAGCTTCATCAGAAGAAAATGATTAATGTGCACATAACAGACAGTTGATTTAGTTTGTTAAAATGTTTATGTATGTTGGGACAAGGGCAATTTCACTGAAATTGACCCAATGTCCAGGATTTAAAATGTATGTGTTAAGGTGTGTCCACGGACTGTGTGTGTGTGGAAACCAGACACGATATAAACGCTGGTTGTCGTTCCTCTGGTACATGTTGATATTTCATTCTGGAGTTCAAATTCTAAGTTTTTTTTTTGTGCTTAAAAAACTGATTAATATTAAATGCTGAATAAAAGCGCAAAGAATGCATCTCAAAACTCCCTAGATGGTGTTTAATCACAACTTCAAATTGTAATTGACCTTTTCATCTTCCCCTGTAGAGCTGGAATAATAATGAGGGAAGACAGGTCTGAAGACTAATTGGTTTTCTTTAAAGTCCAGGCTTGTCCTTGCTTAGAGCAGCTCTGTACAGCTGTGGGTCATTTTTGTAGTGTAGGGTTCGACTCTAGCTCTACTGGCAGGATGGGTTACCCTTGTTTTATGAAGGTAAAAGAGTAGCAAAACTCGAGAGCATGTAGACGTGAATTTGAGAACTTGTACAATAAATATTCGTACTTGTACAATAAAATGTACACTCACAGCTCAGATGTGAAAACCTGTAAAATACAAATCTGGAGATAAATGTTGAGATTTGTACTCGCAGACAATAGTCACAAACCTGTATTCTGAATTTAAAGCTGCAGACAAGAAGTCACAACTGTGTACAGTAAAATGTCATTCACAAAAAACAATGACAGACACAAACTTGTAGTACATATTTTCACTTATTCTTACATTCACGTAAGAACATCACTTAGGCAACAACATCATTTAGGCATTTTTAACTTCTCAAATCTGCCACTGCAATTTCAAATCTTCGCGTCTTGACTTTTGCAACTGTTTTCGCGATTTATTAGATGCAAAACTAACTTGTGAACGTGCAACTCAGTGGCGGTGAGAGAGAAAGGCGGGGGAGGGCGCAAAGGAGTAGTTTTATTGGCAATCGGGAGAGTCGGGACTTTTCCCGGTGGGCCGGTAGTGTTTCGAGGCCGCGAGGGCCGGTCTGATAGGTATACATTGCAAATTCTTGGCAACACCATCCGGCGACCTGGTGTGTGGCCGCTGTCCGCTGGTCAAACTGTGTAGCCTCTCTGCTCAACCCGTAAATAAATGCATCGATCCGCAGATTTTGTTCGAGTTCTTCAATGGTCTAGTGGTAGATCTTTTGCCAAGCGTGTCAGAGGTTACGGGTTCTAATCCGCACGAGCGCTGTCTCGCATCTTTGGGCTTAGAGCACGTTAAGGCAGCCTTCGCGGATGATTCATGTGCTCACTGTGGGAACATGACCATCGCGGTGCTGCGGTCAAGACTCCGTGACCTCACTAGAGGTAGAGTCCCCTCTGCCACACCCCAATCTATCCCCTCCACGAGAGGTGATACTTTGATACCCATATCCCAGGCTGGCCTTTTCAGCGGCGCGGTTGAGGACTTCCCCCAACAGTTCTCGGCCGCCCAGAAACAGACTGAGGCCATCAAACACATACTGCCCCGCAGCCAGCTCCGCTCGGACTGCTTCATATGAGACCGCTTCAGCACTGGCTTTGCGATCGAGTCCCGAGATGGGCATGGCAACAGGGCACGCTCCGGGTACCAGTTACTCAGGCCTGCCGTCAGACCTTCACCCGTGCTCGAACCTTAGCTTTCTACGGGCCGGAGTACCCTTAGAACGAGTTTACAGGCATATTGTTGTGTCAACAGATGCCTCTGCCATGTGCAATGGACATGCTGCTGCGGGCTCCTGGACAGGACCCTAGCGCCTCCTGCATGTCAATTGCCTCGAGTTGCTGGCAGTACGGTTTGCTCTGCACTGCTTCCTGGCGTTGCTCAAGGGCCAACACGTACTAGTCCAGACAAACTCATAGCATATGAGCGGAGTGGAGCGGTGAGAATCTCAGCTCCTTGCTCATGGAACTGTTCACCCCTCCGCTCCCCCGCTCAAAGCCACATCAGGCCGCTCCGCTCATTATCGCTCATTATCGCTCAGAGCTCAACGCAGCTCTGAGCGATAATCTCAGATAATCTCCCCCCCCCCCCCCCCCCCCCCCGCTTAGACCACAGGCCAAATAGAAATGTTTTATTTCAAATGACAAATTAGGCCTAGCTTATGTAAGAAGGAATATAGCCTATACAAAAAGTCCTGTAAAATTAAACGAATAAATTGACCTAATAATATGAATAAAAATGATATAAACAAAAATATACATAAAAGTTTTAAAAGTAAATTAACTATTAGGGCAGAATTTTGATAACTGATTTTTTGCGCAACGCGCACGATTAAAATTTAAATTGGCGTATAGCCTATCCATTGTACACACAAACTGCTCTAAAATTAAACGAATAAATGAGCCTAATAATATAAATAAAAATGATATAAACAAAAATATAAAAAAATATAGGCCTACATAAATGTTTTAAAAGTAAATTAACCCTCTGGGGACCAGAGTGTTTTTGGGGCCCTTGGGATGTTTTGACATGCACTGACATTTGTGCTTTTTTCAGTTATTTATAAACATGTTAATGGCAAAGGTGTAACTTCACTCTATATAGCACAGACGGGACTACCATGATAAGTGAGCAACATGTATGTACATGTTTGTATTTTTAAGAGAATAATGTTTATGCGGGGTTATTGAAAAAAAATAAAAATGAAAGTTGCTGAAATAAGACCACAAAACACATATTGATTATTTCTTCACAATACTTTTGAAAATTGTATCACATAGTCTAGAATATTTGCTCCAAAACTATGTGAGAATCATCCTGACTACTCATTCAGATAAGTCAATAAAGTATTTTACATTTTTAATGACGTGTTTTGTTTGAGAAAGCTTTATGCAGGAGGCGTGATCTCTCATTAATATGTGTGGCATTCCACACCTGAGAAAGACAAAGACCCTCCCATAATGGCCCTATTAGGTGCTATCAGGCCATATCATTACAGGAGCCTTGCACAAAGAATGAGGAGATTTAAAAAAAGAATGGCTTTTAGATTGTTTGGATTTATATAAGGAAAATACAGGGTGCATACGTCTGGACACTTCTATCACACACCCTTCACCATATAGACATGGTTTTATTTCAGTTCAAAGTTCAAAGTTAGAGTTGGAAACATCTTGAAAAGAAAATTGTCTTTTTCCATAAATGTCTTAGTTTGATCATACATATTTCAAAGTTGAGGATTCATTATTTTGATATAGCTTGAACAAACACTATAACATCTTAGTTGATTAGTTTATTGACAAAACATACTATATATTTAACATATGAGCAGAAACTCCTAACAAAAGCTTATTTGATGTATATTTCAGAGTAAAAACTTTATCCAAAACTAGTCAACGAAATGTTGTCTTTTATTTAGTCTGTAACAGTACGTATCTGTGCGTTCATTCATTCATTCATTCACATACACACACACAAACATGATTAACATTTAAACAGTATGCTATTTTTCCGTTTACAGACACTAACGTTATTCTATATCGTGATTAGAACAAAGCACTTGCATAAAACACTTACTTATCAGCTGAATCTGTTGCTCATCCTGGAAGTGAAAATAAACCAGCACTTGTTCTGTGGTAAATTGTCCCAGGATTGTTCCTCATATAGCCGCGCAAGATGACAGAAGATTAATCTGACTAAAAAATATAGTGTTTTCAGAGTTTATGGGCGTTAACGCGTCTCAATGTGTTGCTTCACATATTTGCGTTTGAATAGCGCGTGCTCTCCGTGGGCGTGTCACATTACCAGAGATAATCAGCTGAGAGAACGATAATGAGACGGGCTGACACGTCTCTCTTTTTATATAGATGACATAAACGGAGAATATTAATTTTAGTTTTGAATCGGATCATTTAAAAGTACAAACTCAATTGATTTAAAAGATATATTGCTTATGGCTGGGTGAATAGTATTAGCTGAGTTGTGTTGAAGATTAGAGACGTGCTCCAGAAAAAAAGTTCACGGTGACCGAGAGGCAGAACGCACACCCTGTTTATTTTCTTTATTTTACAAAAGCACAATATTTTATTTCGATTGTATGTGGGCACATAAAAAAGTAGACATTTAACAGATTATTTTCTCATATTTCTTAGCTCTATATGAACAGAAATGATGGTAGTACTTTAAGTCTATTTTTCTGCTATGTGAAAAAAAACGAGCAAAACGCGCCGGCGCGTTTCTGGTCCCCAGAGGGTTAACTATTAGGCCAAAATTTTGATAACTAAACTTTTGCACAGCGCGCACGATTAAAATTAAAATGGGCTTATATCAATTGTACAAAAAATTGCTGTAAAATTAAATGCTAAATGAACTATTAGGCCAAAATTCATAAAACTGAACTTTTGCGCAGAGTGCACGTGGATTACAATTTAAATTGGCTTATGTTGTCAAACTCAAAAAATAAATAAATAAAATGAATTGCTTTCCTTATCTACAGTTCTTTTGAGTTCACCTTCAAGAACACAAGTTTGGACAATGTCTGAGGCTTCAGACTCATGCGGTGGTTGCGGAGAAAACCCTCTCTGCGCTCGCAGACCCTAAACAGATCTACCTGTTTAGACCTGTGCTACCTGATATTCTTTAGCCAGGCGGGGAAAAGACGTGGAGTCAGACTCGCGGTGTGAGCGGAGCGAAATTGGAGCGGGAAATAGGGTGACGCTCCGTCCTTTTAAAAATGCCGCTCTGCGCTCTGTCCAAGATCCGCCAGCTCGCGCTCCCAGCTCGCTCCCGCTCCACTCCACTCACATGCTCTGGACAGACTACGCGGCCACGCGTACATCAACCGACAAGGTGGTCTACGCTCCCGCCGTATGTCGCAACTCGCCCGCCATCTCCTCATATGGAGTCAGAAGCGTCTGAGGTCGCTTCGTGCCGTTCATATTCCAGGAGAACTGAACTTGTGCAGCCGACGAGCTCTCACGGTTTCAGCCACTTCCGGGGGAATGGAGACTCCATCCCCAGTCGGTTCAGCTGATTTGGGAACAGTTCGGCAGACGCACAGGTAGATCTGTTTGCCTCCCACGACTCTTCCCATTGCAGCCTGTTTTATTCCCTGACCAAGGACACGCTTGGCACGGATGCACTGGCGCACAGCTGGCCGCGGAGCCCCCGCAACTATGCGTTTCCCCCAGTGAGCCTTTTTGCACAGGATGGGACGGGACAGGTTTGAGTACCCTACCACCTCAGGTGGTGGCTACCATCACTTCCGCTAGGGCCCTGTCTACCCGACACGCCTATGCGTTGAAGTGGAACCTCTTTATCACCTGGTGTTCTTCTCGCTGAGAAGACCCCAGAAAATGCCCGATCAGGTCCGTGCTCTCCTTCCTCCAAGAAGGGTTGGAACGAAGGCTGTCTCCTTCCACCCTCAAGGTTTACGTGGCCGCTATCTCCGCCCACCATGACCTCCTGAAGTGGGTCAGCACGACCTAGTCATCAGGTTCCTCAGGGGAGCCAGGAGATTAAATCCTCCTCACGTACCCTCTTGGGACCTCGCAGTGGTCTTACCTGCTCTGCAAAGAGCTCCCTTTAAGACTTTGCAATCAGTTGAGCTTAAGTTCCTGTCTATGAAGACAGCGCTCCTGGTTGCATTGGCCTCCATCAAGAGGGTAGGGGACCTGCAGGCATTTTTGGTTGAGGAAGCGTGCCTGGAATTGAGGCCGGGTAATTCTCACATGATCCTGAGACCCCTGCTTGGATACGTGCCCAAGGTTCCCACCACTCCCTTTCGAGATCAGGTGGTGAACCTGCAACCACTGCCCCTGGAGGAACTCCGAAAACCGAAATACAGGGAACCAAAGAAGTGCTCAGAGATGCAGTGCAACAACATACAAAACGTAGTGATTGAATGTGAAAACCAGGCTTATAGACCCTTTTACAGCCCACGTGATCAAATAGTTGCGCGCGCATTTTGGCAACGTTGTTTCCCACTGGCTCTAACGTGTTAGCAACTCCGAAAGTTTATCAAAACGGTTTCCCAGCATCAAAATGTCTGGTTGTTGCATTTACGGTTGCACTAATCGATATTCCACCAAGGGGCTTAAGTTTTATAGGATTCCGACAGGATCACGGCCGTTTCAGAAGAACCGGCGGCGCCTGTGGCTGCAGGCGATTAAACGTGTTGATTAGAGCGAGGACATAATAAAAAATGCTCACGTCTGCAGCGCCCACTTTATATCAGGTAAGTTTATCTATGTACTCTTGAGTTTAATGGAAAGCATGGTTTACATTATTGATTGTCTGTACCCTACGTTGTAGTTTATCAATGCAGCTGAAGTTTGATGACCACATGCAGCTAGTTTCAGGCTAGTAAACAAACTGTGTGTGTGTTATTATTGGACTCTAGTAATATTCGTTTACATTAGTGATTGTCTGTATGATGTAGAATAATATTCAAATGCAGGTAAAGTTTGATAAACTGGCGGTAGATTTGGCTAGTAAACAAACGTGTGTGTGTTTTATTTGAAGGTGAGGCGTCATTGGACTCTAGTAGTCCTGATTTTGTGCCTTCTATGTTTGTGTACACAAAACCGAGCCAGAACCCTGAAGCAAAGTTGGAGAGGTAAGAATATTTAATTTCCCCCTCTGTTCTATTTAGTTTGTTTTTCTCTCTTGCATAACTGTACATTTCTGCTGTTTTTATTGTAGGTACCATAGGAAAAGGAGGAGAGATGATAGACCTATAACGGCAGCAAATCTATGTGTTTCTTCTAAAACTCTGAAACAAGAATGCAGCATGGATCATTGTCCAGGTATGAATATATTTCATCTTAACTGATTGATTGTCAGGGTGTGTGTGTGCTCCTGCCAGGCATACTGCTCTAATTGCATATCTGTATATGAGTACACAGGCCCCTGAAAGAGTCAAATGCAGACGAAAAATCTCGCCCTGTGATCAATAAAGTATCTTCTCTTCTATCATGGAAAAGTTTTGAAAAATCATTGCTAAAATGTGTGAGAACCCCCAATTGTGAAATTGTCTGCATTGGTTGCAGCACATGCTAATTTTTCACTTTTTTTTATTAAAGCTGAAGATGACATCCCAGTTACAAAGAGGGAATATGATGACCTGAACCGGAGACTCTGTCAGCTTCAGGAGGACTATGCACACCTGTGTCAGAAGTTTGAGGCACTACAAGCAGAAAATGTAAAGCTGAAAGAGGAGCTGCAGAAATCTACATTTTCCTACACAACTGTTAAGTGCAACAGAGTTCCCTGAGTGTTACATCAAATAAAGCAGTCAATGGCTCAGGTAAGTCAGGATGCTCCTCTGAATCAGTGTCAGATGATGCAATGTCTGTGTCACTATTTTCCAGGCTTGTCAGCACTGCAGCACAGGGGTCCACAACCTGCAGTTCCCGGATGTCATCATCTGTCAACACTGATAATAGAGCAACAAAAAGACACAGTTACTGTCCCACATAGCAAACAGACTTGGCCCAAATGTGGCCTCATAATGGCACTGCTGGCCAGCACCGGCATACATCATGTCAGCCAACTGTGGGCCATGCGTGGCAATGATGGCACTGCATGCATGACGGCAGACAACATTTGGGTCAATTGTGGATGGGAGGTGTGTGGCCCAGATCAGTGTAGCGATTATAAGCGATATTGTGTATCGATACAGTGTAGCGATAGTGCCACATTATAAGCAAACATTTCCTGTATAAAATGTAACCAAAGCAACCTTATTTTAATTTGTTACCTACATTTATTTACAGTAGGTGGATGAATATTTGTGTATGTATTCATTATTTTGTATTATTAATTTAGTATTTTGTCTTTTAGCTGCTGTGAGAAAAAATCGTCTGACACAACTAGTGCTGTCGCGACCATGCAAATAAGTCGACGCCAATTTTTTTAGTCGACGTGTCGTTTTACTATTGACCGCATATTTATTTTTGGTCTCCCGTCTCAAACGGCTCACTGTAATTCACCTCCACTCACCAGTCTGTGCGCTGTGCGCACCCTGCTGGTTAATCTGCTATCCTCTTCCTTCCCCCTCCCCCGCCTTCACTGCTTTGATATGAAAAATTACGGAGGCAGGTGACGGTGCTTTCACACTGGGCTCGTTTGCTGCGGTCCGAGCCCGAGCGCGATTGTTCCCTGCGCCCCCGCAGCGTTGGTCTGGTTTCACACTCAACTTAATTCTACCGAACCCTGGTGTGTTTGCGTGCATCTTACGCCATCGCAAACGTGCACGGAACATGATAGAAAACAGAACGCGGGTCAATATATATTAATTCTGTGCTATTATGCGCAGCTGAGTGAACAACACAGTGCGTGTCGCATAAGGTGGCCTTCTGCTGCTTGCAAACGGACTCTTTTGAGGAGACTCTTTTCCAAATTTGTTGCCCTGATTCCACGCGCTAAGCGCGAATACACTGCAGACTCACTCTCGCTCGTATCCAAGGTAAATCATCAACACTATCATCCCTTACATGTGTTTTATTTAACTAAATACATAATCAGCTAAAACGCGCACCCGAGTCCGTGTTGCTTTCACATTCACATGAACCGCGGGACGGGCCTGGCATGCACGCAAATGTAAAAGCAAGCTGCATAGCTGCGTGCCTGCCTGCTTTCAGCGCGATTCATTATAAGGCAGAGCTAAGCGTAGTAGGCTAGTCCAGACTCTTTCAATTCAATTCCAATTTATTTGTATAGTGCTTTTCACAATACATAGTTTCAAAGCAGCTTTACCTAAAATGCATGCATTGCATCTACTTTAGCCTACAATTCAGAGTGATGTTATCAGTTATGCATTTCAGAAATGTACATATAAAAATGTACAGTAAGCTAATGTATTAATTTAAGGCAGAACAAAGAGCTAATTTAAGTAATGAATACATGCATGTTTGTTAATAGAGGATTAGATTAGGACTCTGACTAATATAGTATAGCCTATGGTAAATGGTAAATGGACAGCATTTATATAGCGCTTTCACAGACCCAATGGCCACCAAAGCGCTTTACATTTTGCCTCACATTCACCCATTCATACACTCATTCATACACATCTAATGGAAATGCAGATACTTATGCTTAGATTGTTAATACATAATGTTTTTCAACAGGTGATATTTTATATTTTGGCCCTTCAGTTGAGTTCAAAATAAAATGGACACAACGAGATGACAAACAATGTTTTTTTTTTTAATTAGTCGTTTAGATTAGTCGACTAATCGAAAAATTTGTTGAAAGATTAGTCGTTAGAAAATTAGTCGTTAGTGGCAGCACTAGACACAACATGCCACCGATCAGGAGATAGAAGCAACAATACAAAGATGGCTTCAGCTTGCTCCTGATAGAGATGGAGGAAGGAGAGAGCGCTTGAGGAGAAAAGAGGGGCTGCAGAGCTGTAACATTACTTCACTTCCTGAGGACAGTCCTAAATAGGATCACTTTCTCCCTCACACATACAAACATTTTGATGTGTAAATTTGTTTTAAGTAATTGTTTTAATTTGCTCTATGTTTGTTGTGAGTAAAATTTCATTATAATGGGTCTCATTCATGAAACATTCGTAAATATACGAGTAAATATGCGAGTGATTTGCGCGTAAAGAGACCTTCCCGAAAACTCTTCTCCTGATCACAAATACTTCGTAAACGTCAGATGTGATAGTGAAATGTGTGTGTGTTAATGAATTCCAATCAGTCGTAAATGGGATGCGCGTGCACGTTCATTCTCAATTACCATAAATCCCGCCCATTAAATCTGACTGACAACTATATATGGGCATTATATTATGACATAAATGCGAAAAAAAAAATTCTCAGATGCAGAAATTGAAGTTTTATTCTCAGAAGTTCGTTCAAAATGCCACATTTTATTTTCAAGCGTACATAGTGGCGTATCGGGTCCTAAAAAAAAGGAAGCTTGGCAGCATATTAGATGCAGTTAATGGAGTTTCTTCTGTTAATCGAACATTCCCAGAAGTGAGAAGAAAATGGTTCGACATTAAGCTTGAGAGCAAAAAACGAATTAGTTCACTTTGGAAAAATAGTATTCAAACTGGAGAAGGACCACCATCGCAGATGCTATTACTGGCTCTCATAATAAGAAAAACCGTATGTAATTACTATATATAATATTTTTTCAAAATGCTGTGCAAATATGTACCCGGTTAAGGTGAATTAAAATGCAGCCTTATTAATGAGCAAAACGTGCGGGTGTTAAGCGCACTATTTACGCGTGGCTGGGAGCAGGTGTAGATTTCTTGTGTACCAACTAACATTTGGAAAATACGAACATTTTAATGAATCCGAAAATTTACGCCAGAACCACTTTACACACGATTTACACAAAAATTAGTTCTGCTCGTGTTTCATGAATGAGACCCAATGTGTTTAAATTTCAATGCTAGATTCATTCATATATTCATTTAGTTAGAATTTAAAAATGTAGCTACTGTTCAGGCAACTAAAATAGCATTCACACAGTTACAGTTTTTTTTTTTTTTTTTTGGCTTGTGCATTACTACAATAAGTAAGCTACTTGTTTAAGACAGACCAGTACATTTTGAAATTAAGTGCACTTTTTTTGAGGTGGTAATAAAACACAATTCTAGATGTAATTTTGTTTTTGGCTTGTGCATTATTGTTAAATAAACTAATTTTGGGAATTGAATTTTCCTGTGACTTATTTGTTCACATGGTTTGGGTGAGATTAGCCTGGGTTATGACTCAGTTTTGGGGTTTCTGGTTAAAGGGTGGCTTTGATATGGTTAACTTATGGCTGAGAATTGGTACCAATAATAAAACCTGTTTTGGCCCAATTCAGGGCCAGTTAAGGGTGATTAACTGGCTGAGATTCGGGCCGGTTATGGCCCATGTGTGACCCTTGGCCGTCATTCTTTGCGGTACTTGGGCCGAGGGAAAAGTGACTGTTACCTTGTTTCCACCAAAAAAGAACTGGTTCGGAACTGGTGCTGGTTCAAATTTGGTTCAACTTGCGAACCTTCTCAGAACCTGTTTGTTTTTCCACAGTCCCCGCCGTAAGCATGACGTGGTAAAAGAACGGTTCTAGTCCAGCAAAGAGTTGGTGCCGCTTTGGAACCAATTTTCCTGGCCGAGAACCGGTTCTTTGGCTGTCGAAACACAAAGAACTGGTTCTCGAGTAGGCACCGGCTCCGAACCGGCTCTCAAAATGCTTTGGTGGAAAAGGGGTATGTTACCCCTTTTCCACCAACAAGAACCGGGTGCTGGTTCAGAGCCAGAGCCAGAGCTGGTTCGGAGTTGGTTCGACTGACAAGCTTACTAAGAACTGGTTTGCCTTTCCACCGGCTAGAGAGCCACAACAGAGCCAGATCTTACGTATGATTTCCAAACACTCCCGCAGCTCCGGTCGGTCCGCGCCGCTCTGATGCATCTCGAACAAGCCATCAACAATAACGGACGTTGCGTTACTATGGATGCTCATGGGTTTGCAAAAATACATCGGAATCCAACGCGTTTGTGCAGCTCGCCGTAACTTACATAGACGGATATTATAATCAAGCTACTATTAGCTCGACTAGCTGCTATTTAAAAATGGCAGTCACAAGTTTCTATTCGTCTTGTTGGTCACGGTAACCCCGCCCCCAGCCCCTGACGCAAGTGGTTCTTACTTGGCTCTGTTCTAGATCAGCAATGATTTGGTGCTACTTAAGAACCACTTTTCCGGGTTCGGAGCTGGTGCTTTGCGTGTGGAAAAACAAAGAACCGAATTGAAACTAGGCTCTGGTTCCGAACCAGCACCAGCTCTGCCTTGGTGGAAAAGGGGTATGTGTGGGCCGGAACTGGGCCAGAAAACATTTGCTATGTGGGGTGCTGCATAATGTTCACATCAGAGCTTTAAACACACAGGTGTACAATATACAACAAACAAATGTAATTTCTAAAAAATAAGTAACCTGAAGACAAACGCAGACCTATTCAAACCAACATAATTATAGTGATAAAAATTAAACTGTGTCTGTAGGCATTTTCATCTCTGGATCACCAAGTGATCCAGAGATCACTTGGTGATCAAAAACACATAGTGTCAAAACACTATGGCAATAGGAAGCTTATCTAGGCTGTCAACTATTACATGCCTCTGGGTGTGATACTATTTTTCCTAGCAGATGTTAAAGGTGCTCGAAGCTGCCTGTCTAGCCTCTTTGGTTTGTGGAAGCTGATTTCCCTCAATGGAGCTGGTCTGACTTCTTTCCTGCTGATGTCTTTCCACATGCACACTCCAGATGTAACTGCTGCTTTCTCAGGCCTTCCCATCCTAACATAGAGCTCAACTTTGAATAATATTGCAGCTGCATGACTGCAGCATGACCCAAGCCTGAAATTTCACAAAAACATAATAAACGTACTGGCTGATCAATAATGTTATGAACAGGGCTTGAAAGTAACAATTGCTTTCAGCCAAATTTCATCTCGGACTATGAAGTAAGTAAACATCTGACTTACTACGCGTGTATACGACCTAAGCATAAACAGGTTTTGAATGTAACTGAATGATATTGGCTGGCTGCTGACATTTTGAACACTGTTGGCACTGTGTATTCCGTGAAAATTGTAGTTTCAAACCCTGGTTATGAGAACATATGAGATTATGTAAAGGAGAGTAGGTTAAGCCTAAGTTAAACCTGAAAGGACAGTAACACTGAAGCATAATTCATCTTTGTATGTCAACTACAAGCCCACAACACCAAATAATAGCCTACTTACCCCGCCATACAGGTGCAGTTCGCCGTGAGGACGTAGTTCTCTCGTTGGTTGATAATAACCCAAGCCTCATACATCGATGTCTTGTGTCCTTGTCTTTGACTAGGAAGAATTTCTGATTTCAACACACAAAACTCTGAGTCTATGTCATGGTATTTGACATTCTGTACATGACCACAGACAACGTATTCATAAGCATCCAGTGATTTATATGCTCGTAATTTCTCTCGGGTGTACACGCTCGGTTTCTCAACTAAATACGTATATATATCTGGCCACTGTATATTTGGCCATCTGCTAACGTCTTCTATCCACTCCACTATAGTACACAGATCTGGTAGCCGGATACCATTTGATAAAGTCAACTTTTTGAAATGACTTTCTCTGTCTGTGTTGCTTAACCCTCTGGGGACCAATGTGTTTTTGGGGTCCTTGAGTTGTTTTGACATGCCCTGACATTTGTGCTTTTTTCAGTTGCTTATAAACATATTAATGGCACAGGTGAAATCACACTCTATTTAGCACAAACAGGGCTACCATAATATGTGAGCAACATGTATGTACATGTTTGTATTTTTGAGAGAATATTGTTTATGCATGGTTATTGAAAAAAACTAAAAATTAAAGTTTCTGAAATAAAGCCACAAAACACATACTAAATATGTGTCCACAAGACTTTTGACTAATGGAAGTTGTGGCCTAGAGTTTTTGCTTCAAAAGGATCTGAAAATCATCCTGTCTAAATCAGTCACATAACACAATAGATTATTTTAAATTGTGAAAAACATTTTTTGTTATCCAAGGCAATATGCGAATGGGCGTGAACGGCCCAACCCCATTGTGAATAATTAGGTGGTTGAGAAAACAAAGACCCTGCATAGTAATGAGCCTTTCATTCAGGTGTGTCACACAAGAAAGAATGCAAGGACAACACACACACACACACACACACATGCATACATACATACATACATACATACATATATATATATATATATATATATATATATATATATATATATATATATATATATATAAAATCAAAACATAAATTAACCCTTAAAGACCTAGACCATTTTTGGAGCACCTGCACCGCCTGTTCTTTTCTTTGTTTTTCTAACCCATTATTGCAGTCAGCATCACGTTCCATATATCATTTTAAACAGGAGAACTTACAATTTCAATCTATCTCATTTAAATAATCCAATTTTACATTTATTTTGTCTTAGAATGGATGAATTTACCAGATTTAAGAAAACGGCAGCATATTTTTAGTGATTTTTTTTACTCAACTCAAACAAATCCTCCTGAAGTTTTTTTTTCCTTTAGAAAGCTGTACTTGGATATTCTACATTTCCAGATGTAATTTTGACTACATGTAACAATCCCTAAGCAAGTTAGCCATTTATTACAACATTATTATAGGCGATTTTCAGTGAAAAGCTGGTATTTTTTATCTACTGACAATTTAGATGTGTCCAAAAAAGTTCAGGAAGTAAAATAAATAGACTGATTGTAATAGAACACTGAAGCAAAGTAAACTTTATATATAAACACACACACACACACACACACACATGAACTACTTTCACTTTACCTCCGTGCCTCAGTTCAAATTTCCAAAGAAAGATGCTAATTGGTCGTGCAAAAGACCAAAAACTTTATTGGTTGAGTAGATGATAGTTTCAACCAATCTGGGCATGGGGTGGGACTAAGCATCAACAATCATTCATGATTGGCTCAGAGGAACAACCCGCACGGGTTTCTTTGATGAATCAATGCTGATCAAAACTTGATGACGCAATCATATTCACTACGGAGCTTCTGAATGTCCAAACGCGAATAACCCGATATCACAGAAAATCTCACCGTGAATCTCCTCTTTATGGGACTTTTTAAAGCATGCGGATTGGAGTAGCGGTTCAAAAGTTCTTATACATTTAAGAATAACAGATATTTTTTGCCGCCGGCGGCCGTTTAGCTTCTTTAAGGGTTAAAGTCAAAAGCACATTTTTTGTCATACCTGGAAACAAAATCCTGTTCAAATAGGTTATATGGGCCATTCAACAGAATTGGTTCAAAGTTAGAGTTGGAAACATCTTGAAAAGAAAATTGTCTTTTTCCATAAATGTCTTAGTAGGCCAATACATTTTATCATACATATTTCAAAGTTAAGGATTCATTATTTTGATATAGCTTGCATTGGAACAAACACTAGCCTATAACATCTTAGTTGATTAGATTATTGACAAAACATACTATATATTTAACATATGAGCAGAAACCGCTAACAAAAGCTTATTTGATGTCTATTTTAGAGTTAAAACTTTATCTATTCAAAACTAGTCACACACACACACACACACACACACACACATACAGAAACATGATTCAAATTTAAACAGTAGGCTATTTTTGCGTTTACAGACACTAACGTTATTATATATCGCGATTAGAACAAAGCACAAGAATAAAACACTTACAGTTCAGCTCGCTCCTCGAAGTGAAAATAAACCAGCACTTGTTCTGAGGTAGGTAAATGTCCCAGGATTATTCCTCACAGCCGCGCAAGATGACAGTACATTAATCTGACTAAATATAGTGTGTTTACAGAGTTTATATGGGCGTTTACACGTCTCAATGTGTTGCCTCAGATCATTAGCGTTTGAATAGCGCGCGCTCTCCGTGGGCGTGTCACATTAGCGGAATAATGAGATGCGAGAACGATAATGAGAACGGCTGACACCTCTCTCTCATTATATAGATTACATAAACAGAGAATATTTATTTTAGTTTTAAATTAGATAATTTATAATTCAAAATTATAAACATATATTGCTCATGTCTGGGTGAATAGTATTCGCTGAGTTTTGTTTAAGTTTAGAGACGTGCTCCAGAAAAAAAGTTCACGGAGAGGCAGAACGCACACCCTGTTTATTTTCTTTATTTTACAAAAGCACAATATTTTATTTCGATTGTAGGTGGGTACATAAAAAAGTAGACATTTAATAGTTTATTTTTTAATATGTCTTAACTCTGTATGACCAGAAATGATGGAGTAGTTTAAGTCTATTTTTCTGCTATGTGAAAAAAATCTGCCAAAATGCACGGGTGCGTTTTTGGTCCCCAGAGGGTTAATCCGCTCGCGTAGCTTGACACGCTGCTGATTCTCGCCATACTTCCGTTGCCAATATGCGCGCATACGTTGCCACGTCATCATTGTGTACAAACAGTAAAAGGGTCTATAAGGGGTGAGCTAAAACAAGGTAATGACAAACAGGTGAATGTGATCAGTGATGATGAGTCCGGGCAGTGAGTTATGGGAAATGTAGTTTGTGAGGGAGTGATAATAGTCTGGTGTGGAGTGCCCTCTTGTGGCATTCAAGGGCACTCCAGCTGGTGACCGTTACAATATGCCTGGGGGCGTGAATGATCGTGAAGGATCATGAATAATGCTCTGATTCACACCTGAGAAGACAATAATGGTGTGAGCTAAAACAAGGCTGCCTGCTAGTGATGGTGAAATGAAGCTTTGTGAAGCAATGACGCTTTCCCCTCAATGTATCGTAAATTGGTTCATTACTCGAAGCTTTTCAACACGGTGCACACTAACGACATATTGTGGTCAAAAGGTGGAAAAGCTACCTTTCCCAATTTTTTTATTTATTGTTTTATGTTATAAATCACTTTGTGCTATGAAAACCACAAAGCAATAAAATCATCAGTGTTAATGTTTACACAATGTATGAGCAAATGAGAGATTAATTAATTTATGAAAGAATTAATACATAGGACAAATTAAGCCTTAAAACTGTAGCCATAGTCTTAAACCTATGAGTTCATAGGCAAGGCTCATATAGGCATACTGTATATAATCAAAAAGAAAGCTATTGTGGAATGGTGAAATGCTGGGTAGTGAAAGTGCTTGTGAACTGGGGAGTTGTGTAATTGAAGAAATTAAAGATTTTTTACTAAGGAACAGGACTTGTTTAACAGTGTGAGGGCTTAAGTCTATTTCTTTTTTTATTTACTACTTCCCCTACCTTTAAGAATATTCTCTCACATGGGACTTGATACGACCTGAAAATGCTGCCAGACTTCCGAACGGCCTCTTTTCACTACCAAAGCGCATGACACTCGAAACCTGCGCAAGGGGTTTGCGCTATTTTTGAATCAGAATATGAAGCAGTCACGTGGTTGTGTGTCAAAACGAAGCTTCGGACGTCACTGATCACATGGTTATGGCAAAACGAATCAAGCTGCAGTACAGTGGTTCATGTGAGATGTTTCATTTTTTTGATACAAGCTTCGAAGCCTCTGTGCCAAACGTCACATCACTACTGCCTGCTGTGATTGGCTGCCTGCTGTGAATTTGTTTGCTTCGAGGTTGCAAGCTCCGTCTAAGCCTTGTATTAGCTTCGTATTTCTTTCTGTTTTGAACCATCATTTACTATAATTTTTAGTTGTTTATATACCACTAAATACAGGGTACCCAACATCTTAGATTAACCTGACATCGCTTGCTTCCGTTACTGTTAGCACAACACGCTAGTAACTCACTAGCCTGTTAATGCGCCACCCGTGAGTTCAGTTATTAATTAATTTATTTTTCTCTTGGCGCCCGCGCCTTAGAGTTCATAAAAAGCCCAGGTGAGTAAGAATCAGTCAACAAACACGGTGAGTAATGTCTTGTCCTGTTATTGTCACCTGCACTTCATGTCACATGTTTAGCATAGCCTTCTCTGTCGGCAATATAGGATTTAAATGTGATAAATGCAAGGAGACAGTCAGGCTGACGGAGAAGATTTCAGAACTAGAGACACGCATCCAAACTTTAATTGAGGATAGTAATTGTGCTAGAGTAGATACTATTTTGGATGCGCCTAGCATAGTGAACTCTTTACATGATTCGGTTCCGGCTGAATTAATGCCTGTGCAGCCAGGCAGATGGGTGACAGTGAGAGATCGCTCTTGTCGCGGATAAAAAAAACACTCCTCCAATCCGATTACCATAACAAATCGATTTGCCCTGCTCAGTGAAACACCCACTGAGAAATCTGTTGATTGTGCCCTGGTAATTGGTGATTCGATCACACGGAACGTGAAAATAGAGACACCAGCCTAATGATGTTCGACTTCACCAGTCGGAGATCACCAAAATTAATATTAAAGAGGTGTGTGAACTCGCAAGTACCATGTCAAGCACTGTAATTTGCTCTGGCCCCCTTCCTGTTCGCAGGAGTGATGAGAAAGTTAGTCGATTGTGTTCACTTAAATAATATAGAATTCATAGACAATTGGAAAAGTTTTTGGGGCAAACCTGACCTGTTGAAAAGAGATGGTATTCATCCCTCCTGGGATGGTGCTGCTCTTCTCTCTAGTAATTTGGCTCATAGTCTTAGAGATAAAACATGACAAGTTGGGCACCAGGTCAGGAAGCAGACAGACTGGCTTAACCGACCGTCTGCTAGCGGCCTCACGTCACCAAGGTCAGATAAATCCCATCACATAGAGCCTCTTTCACCTAGATATCATCATATAGAGACTGTGTCTGTTCCCCGAATTTGGAAATCCAAAAAACGTCCAAACCCATCAAAGGTTAAACATTTACTTCATATAATACAGATGAGCAAATGATAAAGCTTGGGTTGCTGAATATTCGATCCCTTACTTCAAAAGCGCTCATAGTTAATGATATGATTTCAGATTAACCTAGATGTGCTGTGTTTGACAGAAACCTGGCTAAAACCAAAACAATTACATTACTTTAATCGAGTCAACCCCACAAGATTACAGTTATAAACATGAGCCGCGTCCGAAAGGCAAAGGGGGAGGTGTTGCTGTAATTTATAGTAATATTTTCAAAACCACTAAGAAATCTAGTTTTAAATATACTTCTTTTGAAGTGTTAGTGCTTAATGTAAAAATATATAGTATAAACGATAAATCACATTTGAGAATTCTGCTGGCTACTGTATACAGGCCACCAGGGCACCATAAAGATTTTATCAAAGAATTTGCTGACTTTCTATCAGAATTAGTATTGGCTGCAGATAAAGTACCAATTGTTGGTGATTTTAATATACATGTAGATAATGAAAATGATGCATTGGGATTGGCATTTAAAGACATTGTAAACTCAATTGGAGTTAGACAACACGTGTCAGGACCTACTCATTGTCGTAATCATACTCTAGATCTAATACTATCATATGGAATAGATGTTGATACCGTTGAAATACTGCAGCAGAGCGATGACATCTCAGATCATTATCTAGGCCCCGTCCACACTACTGCGTTTTCGTTTAAAAACGGAGACCTTTTGCTACGTTTGCACCTCCCGTCCACACTAAAACGGCAAAAACGGAGACCCAAAACGGAGAAGTTTAGAAACGCTGCCAATCCGTTTTTCGTTTTGAATCTCCGGAGGGCGTTTTAGTGTAGACGGGTCAAAACGGAGGACTTTAGAAACGATGACGTAGTAGAGGCTCACGCTCAGCTCTCTGATTGGGTGTCATCAGTCATGGCGTATATCTTTGCTAGCAGCTGTTGTACAAGTAAATTCTGCATTTTACAACGCTATAACTGCCTACATGCGCCGGAGTCAAGCTATTATTCGAGCGATCTGTGACAATTCCCGTGTGCAGCGGCGGCGTTGACCGTACATGGAGCGTCGGTTTGGGGTTAACCCAGAGCATGGTGAGATAATTTTATCAATGAAGTTGTGTTTACACCGGCACGCGCATGCCCAGTGTTGGTGAATGGTCACGTGATCCGCGTTTTCAGTCGTTTTAATGTGGACGGAGATCAATTCTAATACGCAGCTAAAACGCTGGTGTGGACGGAGATCGTATTCGTTTTAATTCTTCGTTTCTAAACTAAAACGCAGTAGTGTGGATGGGGCCCTAGTCTCCTGTAAATTACATTTAGCCAAGGCTGCCAAGCCGACTCCGTGTTATAGATTTTGTTAGACCTATCACTTCTGCCACTAGAGATTGCTTTATTAATAATCTTCCTGATCAGTTTCATCATCTCAGCTTCCCAGATAGCTTAGAAGAACTCGATATTGCAACAGAAACTTTTAACTCTCTCTTTTCCAGCGATTTAGACACAGTTGCTCCGTTGCGCTTAAAGAAGATTAAAGAAAATAGTCCAACGCCGTGGTACAACGAGCACACCCAGGCCCTTAAGAGAGCAGCCAGAAAAATGGAGCGCAACTGGAAGAAAACTAAACTAGAGGTATTTCGGATTTCATGGAAGGAGAGCTCGATTGCATACAGAGAGGCTTTAAAAGTGAGACACCCCTCGCTGCAGCCTGTAGCACAATGACGTAGCTGGATGGTCCAATACGTAGTGGATGGAGGTGTGTTTCGATCTCTGGGTTATAATTCGCATGCGCTGGTCTTAAGTGACATGTATGCTCAATATTGTACTGAGATGATGTTCTAGCCTGTGTAGTAGTAGTACTGTTAAATAGTTATTATAGATGAATATAAAGTAATTATTGATGAATAAGTAATTATTTACATAAATGGGATGCTTAAGTTATCCGAGTTTCACTCTACACTAGGCTACATGCAAAATAGTTAATTTTACAACATTTTAAATCACATGATTTTAAACCTAGACATGACTATGGTGAGAAATAAAAAAGGTAATGGCGACTTTTTATATCAGAATTTATATAAAGTCGCAATTGCGGGTTATAAAGTCAGAATTACGTGATATAATTTTTTTAAATGTTTTATTCTGTGGCGGAAAAGAGCTTCCATACTCAAGTGACCATTTATATTTAACTTTATTCTTCTTGGAAGATCAAAGCACGTGCGATTGTTCACCAACTCTCTACTAGTAACTCTCTACTCTCTAACTCTCTACACCTACTCTAACTATAGAATGAATTCTTAATGCGCATGTGAACGCCATCAGCGTTTATCACAGGTTCTCGTTTAAAGTCTGTTTAGAGAGAACGGTGTCGTCTTAGCTAGCGGCCCCTAATTTAATAACAAATGATAATTTCGACGGAAGTGAATCAACCAAAACTAACTTTAGCTGGAAAATAACATTATTCAAGAACCGCTATAAAGCCAAAACAATCTGTTACCTTAAATTATATGTTTATCTCTGTAAAGCTGCTTTGAAACAATCTACATTGTTAAAAGCGCTATATAAATGAAGATGACTTGACTTGACTAGTGCGCGTGCATATATGACGTCACCAAAACACACCACCGCACATGCACGTAAAAGCGTCCACTACGTATTGGACCATCCAGCTACGTCATCGTGCTACAGGCTGCAGCGAGGACCTCTTGTTAAAAGTTGCTAGATCTGCTTATTTTTCAACCCTACTAGAAGAAAATAAACATAATTCTAGGTAATTATTTGAACAAGTGGCTAAACTAACGAAAAATAAAGCTTCTAGCCCAGAAGTTTCTAAGCAACACAGCAGTAATGACTTTATGAACTTCACTTATAAGATCGATAATATCAGGGACAAAATTATAACTATGCAACCGTCTACTACAGTATCGCATCAGGGAGTGCATTGTAGTGTCCCTGAGGAAAAATTTGATTCATTTGTTGCTATAGGAGAGGAAGAATTTTGCAAACTCGTTAAATCATCTAAATCGACAACTTGTATGTTAGACCCTATACCAACTAAGCTATTGAAAGAGATGCTTCCAGATGTCATAGATCCTCTTCTTAATATCATTAATTCGTCTTTGTCTCTAGGATACGTACCAAAAACCTTTAACCTGGCTATGATTACACCGCTTGTTAAAAAAACGCAACTTGATCATACAAAATTAGTCAATTACAGGCCGATCTCGAATCTGCCTTTTCTGTCAAAGATATTAGAAAAAGCAATATCCTCACAACTGTGTTCCTTTCTTGAAAGAAATGATATCTGCTTGGATTTTCAGTCCGAATTTAGACCGTACCATAGTACTGAGACTGCTCTCATCAGAGTCACAAATTATTTGCTCTTATCATCCGATTGTGGTTGTATCTCGCTATTAGTGTTACTTGATCTTAGTGCTGCATTTGATACCATTGACCACAACATTCATTTAAATAGACTAGAAAACTATGTTGGCATTAGTGGAATTGCACTACCATGGTTTAAATCACACTTATCTGACCGTTATCAGTTTGTAGCAGTAAATGAAGAGATGTCTTATCGATCACAAGTTCAGTATGGCGTACCACAAGGCTCAGTACTAGGACCGCTGCTAAAACATGGAATTAGCTTTCACCGTTATGCCGATGATACTCAGCTGTATATTTCTTCAAAACCTAACGAAACTTACCAATTCACAAAATTAACGGAATGCATAGCTGATGTAAAAAATTGGATGACTAGTAATTTCCTACTACTAAATTCTGAAAAAACAGAGATTCTAATTATTGGACAAAAAACTTCCTCACGTAATAACCCAGAATACTGTCTAACACTTGATGGCTTCTCTGTTAAGTCTTTGTCGTCAGTTAGGAACCTGGGTGTGCTCTTTGATACCAATCTTTCATTTGAAAGTCATGTTTCTAATATCTGTAAAACCGCATTTTTCCATCTTAAAAATATATCTAAATTATGCCATATGCTCTCATTTACAAATGCGGAACAATTAGTTCATGCGTTCATGACCTCAAGGGTAGATTATTGTAATGCTCTACTGGGTGGTTGCCCTGCACGCTTAATAAACAAACTACAGCTAGTTCAAAACGCTGCAGCTCGAGTTCTTACCAGAACCAGGAAGTATGACCATATTAGCCCGGTTCTATCAACACTGCATTGGCTGCCCATTAAACATCGTATACATTTCAAAATATTGCTGATTACTTACAAAGCACTAAATGGTTTAGCTCCACAGTACTTGAGCGAGCTCTTAACGCATTATAGTCCTTCACGTCTATTGCGATCTCAAAGTTCCGGCCAGTTGATGATACCTAGAATATCAAAATCGACTGCTGGCGGTAGATCCTTTTCCTATTTAGCACCAAAACTTTGGAACAGTCTTCCTACCATTGTCCGGGAAGCAGACACACTCTGTCAGTTCAAAGCTAGACTAAAAACTCATCTCTTTGACCTAGCATTCACATAATACATTATCGACTTCTATAATTCAATGTTAGGCTGCATAGGTTAGGTCAGCCGGAACTGGGAACACTTCCCTTAAAGGGGTTGTATAATGCCATTTTTGTACAAGCTAGTATGATTCTTTAGGGTCTAAATTAAAAGTTTGTAATATACTTTAATTAAAAATTCTCATTAGTATTGTAAGAAAACACTTATTTTACTTGGTCAAAAACAGCTCTGTTTTCAGCACGCCGTTTCAGTGCATATGACTTTAAATGATAATGAGCTTTGCTCTCCCCGCCTCTCTGTTCTGTGTGTACACCATTTGTAACACAATAACACAATAACCATAACGCGTTGTTCAGTATAAACGTGGGATTATGAATTATATTGAGAACATCATACATAGAAAACATGCCGTAATGTACCCTAAGTGTAAACCTTAGACGCATTCATTGTGAAGCGTGCAGCTAGCGATTTGCAAAGATTAAAGGTGCTCTATGTAACTTTTCTACTAAAATGAATCCTTTTTTTATTGCCTGTGTGTGAAGGGGTTGTAATCACACATTAAAATGATCTGCTTGTCGAGTTTTGCTATTACCTCTGAAGGCCAGTATTCCTATTTCTATGTGAAGTCTCCGGGTCGGATTTACCGCGAAATCCAACGGATGTGACGTGCATGCGCGCTCCCGAGCCTCTCTCCTTATATACAGTCTATTGTAGACGGTCAGGGAGTTACGTCTGGTTAAAGGCGCACGTTTTTCGGCTTATATCTCAGTCAATCTTTGATCAATATTCCCAAGACTCTAATCGTTCGTAGTGCTGGACGGGGCCTTTCGAACGAGCCCACCCCCGAGGTCCAACTCGCCCGGCTCCCCGAGTTATAGCCGTTCGAAATCGAACGAAGGGGGCATCGTAGGGGGCATCCCCAAGGCCCGCCACTCTAGCGTTCGGGCAAGGGTTCCCCTGGGACCTCCTCCCCCGAATTTGAGCTCTCTGGGTCTTTGCGTTCCAGAGATACGAGCGATTTTCTTCTGAGATCGTGACGTCACCGGCGTCCGCAATTTTGCAGCGCGCCCGATGGTTTTCTGCTAATATCTCCGCGAAAACATCACCAAAAACTATGGAACTTATATGGTTCTTTTCAGCTCGACTAGATGGTCCCAACGAGCTCGGTGCTCGCCGAATCCGTCAAGTATTCGCCGAGATATTTGCGTAATAGACGGTATTGTCTATGAGTTCGAGCACGAGCGCTCTTGTAAAATTTGGTTGCAATCTGAAACATCACCACTAGAGGCCGCTAAAAGTTACGTAGAGCACCTTTAATATAAATATTAATATAAAGTTTAATAAAACGTTACACTCACTTCAGTTGTTCTAGAGGTTCAGCAGGAACACGAATAGCTGGTACCGATCCTTTTTTTCATGAGCAGCTTCTTACTGACCCTCGTTTATAAAGCAGCCTGGTGAGAAATGATTCGCGCAAACATGAGAGCATTGACGTTGCTCGTGGGGAATATTCCCTTCGAAAACAAACTCAGCCACTGCGTCTTCAGCGGTTCGGATTTAGGAACATTAAAATGACTGCTGTGTTCGTTATTACACCCAAGAACAGAACACCACAATCGCTTAGACGCCATTCTGCTCATAGACAGTGCTCCAGCATATCAACAATGACCGCGCCGGTCCGGGCAGACTATGATTGACAGCTCGCTCACGAGCGAGGGCGGGTCTGTGTTGAAACGATGCTGTCAATCAACAATCGTGGGAGGGGCTTTCGAGCGTGTGACGTCACAAAATCGAACGGCTCAATTTGAGGCAGGGGAAAACATAAGGAGATTAAAACAAAAACACTGGATGGATTTTTATCATTTTATGATGGTTGTGTAGAGGCACTACCAACACATTTCAGTACAATCAACTTGTAAAAGTGCATGTACCATTATATGACCCCTTTAAATCCTGATGTACTCGTTACATCATAAGAAGAATGGCATTACGCTAATTTTAGTGTCTTTGTTTATCCCGAGGTTCGCGTTTAAAGTCTGTTTAGAGAGAACGGTGTCATCTTAGCAGCCCATAAATTTAATATACAAATGATCATTTCACCGGAAGTGAATCAATCAAAACTAACTTTAGCTGAAAAATAACGTTATTCAAGAACCGCTTTAAACCAAACCAATCTGTGTTACCTTAAATTATATTAAGTTTATCTCTGTAAAACTGCTTTGAAACAATCTACATTGTTAAAAGCGCTATATAAATGAGTATGACTTGACTTGACTTGACAATGACCTGCATAATGAGCTTTACACACAGGTGTGTCACTGGGTACCACAAGAAAGAATGCAAGGACAAAAGAAATGTATATATTTATATATATATATATACAGGTCCTTCTCAAAAAATTAGCATATTGTGATAAAGTTCATTATTTTCCATAATGTAATGATAAAAATTAAACTTTCATATATTTTAGATTCATTGCACACCAACTGAAATATTTCAGGTCTTTTATTGTTTTAATACTGATGATTTTGGCATACAGCTCATGAAAACCCAAAATTCCTATCTCAAAAAATTAGCATATCATGAAAATGGTCTCTAAACGAGCTATTAACCTAATCATCTGAATCAACTAATTAACTCTAAACACCTGCAAAAGATTCCTGAGGCTTTTAAAAACTCCCAGCCTGTTTCATTACTCAAAACCGCAATCATGGGTAAGACTGCCGACCTGACTGCTGTCCAGAAGGCCATCATTGACACCCTCAAGCAAGAGGGTAAGACAGAAATCGGCTGTTCCCAGAGTGCTGTATCAAGGCACCTCAGTGGGAAGTCTGTGGGAAGGAAAAAGTGTGGCAAAAAACGCTGCACAACGAGAAGAGGTGACCGGACCCTGAGGAAGATTGTGGAGAAGGACCGATTCCAGACCTTGGAGGACCTGCGGAAGCAGTGGACTGAGTCTGGAGTAGAAACATCCAGAGCCACCGTGCACAGGCGTGTGCAGGAAATGGGCTACAGGTGCTGCATTCCCCAGGTCAAGCCACTTTTGAACCAGAAACAGCGGCAGAAGCGCCTGACCTGGGCTACAAAGAAGCAGGACTGGACTGTTGCTCAGTTTTGCATGTCATTCGGAAATCAAGGTGCCAGAGTCTGGGGGAAGACTGGGGAGAAGGAAATGCCAAAATGCCTGAAGTCCAGTGTCAAGTACCCACAGTCAGTGATGGTCTGGGGTGCCATGTCAGCTGCTGGTGTTGGTGCACTGTGTTTTATCAAGGGCAGGGTCAATGCAGCTAGCTATCAGGAGATTTTGGAGCACTTCATGCTTCCATCTGCTGAAAAGCTTTATGGAGATGAAGATTTCATTTTTCAGCACGACCAGGCACCTGCTCACAGTGCCAAAACCACTGGTAAATGGTTTACTGACCATGGTATTACTGTGCTCAATTGGCCTGCCAACTCTCCTGACCTGAACCCCATAGAGAATCTGTGGGATATTGTGAAGAGAAAGTTGAGAGACGCAAGACCCAACACTCTGGATGAGCTTAAGGCCGCTATCGAAGCATCCTGGGCCTCCATAACACCTCAGCAGTGCCACAGGCTGATTGCCTCCATGCCACGCCGCATTGAAGCAGTCATTTCTGCAAAAGGATTCCCGACCAAGTATTGACTATTGAGTGCATAACTGAACATAATTATTTGAAGGTTGACTTTTTTTTTGTATTAAAAACACTTATTTTATTGGTCGGATGAAATATGCTAATTTTTTGAGACAGGAATTTTGGCTTTTCATGAGGTGTATGCCAAAATCATCAGTATTAAAACAATAAAAGACCTGAAATATTTCAGTTGGTGTGCAATGAATCTAAAATATATGAAAGTTTAATTTTTATCATTACATTATGGAAAATAATGAACTTTATCACAATATGCTAATTTTTTTGAGAAGGACCTGTATATATATATATATATTTCTACAGAATTGGTTCAAAGTTAGAGTTGGAAACAATGTGTCTTTTTCCACAAATTTTGTATGCATGCAAATTGTATATCCAAGGTAAACATTTCTAGTAATTGTGCAGTTAATTCTCATACTGTATTTTCAAAGTCAAAGTCAAAGTCAGCTTTATTGTCAATTTCTTCACATGTCAAGACATACAAGAGATCGAAATGACGTTTCCTCCATCCCACGGTGTACAGACAATATACTGTATGCCTACAGTCAATATAATAGTGCAAAAGTGCAAATAGTGCAAAAAGTCTGTTGTTCCAGTGTGCAATGTGCAATTTATGCATACAGTCAATATAATAATAATTTTCAGAAAGTATTGGAATATGTATCCTCTCCCCAAATTTGTCACTAATAAAACACAATAAAAAAAGGTTACAATTACAACAACAATTACAATTTTAACAATATTTCAAGTGCAATCTTTCTTTGTAAAAAGTATACATTTTATCATACGTATTTCAAAGGTAAGGATTCATTAGTTTGAATATTGGAACAAACACTATAATAACATCTTAGTTGTTAATTCAATACACCTACTTTATTTTTGACAAAACATCACATACTATATTTTTAACATATGAGCAGAAATTGGTGAACAAAAGCTTATTTGATGTGGCAGTAGTCTTTTTTTTTACAGTAAAAACTGTATAATCTATCCAAAACTAATCAACGAAATATTGTCTAAACATTCATATTTAGTCTGTAACATTTTATTTCAACATATTTCAGTCTATTTTTCTCATCTTAGTAGGCTATAGCAATATAGTTTGGTAAAACCTAAACTAGCAGATGTTCATGTAAAAATAACATGTTTACTAATGTAGGTGCGAGTGTGAATGAACGGCACAGATGCGTGCTGTAGCTACAGCTGTAGCTACCGTTCATTCATTCATTCACACACAGCCATGCGATTCATATTTAAACAGTCTTTGCGGTTTACAGACACTATTCCACATTGCGATTAGAACAAAGCACTTAAGAATAAATAACTTACTATTCACATCAGCTGGATCCGTTGCTCCTTGAAATGAAACTACCAGAACTTCTGAGGTAAATTTTCCAGGATTATTACGATAGTATTATTCCTCACAGCGTAGCAAGAAGACATAAAGTACATGATTTTCATTAAACTTGATGTGTTTTATCCAGATGAAATGGGCGCTGGCATGTTTGCATGGCTTGCCTCAGATCATTTGCGTTTGAATAGCACACGCTCTCCGTGGGCGTGGTCACATTAGCACTTAATGAGCTATAATGAGCTGAAAAGAAAACGACTGACATCTCTCTCTTTTCATACAGATTACATAAATTGAGAATATATTTTTTTATATACATTTTTACATATGTATTTACAGACACTATTCCATATCGCGATAAGAAAAAAGCACTCAAGAATAAATAACTTACTATTCACATCAGCTGGATCCGTTGCTCCTCGAAATGAAACTACCAGCACTTCTGAGGTTAATTTTCCAGGATTATTACAATAGTATTATTCCTCACAGAGTAGCAAGACGATGTAAAGTACATGATTCTTATTAAACTTGATGTGTTTTATCCAGCTGATGTGGGCGCTGGCATGTTAGCATCGGCTTGCCTCAGATCATTTAATAATACATTTATTTTATATAGCGCCTTTAAAAGTTGCTTTCTCAAAGCGCTTTACAGGCAAACATAACAACAGAGAAAACTACACACTTTAAATACAAAAATAAACAAATAAAATAATCAAGTAAAAGCAATCCTAAAATAAAATGTTTTAAGAAGAGATTTAAAAGTCACTAATGTATTTGCTTCCCTGATGTCGGCCGGGAGAGAATTCCAAAGCTTAGGAGCATAGGAAGAAAATGCTCTATCACCCCTGGAATGAAGCCGTGTCTTAGGAACAACCAAGAGACCACTCAGAGAGGAACGCAGATTACGGCGTGGTGTGTAAGGCATTCATAGATCAGTCAAGTACTGAGGAGCCAGATTGTGCAACGCCTTATATGCCAACATAAGGATTTTAAAATAAATACGGTACCTGACAGGTAGCCAGTGCAAAGACTCCAAGACAGGGGTAATATGATCCCTAACCCTGACCCCAGACAATACTCTAGCAGCCGAATTTTGTAAATATTGCAGTTTGTCAATTGATGATTTAGATACCCCAGCTAGAAGACCATTTGCGTTTGAATAGCGCGCGCTCTCCCTCGGCGTGGTCACATTAGCACTTAATGAGCTATATGAGCTGCTCCCGACGAGCTTGCATGGCTGACACCGCCGTCGGTGTATTGTAACACCTGCTTTGCAAAATTGGTAATAAACCAGATCACTGGGCCGATCAGAAGACACAGGAGTCGAAGGAGACAAAGGTACACACACATAAACTTTTCCAAGCACACCTTTATGTAATTAGGAAAAGTAAATGATGAATGGAATTTGGTAAACAAACAATAAAACAACTGAATAAGGGTTTGAAAATAAATTCTCCTTAGAGAAAGCAATTATACACAATTCAATTTCGTATTAAATTCAATTACCAATTAAAACAATTCCCCAAAGTAAATCCAACCGTATCAACCAAAGATGAGTAGGCTATCAAAATGTAACCCTTCAATTTCCCTTCTCTTTTAGTTAATTTGGGTTTAGTTCTGAGTTTGCTTATTATTTAGAATTTTCCTCACTGGCTTTTGACTCAATTTAGTTCACCTAATTGACTAGTATCTTTAATTATATTCTTAGGTTTTGAATATACACCTTTAGTTTTGTTAGAAATTTTCCTTTCTTCAACCAAAATATTAATTACAGTTCACCAAACGAAATGTAAATTAACCCAATGAATGTACAAAACCTTTCTTCACCACATTAATAATGAAAGAAAAAGAAAAGAAAAATATTCAGAACAGGTAAATATCTTATCAGATCAAATAATTACTTTCAGTTCACAGATTTTAGTTCAAACAATAACAAAAAATAACGTCTCGCTTTCCTTCTTGCTCTTAGAACTGTCCCAGTCCAAAGAGAACCAAATACCTCAATCCTTTAGTTCAACAGAGAACAAAATCCTCCAGATGAAGGAACTGTGGAAACGACGCGAATCCAAAAGGAAAGTGAGAAGCAGATCCAAGTTCGGTTTGTTTACGGGTGGCTCGCCATCTTCTTCCTTAACTCGTCATGCGACTCGATGCATCCGCACCAAAGAACGAAGTCCACAGTATAGAACAAATACATGCAAAAACTGGCCTGCACACAACAGGGCAAAATCCTTAGTGATTTCACTTTACATTAGCATCATTTAGCACATTTCTAAACAACAATATACATTGTAATCACACTCCACACATAGTGAAAAATACAGTTCCCTTTCGAGGGAACTCGCGATGCGTCACTTGACGCTTTGGGAACGCCCCCAGCGTGCATGCGTCTGAGCATCAATGTCAACTAGTCCAATGGAAAGAATGAGCGTCACGGGCGGGTGACGTCATGACCAGGAAGGGATAAAGGCTCACCCGGTGAAACGCGGCATTAGCTTCTGTGTCTCAGCAAGCGATCTGTGTCATTTTGTCTCTGTTTATTTACTGTTGTCTGTTGCGGAAAAGGATGGAAACTAAACAAGTATACAAACAGTGTGCTTCTCCCTGCCCGCGTTATTTAACGGGTGGGGACACACACGAGCTTTGTGTCGTTTGTTTGGGAGTGGAGCATGCGGTCTCAGCCTTCGAGGGGGCTGAGTGCCAGCATTGTGAGATGTTACCGCTTCGCATGCTCCGCTCTCGCCTGTCACTCTTTGATAAAGAGAGTGGGCAGGCTCGCGATCCACAGGGATCAGGACCCGCGTCTGCTGAGGCATTCCTGGGGATCGCAAAAGGATCTTTCGGAGGGGTTGGAGACGGTTCGAGGGCTCTTTCTCCTTCCTTACCCGAGAGATCCAGTGCTCTCTCCCCGGTGTCGGAAGCACGCTCTGCGGTTTCTTCCGCCCGGGGAGAGAGCCCTCCATTACTTTATTGCTCTTCCTCCGAGGAGGTTGATGCGATGAGTGTGGAGAGTTTAAGCACACACATGGGGGAAAGAGATTCACAATTTATTTCCCCAGCATATGATGAGCTGGTGGATGTTATGTCGCGGGCTGTAGAGAAATTAAATATTGAATGGCCATCTGAGAAGAAGGGCGCTCGTCCTAAAAGCAAATTAGATGAGCGCTTTTTATCTTCCACCACATTATCTCCACAACGAGGGCTTCCATTTTTTCCAGATTTGCACAATGAAATTTCTAAATCGTGGAATAAACCATACTCATCACGTCTTTTCAGCCCTCATGTTAACACTTATTCGAGAATAAGAGGGCTGAAAGAGTATGGTTATTAGGCGATGCCCCAGGCGGAAGAGAATTTAGCCAGTTATCTTTCCCCTGGTCCCGCATCGTCTCTGAAAGCCTCGGCTTTGCCCACTAGACCGCTCAAAGCCACTTCGGTGTTAGTGGGCAAAGCTTATACGGCAGCAGGTCAAGCTGGAGCATGTCTGCATACTATGGCAGTGCTCCAGGCTTATCAAGCTGACCTGCTGGGGGATCTGGATAGTAGTGAGGGAGTCAGTCATGACGATATTCGTGAACTTCGTCGGGCTACCGATCTTTCTCTCAGGGCTACTAAGGAGACCGCCAGAGCAATTGGGCGGTCTATGGCAGCCTTGGTAGCTACTGAGAGACATTTATGGTTAAATCTGTCTGAAATTAAAGAAAAAGATCGAGCTTTTTTATTAGATGCTCCGCTTGAACCTTCTGAGAACCTTCTGAACACCAGAGACCAGCCTCGAGAGGCTGGTTCCCTTAGTAAATTTTCTGGCAGCGTGGAAGCTTCTGCCGAATATTTCTCATTGGGTCCTGCAGATTGTAGAGAAAGGATACAGAATCCAGTTTGGTTCTCGTCCTCCTCGTTACAACGGGGTGCTGCCCACAGTGGTGCATCCCGAGCAGGCTCTGGTAATGGAGCAAGAGGTAAAGGCCCTGTTAGCAAAGGAAGCTATAGAACAGGTGTACTCACCCGACAGAGAGTCGGGTTTTTACAGCCGTTATTTCATTGTTCTAAAAAAGGATGGGGGGTTGCGTCCCATTTTAGATCTTCGTCTGTTGAATCGTTCAGTACAGAAACTCAAGTTCAAGATGCTGACACTCAAACAGATCATGACTCAAATCAGATCCGAGGACTGGTTTGTCACGATAGATCTGAAGGACGCCTAATTCCATATCTCCATCCTCCCTCAGCACAGGAAGTTCCTAAGGTTTTCTTTCGGGGGCAAAGAATACCAATATCGGGTTCTTCCTTTCGGTCTAGCTTTATCACCCCGCACGTTCACGAAATGCGTGGATGCAGCTCTAGCCCCTCTCAGGCTTCAGGGCATACGTATTCTGAACTACATCGACGAATGGCTGATTCTGGCGGAATCAGAGCAGTTGGCGGTTCGGCACCGAGGTGTCGTTCTCGCCCATATGCAGATGTTGGGGTTGAGGCTCAACGCCAAGAAGAGTGTTCTTTCTCCAGTACAGAGAACCACTTTCCTTGGTGTGGTATGGGATTCAGTGACAATGCGGGCCACTCTATCGCCCGTTCGTGTAGCTGCTATCCTGACAGCCACCAAAGAGCTAAAGCTAGGCCAGTCACGCACTGTGAAACAGTTCGAGAGACTGTTGGGTCTCTTGGCGGCAGCGTCCAACGTGATTCCTTTTGGCCTGCTGTACATGAGACCTTTACAGTGGTGGCTAAGGACCAGAGGGTTCTCCCCGAGGGGAAACCCACTTCGTATGATCAAGGTCACGCGGCGGTGCCTTCGTGCCTTAATTATATGGAGGTAACATTGGTTCTTAACCCAGGGTCCGGTATTGGGAGCTCTTTGCCATCGTGTTACGATCTCGACAGATGCTTCCCTCACCGGCTGGGGAGCGGTAATGGAAGGCCGCTCGATTCAGGGTCTGTGGAAAAGTCATCATCTTTCGTGGCACATCAATTGCCTGGAGATGATGGCTGTCTTCAATGCGTTGAGACAGTTTCTCCCAGACCTGAGGGGCCATCATGTGCTTGTACGAACAGACAACACATCAGTGGTCTCTTATCTGAACCGTCAGGGGGGTCTGCGGTCGCGTCCGCTCTGCAAACTGGCGCACCAGATCCTCCTGTGGTCTCTGGGGAAGGTACTCTCCCTGAGGGCAGTGTATATTCCTGGGGACCAGAATGTGGGGGCAGACATCCTGTCGAGGCAGGAGCTGAGGCCAGGGGACTGGAGACTCCACCCCGAGGCGGTGGAGAAAATTTGGGAGTTTTACGGCCAAGCAGAGGTGGATCTGTTTGCGTCTCAGCACACGACGCACTGTCCACTTTGGTTCTCCCTTACTCACCCAGCCCCCCTGGGGCTGGATGCTATGGTGCAGACGTGGCCGAGGCTAAGTCTGTACGCATTTCCCCCTGTTGCTCTGCTCCCAGGAGTTCTGGAACGAGTCCGCCAGTACGGAATAAGCCTACTGCTTGTAGCACCACGCTGGCCGAGTCGGATCTGGTTTGCGGACCTGATCCATCTCTTAGACGGTCCTCCCTTGGAGATCCCGATCAGGAGAGACCTTCTGTCTCAGGCCGGGGGCACAATATTTCACCCTCGACCAGAGATTTGGAACCTGTGGGTTTGGCCTCTGAGGGGGCCCAACTCATAGAGAGTGGTCTCTCAGCTGAGGCTGCTGAGACCATCCTAAGCTCCAGAGCTCCAGCTACTAGGAAACTATATGCGCTGAAATGGAAAGTTTTTTCTGTATGGTGTCACCGACATCAGTGGGATCCGGTTAACTGTTCTGTGAACACAGTACTCGAGTTCTTGCAGGAGCGCTTTACGTCAGGTTTATGTCCTTCCACACTTAAGGTTTACGTGGTGGCCATTGCGGCTTACCACGCCCTGGTTGGGGGTACATCGTTGGGTCGAGACCCCCTGATTACACGTTTCCTTCGTGGCACATTGAGGCTGAGGCCTGCAACTCGCACTAGGGTGCCAGCTTGGGATTTGGCAATAGTACTAGAAGGCCTGTCTAGGGCTCCATTCGAGCCCTTAGATTCGGTTTCAGAGAAATTTCTTACCCTTGAGACTATCTTTCTGCTAGCTATTTCGTCCCTTAAGAGAGTTGGAGACCTTCAGGCCCTTTCGGTTTCCCCCACTTGCCTTGAGTTTGCACCGGGGATGGTCAAGGCATTCTTATATCCAAAACAGGGATACGTCCCTAAGGTGCCGACCTTGATTCCGAGGCCTATCGTGCTGCAGGCTTTCTGTCCTCCTCCTTTTACATCTGCGGACCAGGAAAGGCTGAACCTCTTGTGTCCAGTGCGAGCACTGGATACTTATGTTCATCGGACATCTTCTATGAGGAAGTCCGACCAGTTATTTATTTGCTTTGGATCACCTAAGAAGGGTCTTCCTGCTTCTAAACAGACGGTTAGCAAGTGGATAGTCGAGGCTTTTTCACTTGCATACGAGTACTCTGACCATCCGTGTCCCTTGGTGGTCAGAGCTCACTCAACGAGGGGTATGGCGGCCTCTAAAGCCTTGTTATTTGGGGTTTCCCTCCAAGACGTTTGTGATGCGGCAGGCTGGTCCTCACCGCTCACATTCGTCAGGTTTTACAGTTTGGACCTGGATGCTGCCCCAGGTTCTCAGGTGCTTAGTGCTTAGTTCCAACAGACTGACACTCAGGTACTTGGAATTCTGGCGTTTTGGGTATTCTCGTTCCCAAAGCGTCAAGTGACGCATCGCGAGTTCCCTCGAAAGGGAACGTCTCAGGTTACTACTGTAACCATAGTTCCCTGAGAAAGGGAACGAGACGATGCGTCACCCTGCCATACTTCCTGCATCCCTGTGATCGGCTTGCTTCGACTTTTTGAAGCTAATGCCGCGTTTCACCGGGTGAGCCTTTATCCCTTCCTGGTCATGACGTCACCCGCCCGTGACGCTCATTCTTTCCATTGGACTAGTTGACATTGATGCTCAGACGCATGCACGCTGGGGGCGTTCCCAAAGCGTCAAGTGACGCATCGTCTCGTTCCCTTTCTCAGGGAACTATGGTTACAGTAGTAACCTGAGACGTTTCTTTTCTGTTTAGACTCACATTAGTATTGTACATGAACACAGTTAACCACATTAATCAGAATAAACATTTAACTCACCGATTCCTCTATTAATTAACTGTTCTTGAATGTTCTTATTTTCCAGGTTTCATCGAATAAACCACGATGAGCTGCTTCATTAGCGTTAGCTTAATCTCCAACATCAGCTTCAACCGGACTACACGCACGGTAAGTATCCAAACAAAGTTCCTCAATCGATGTAATTATAACAAACTTATTCTCAAATGAAAACTCTAAGACTTCTTGTAAATATTTCACAATTAATCTTCTAAAACACTTTCTCCTCTCTGTTTTCTATTTCCGTCTCTTTTCTCTAGATCTGCGTCTCTGTATTCCGATCTGCGTTGCTCACAGGAGGCGGAGTTAAAGCTGCGGCCTATTTCCCTGATTGGAGGCCTACCATCTGCAGTGCTATTCCCAATTCTCATTAGTTGAGATTTGCTGCAATAATTTAAATATCACTATATGAATAATAAAATGTATAATTTACATATTATAATAAACTATTACACTGTCACGAAGTTTTATTCTATTTACTGTTCAGTCACATACATATTTAATTAAATATGTAATTATAATGATTTAATGGTTAAATATTTTGGACAAATTAACTTGAGCAAAGACTGCAAATATGCTAATTTGAGTCTGGGTTACACCCTCCCCTCTTAGAACTATGCAAGTCCCTTTGCATATCACCAATGGGTGCATTCCCCCGAGTTAGGAGATGTCCTATTTGAGAGGAATCTTGCAGGGACTCTGAGAGAGCAACATTCAGACCTTGAAGGAGGGATTGAACTATGGTCACAAGGGGATTTCCCAGTTCAGGGTAAGTCAGAATTTTGGGTCTCTCTCTATGTCGGGCAGACCTTCTCAGTTCAATCTCATCCTTCTCCGCATCATTTGCTGCTTCTTCATCAGTTAGCTTTTTTCCAGTCGAACTGGATTCCAGGATGGATGATTCTCCATTATGATTCGGATCCTGTAGCTCCAAGCTAGGTGAATGACTCATATCAGCATCCTTTTCTCTTTCAGGTTGAACCTCAGGATTTCCAGGTAAGTCAGCTTTAGGATTCACAGGTTCACTCACAGGTAATTCATCAATGACCTGAAATTCCCTTTCAGGTAGTTCACTTTGAACTCCTTGGTTGATCTCCAAGCTTGCTTCAAGTGATGGAATTACAGCACATTCCTTGTTTGGGTGAGTCACTCCAGAAGTGTGAACCACAAAAGACTCATTCACAATATCAAGTTGAGGCATTGAACAATATTCTTCCTCTTCCTCAGAATTGAAGTTTTCCTCTGTTTCCTCAGAATTTCTGCAAGCTGTCTTACTGCGAGTCTTGCGCTTGGGAACTGAACTCTGGGACTCACATTCCCGCATTTCAGATGACAGAGTTCCACAAGGAAGTAACAAATCCCGATGTAATGTCCGGATGGGTCCTGTTTGTGTCTCAGGGCATACTTTATACACTGGCAAATCACCATGTTGGTCTATGACTACATAGACTACTCCTTCCCATTTGTCAGCGAGTTTGCTCTTTCCCCTGAGTCGGACACTCCTGACCAAAACTCTGTCTCCCTTGTGCAATGTTGATGCTCTCACAGATTTGTCATAGCGAGTCTTGTTCCTTTCAGCCATTTTCTGGGAATTTTCACTCGCAATACGGAAACTTTCTTCAAGATGTGACTTGAGATTCTTTACATTCTGTGAATGCGTTACTTCTCCTTTACTCTTCAAGGGTAACCCGAAAGCCAGATCTACAGGAAGTCTAGGTTGCCGCCCGAACATCAACTCGTAAGGACTGAACCCTGTGGTCTCATTGCGAGTACAATTGTAAGCATGAACAAGGGGTTTTACATACTCTTTCCAGTAGCTTTTCTTCTTGTTCTCCAGAGTTCCAAGCATACTTAGCAATGTCCTATTGAACCTCTCAACTGGGTTTCCTCTCGGGTGGTATGGTGTTGTCCTGACCTTTCGCACTCCAGCTATTTCACACAACTCTTTGATTAGATGTGATTCAAAGTCAGGGCCTTGGTCACTGTGAAGGCGCCCGGGATATCCATAATGGCAAATGAACTGCTCCCATAAACACTTCGCAACAGTTTTGGCCTTTTGGTTAGGAGTGGGAATAGCTAGGGCATATTTGGTAAAATGGTCAGTAATTACCAACACATCCTTGGTGTTGCTATGATCAGGCTCTAGACTTAGAAAATCCATGCACACTAGTTGCAAAGGACGAGTGGTGGAGATATTTACAAGAGGTGCAGTTTTTCCAGGTAAGGCTTTCCTTCGTATGCACCGACCACATGTCCTAACTTTGTGCTCAACGTCTGAAGCCATCTTGGGCCAATAGAACCTATTTCGAACTAGGTCTAGGGTACGATCTATACCCATATGCCCAAGATCATCATGCAGAGATTTAAGAACATCTAGATGGAACTTTTCAGGCAAGACGAGCTGGTGCATTATTTTCCCAGCGACGTTTCTTCTTCTGTATAAGATTCCATCCTGTAATTCGAGACGGTCTTTCTCCCTGAGGAGGTAAGGCAATCTGGGAAGAGCATTCCTTACGGTACTCGAAGGGGATTCTCCAGTTTGAAGTTGTGCAATAACCTCTCGGATGCAAGGATCGGCTAACTGAGCACTTTGAAATTCAGACAGGGTAAGATGAGGAAAGAGTGGTAGTCCTCCACAGTTATCCTCTTGCGCATAAGCATCAGGTACAGCGGTTTCCTGCATTGCCAAAGAACTGACGAATGCAGCAGGGAACTCATTCGGACACTCTGGCCATTGGATAAGACGACTTTCACAGATGGCTTTTACCACATCATCACTAAGTTCATGCTCACTAGAGTTACTGGTAAGCTGTTCAGTGAAATTACGAATGCGGTTTTGTTCCTTCAGAGATACCTCATCAGTCGGAAGTTTCTCGTTGGGTCGACGAGACAACCCATCGGCATCCATATTCTGCTTTCCGGATCTATACTGCAGTGTGAAATCGTAAGTCGAAAGTGCAGCCAACCACCTATACCCAGTTGCATCAAGTTTAGCAGTAGAGAGAACATAGGTGAGAGGGTTGCTGTCTGTCACCACTGTGAAAGTGCCTCCATAAAGGTAATCGTGGAACTTTTCCACCACTGCCCACTTAAGTGCCAGGAATTCTAATTTATGGGCAGGGTACTTGGACTCACTACTCGAAAGCCCCCGGCTCGCATAGGCAACTACTCTAACCTGCCCATCCTGCTCCTGATACAAAGCAGCTCCCAGGCCTGACTGCTTGCATCAGTATGCAGGATGTATGGTAACCTGGGGTTTGCAAAGGCCAGTACCGGTGCAGATGTGAGCTCTTCGATGATTAATTCAAATGCATCCTGACAAGCGGTTGTCCACCTGCCATTAAAGAGATCTTTAGGGTTCCGGTATTGGGCATTACTCACTGACTTGAAATTCCGTCGAGTAGGAGGGTACCCTGAAGTTAACTCATTTAGAGGCTTCATTTTCCTGGAGAAGTCTTTGATAAAACGTCTGTAATACCCCACAAATCCAAGAAAAGAACGAAGCTCTTTCAAATTCTTAGGAACCGGCCAGGTTTTAACAGCTGCTACTTTGTCGGGATCAGTTTTCACTCCTTGGTCTGACACTATATGGCCGAGGTATTTAACCGAAGTTTGTGCAAAAACACATTTCTCTGGAGCAAGCTTGAGACCATACTCTTTAAGTCTATTTAGAACTCTAGTCAGCCGTTCCTCATGTTCTTCCAAATCCTTGGAGAAGATGATTAAGTCATCTATGAACACCAGAACCTCACGAAGGTTTATGTCTGCCATACACTTCTCCATGATACGCTGGAAGGAGCTTGGGGCATTAGTGACTCCTTGTGGCATACGATTAAACTCATAAAACCCTAGTGGACACACGAAAGCTGTTTTTGCCTTGTCGGATTCTTCAACTTCAATCTGATAATAACCAGATTTTAGGTCAAGTACTGAGAACCACTTAGACCCCATTAAGGCCATGAACGTGTCTTCCAGTTTGGGGAGCGCATACGCGTCCTTGATGGTTTTTTGATTTAATTTCCGGTAGTCTATGCATAGTCGAATGTCGCCACTTTTCTTTCTGACTACAACAATGGGAGACGAGTAAGGAGATTGAGATTCTCGTATGATTCCCACATTGAGTTAGTCCAAAACGTGGGTTCGTGGAAAAACGCCCATGTTAACAAGCTGCCAATTGGCGCGCTATGGGCGCGAGGGATCGTAGGGTGAATTTGGATGACAATTGCCCACAGACTTGGTAGAGAGTGGGCCTTTATTAATAACCCCCCTATTCACGGATCCTTACTTACTTGCCACGGAACTGTTGGTTTTCGGACACCTCTAGTGGGCGATAGAGAGCATATTGCCCCGAGTGGTTTCTCGGACGACGCTTCGAAAGGGCCGATGGACTAGGGGGCGCCGTTTTCCGACTCGCCACGGCCCCCCGGTGCGGGCGGAGAAGTTTGGTGGCCCTGGGGCCTCGTTCAGTGGTCGAAAGGTCAAAAAAGTGTGAAAAACACGTTACAAGGGTCAAAAAGGTCAAACCAACGGAACGCGCGACCGTACGGAGACGGAAGGTCGCGGGAGCCCGAAACTCGGCGAGTTCCGTCGTCTGGTGGCCCCGAGTCGGGCCCCCGAGTTTGAGGGCCCTAGCCGCTTGCCAAGCGTTTAAAGTCCGGACGAGTGTACGGCTGAAAACGGGCCTGTTTCTGAGTGTCTGCCATTGACCTCAATGGCAGACAGAGAGATGGATCAAAGCTGATAAAAAATACTTTCTCAGGCCCTAGGCCCGGGCCCTTTTGGTATGTCGCTCGGGGCGGGCCCAGGGGCCACCGTGCAGAGCTTGGGGCCCCTGGGACATTTATATCAAAATCCCACTCGCCCATTGAATGAATGTATTCGCCGCAGCGGTTTCGCGGACGCCGCTTCGGAAGGGCCGACCGACTAGGGGGCGCCGTTTTCCGACTCGCCACGGCCCCCTGGTGCGGGCGGGAAAGCTTGGTGGCCCTAGGGCCTCGTTCAGGGGCCGAAAGGTCAGAAAAGGGACCGCGCATTAGGGTTAGCGTCAGAATTAGGGTTAGCTTCTGAAAATGTTTTGCCTTCGCTCAAGGGCCCGTTGCTTTTGGCACGTCGCTCGGGGCGGGCCCAGGGGTCAGCATGCCGAATTTGGGGCCCCGGGGACATTTAGAAAAATATCCCACTCGCCCATAAAATGAATATATTTTGCACAGTGGTTTCGCGGACGCCGCTTCGGAAGGGCCGACCGACTAGGGGGCGCCATTTTCCGACTCGGAAAGCTTGGTGGCCCCTGGGGCCTCGTTCAGGGGCCGAAAGGTCGAAAAAGGGACGCTCGTCTGCGAACCCGTTGCGCCGTTAAATGGCCCGTGGGACGGCCCCCGCACGGAGACGCAGGGTCGTGGCGCATTGAGATTTGAGATTCTGACCCTCCAGGGGCCCCCGACTCACGGCCCCGAAGCTTGAAAATCTGGGACCTTCCTAAAAAAAGTTTGCCACTTATAACCAACTTTCACTCAAAAGGCTCTGAGGGTACATGAGTGAGAGACACACAAGGCCGAGATTAGTGTTAAAAGGGCGGGAAAGTGTTGCCTTCGGTCTAGAGCCTTGCGCCTTTGGCATGTCGCTCGGGGCGGGCCCAGGGGCCACCGTGCAGAGTTTGGGGCCCCTGGGACATTTCTATCAAAATCCCACTCGCCCATTGAATGAATGTATTCGCCGCAGTGGTTTCGTGGACGCCGCTTCGGAAGGGCCGACCGACTAGGGGGCGCCGTTTTCCGACTCGCCACGTCCCCCCGGTGCGGGCGGGAAAGCTTGGTCCGCGAACCCGTTGCGCCGTTAAATGGCCCATGGGACGGCCCCCGTACGGAGACGCAGGGTCGTGGTACCCCGATACTTCAGATTCCGACTCTCCAGGGGCCCCTGACGCGGGGCCCCGAAGCATGGGGCCCTAGGGCCTTTAGAAAAAATCGCCCCTCCCCCGAAAAAAAATTAAAAACCTGAAAGGGCCTCTTCAGTCTGAGAGGGAAACAGCCCTGAGAGAGGATTTCTGCACAGAGGCTGAGAAAAATTTCACTCTGCTCTAGCGCCCCCTGCTTTGGGTACGTCGGTCGGGGAGGGCCAAGGGGTCAGCTTGCCGAATTTGGGGCCCCTGGGACGTTTCTGAAAAAATCCCACTCGCCCATTGAATGAATGTATTTTGCCACTGTGGTTTCGTGGACACCGCTTCGCAATGGCCGATCGACTAGGGGGCGACGTTTTCCGTCTTCCCACGGCCCCCTGGTGCGGGCGGAAAAGTTTGGTGGCCCTGGGCCCTCGTTCAGGGGTCGAAACGTCGAAAAAGTGTGAAAAAAGCACATTTTGAAACTGACAGGAGTCGAAAAGGTCAAACCAAAGAAACGAGCTGCCACACGGACACGGAAGGTCGCAGGAGCCCGAAACTCGGCGAGCTCCGTCGTCTGGTGACCTCGAGCGGGGCCCCAGAGTTTGGGGGCCCTGGCCGCTTTCTAAGCGTTTCTTAGGCCCCGTTCGTTACGAGCCCATTCATTGTGGATGGTGACTGAAAAATGTGGATGGTGACTGGAGATTTTTTTTTATTTTTTTTTTATTAAACCACCTCTACTGTACTAAGCACACTCCACTGAACACATCACACTAATTTTTAAGTTATTTCGGTGTTTGGTTTGCATGAAAACGAGTGCCCTTGAAACCACTTTTTGGCGGGAAAAATGGTTTCTTCGCGGACAAAGTGGTTTTTAAGCTAGGCTTTCGAAATATTTTAATGAAACGTGTTTGGCGAGACTCTGTGGGATGCCCCGGAAAAGTTTGGTGGCCCTGGGGCCTCGTTCAGGGGCCGAAATGCCGAAAAAGTGGCCAAAACCGACATGCCTGCAAATGGCCCGTGGGACGGCCCCTGTACGCAGACGGAGGGTCGTGGCACCCCGGGACTTTGGATTCCGACTCTCCAGGGAATCCTGGAACTCGAGGGCCTTTGGAAAAAATCGCCCCTCCCCCGCCATCAAATCATTTAAAGGCCTGAAAGGCTCTTTCAGTGTGAGAGTGAAACAGCCTCGAGGGAGAGATTTTGCATAGAGGCTAAAATATATTTGCCTTTACTCGAGGGCCCGGTGCTTTAGGTACGTCGCTCGGGGCGGGCCCAGGGATCACCGTGCCGAATTTGGGGCCCCTGGGACCTTTCCATGAAAATCCCACTCGCCCATTTAATGAATCACCACAACGGTTTCGCGGACGCCGCTTAGAAACGTCCGATCGACTAGGGGGCGCCATTTTCCTTCTCGCCACGGCCCCCTGGTGCGGCCCTAAAAGTTTGGTGGCCCTGGGGCCTCGTTCGGTGGTCGAAAGGGTGAAAAACACGTCACGGGGTCAAAAAGGTCAAACCGACGGAACGCGCTCCCGTAAGGAGACGGAAGGTTGCAGGGGCCCGAAACTCTGCGAGTTCCGTCGTCTCCCGTCCCTGAGTGGGGCCCCCGAGTTTGAGGGCCCTAGCCGCTTTCTAAGCGTTTCCCGACCCCCGTTTGTGATGAGGCCTTTGATTGTGCTTGGTGACTGATGTGAGCAGCGACGTTTTATTTTTTTGTGATGTCCCACTGGGTCCTACGGACACCAAAATTGTATCTCGTTTAGAGGGGGACGAGACCTTTACTTTGAGACCACCCACGGCCCCGTGGGCCCCCGGGGGCCAGAGATGGAGATGGAAATACACATTTATCTAAGCGAAAACGCGACGGATCCGGCCGTGGCTGGGCTCTTTGGAACCGTCTAGTTGAGCTGAAAAGATTGATAAAAAATTATGAATTTTGGCCGTGTTTTCGCGGAGATATTAGCCGAAAACCATCGAGCGCGTTCTAAAATGGCGCCCGCTGATGACGTCACGATCTCGGGAACAAAATCGCTCATATCTCGGGAACGCGAAGACCCAGAGAGCTCAAATTCGGGTGAGGAGGTCCCACGGGGGCCCCGACTCGAACCAGGGCGGTGGCGAGCCGCGGGGACGCCCCCTAGTGGTTCGCCGTTCGCTGGGGCCCCCGACTTTGAACGGCTATAACTCGGGGACCCGGGCGAGTTGGACCTCGGGGGTGGGCTCATTCGAAAGGGCCCGTCCAGCACAACAATCTATTAGAGTTTGGGGAACATTGAGCAAGGGGTTCTCGAGATATAAGCTGACAAAGCTGCGCCTTTGACCGGACCTAACTCCCTGGCCCCGAGGGCTCCTCGAGGCCTACAGACGACCCGAGTTTGAAATTTTTTCGCCGTGTGGTTTTTGAGATATTCGTGAAAAACAAACATTCCCATGCGTTCAGTGGTTATCTGGCTGTCACCCATGTCTCCAACGGGACTTCCAGATGATTAAAAACTACTTTTTCAGGCCCAACCACCTCTACTGTACTAAGCACACTCCACTGAACACATCTCACTAATTTTCAAGTCATTTCAGTGTTTAGTTTGCATTAAAATGGGTGTCCTTGAAACCACGTTTTGGTACTGTGATAAATGCTACGTGGGATGGGACACATTTTCTGTGAAACACATATTAATGAAAGTTCCAAATCATGATAAAAACTATTTTACTGCACTCAGGGGCCTCCCCTGAGTCCGCAGCACCAAGTCCCATCCCATAATTCCACTGACCACGAACCCACAGTTTTTTATAATGTAATAAATGCTACATGGTATGTCCATAGCTCTGGTCAGGAACTCTAGTGGTCAATCGGACAAATAATGGGTTAGTGGGACGGGGCACGTGTGGCGCCCCACCAAGGACGAAGGCAGAACTGCTTGGGGTGGCCTCGGGCTTCGGGGCACTTCCGTCGGGCCCCTGAGGGGGTCGGGTCACCCCGACCCTGCCCGCGTGGGTCGGGCGCCCGGGGAGGGTCGGCCTGCGGCGTCGGCCGACCCCCCAAAAATTTCGGGGGGTCAGCGCGCTCGTCCGCCAACCCCCGTCCTAATCGCCGCGTCCTCTAGATAGTCCAGAAAAATAAAAAGCGTCCATTCAGTAAACGGGGCGCGGCGATTAGGACGATAGGACCATAGCACCCCTGTCGGTTTTTTCGGGTCGGAAAAAAAGGTTTCTACAATCTTCTTGAAACTCTGGATTCTGTTAGAGGGTGATGGCACCCTTTCGAATGAGCCCACCCCCGAGGTCCAACTCGCCCGGGTCCCCGAGTTATAGCCGTTCAAAGTCGGGGGCCCCAGCGAACGGCGAACCACTAGGGGGCGTCCCCGCGGCTCGCCACCGCCCTGGTTCGAGTCGGGGCCCCCGTGGGACCTCCTCACCCGAATTTGAGCTCTCTGGGCCTTCGCGTTCCCGAGATATGAGCGATTTTGTTCCCGAGATCGTGACGTCATCAGCGGGCGCCATTTTAGAACGCGCTCGACGGTTTTCGGCTAATATCTCCGCGAAAACACGACCAAAATTCATAATTTTTTTATCAATCTTTTCAGCTCAACTAGACGGTTCCAAAGAGCCCAGCCACGGCCGGATCCGTTGCGTTTTCGCTTAGATAAATGTGTATTTTCATCTCCATCTCTGGCCCCCGGGGGCCCACGGGGCCGTGGGTGGTCTCAAAGTAAAGGTCTCGTCCCCCTCTAAACGAGATACAATTTTGGTGTCCGTAGGACCCAGTGGGACATCACAAAAAAATAAAACGTCGCTGCTCACATCAGTCACCAAGCACAATCAAAGGCCTCATCACAAACGGGGGTCGGGAAACGCTTAGAAAGCGGCTAGGGCCCTCAAACTCGGGGGCCCCACTCAGGGACGGGAGACGACGGAACTCGCCGAGTTTCGGGCCCCTGCGACCTTCCGTCTCCTTACGGGAGCGCGTTCCGTCGGTTTGACCTTTTTGACCCCGTGACGTGTTTTTCACCCTTTCGACCACCGAACGAGGCCCCAGGGCCACCAAACTTTTAGGGCCGCACCAGGGGGCCGTGGCGAGAAGGAAAATGGCGCCCCCTTGTCGATCGGACGTTTCTAAGCGGCGTCCGCGAAACCGTTGTGGTGATTCATTAAATGGGCGAGTGGGATTTTCATGGAAAGGTCCCAGGGGCCCCAAATTCGGCACGGTGACCCCTGGGCCCGCCCCGAGCGACGTACCGAAAGCACCGGGCCCTAGAGTAAAGGCAAATATATTTTAGCCTCTATGCAAAATCTCTCCCTCGAGGCTGTTTCACTCTCACACTGAAAGAGGCCTTTGAATGATTTGATGGCGGGGGAGGGGCGATTTTTTCCAAAGGCCCTCGAGTTCCAGGATTCGGGGCCCCGCGTCAGGGGCCCCTGGAGAGTCGGAATCCAAAGTCCCGGGGTGCCACGACCCTCCGTCTGCGTACGGGGGCCGTCCCACGGGCCATTTGCAGGCATGTCGGTTTTGGCCACTTTTTCGGCATTTCGGCCCCTGAACGAGGCCCCAGGGCCACCAAACTTTTCCGGGGCATCCCACAGAGTCTCTGCAAACACGTTTCATTAAAATATTTCGAAAGCCTAGCTTAAAAACCACTTTGTCCGCGAAGAAACCATTTTTCCCGCCAAAAAGTGGTTTCGAGGGCACTCTTTTTCATGCAAACCAAACACCGAAATAACTTAAAAATTAGTGTGATGTGTTCAGTGGAGTGTGCTTAGTACAGTAGAGGTGGTTTAATCAAAAAATATAAAAAAAAATCTCCAGTCACCATCCACATTTTTCAGTCACCATCCACAATGAATGGGCTCGTAACGAACGGGGCCTAAGAAACGCTTAGAAAGCGGCCAGGGCCCCCAAACTCTGGGGCCCCGCTCGAGGTCACCAGACGACGGAGCTCGCCGAGTTTCGGGCTCCTGCGACCTTCCGTGTCCGTGTGGCAGCTCGTTTCTTTGGTTTGACCTCTTCGACTCCTGTCAGTTTCAAAATGTGCTTTTTTCACACTTTTTCGACGTTTCGACCCCTGAACGAGGGCCCAGGGCCACCAAACTTTTCCGCCCGCACCAGGGGGCCGTGGGAACACGGAAAACGTCGCCCCCTAGTCGATCGGCCATTGCGAAGCGGTGTCCACGAAACCACAGTGGCAAAATACATTCATTCAATGGGCGAGTGGGATTTTTTCAGAAATGTCCCAGGGGCCCCAAATTCGGCAAGCTGACCCCTTGGCCCTCCCCGACCGACGTACCCAAAGCAGGGGGCGCTAGAGCAGAGTGAAATTTTTCTCAGCCTATGTGCAGAAATCCTCTCTCAGGGCTGTTTCCCTCTCAGACTGAAAAGGCCCTTTCAGGTTTTTAATTTTTTTTCAGGGGAGGGGCGATTTTTTCTAAAGGCCCTAGGGCCCCACGCTTCGGGGCCCCGCGTCAGGGGCCCCTGGAGAGTCGGAATCTGAAGTATCGGGGTACCACGACCCTGCGTCTCCGTACGGGGGCCGTCCCACGGGCCATTTAACGGCGCAACGGGTTCGCGGACGAGCGTCCCTTTTTCGACCTTTCGGCCCCTGAACGAGGCCCTAGGGCCACCAAGCTTTCCCGCCCGCACCGGGGGGACGTGGCGAGTCGGAAAACGGCGCCCCCTAGTCGGTCGGCCCTTCCGAAGCGGCGTCCGCGAAACCGCTGCGGCGAATACATTCATTCAATGGGCGAGTGGGATTTTGATAGAAATGTCCCAGGGGCCCCAAACTCTGCACGGTGGCCCCTGGGCCCGCCCCGAGCGACATGCCAAAGGCGCAAGGCTCTAGACCGAAGGCAACACTTTCCCGCCCTTTTAACACTAATCTCGGCCTTGTGTGTCTCTCACTCATGCACCCTCAGAGCCTTTTGAGCGAAAGTTGGTTATAAGTGGCAAACTTTTTTTAGGAAGGTCCCAGATTTTCAAGCTTCGGGGCCGTGAGTCGGGGGCCCCTGGAGGGTCAGAATCTCAAATCTCAATGCGCCACGACCCTGCGTCTCCGTGCGGGGGCCGTCCCACGGGCCATTTAACGGCGCAACGGGTTCGCGGACGAGCGTCCCTTTTTCGACCTTTCGGCCCCTGAACGAGGCCCCAGGGCCACCAAGCTTTCCCGCCCGCACCAGGGGGCCGTGGCGAGTCGGAAAACGGCGCCCCCTAGTCGGTCTGCCCTTCCGAAGCGGCGTCCGCAAAACCACTGTGCAAAATACATTCATTTTATCATCATGGGGCAATATGGGGCAATATGCTCTCTATCGCCCACTAGAGGTGTCCGAAAACCAACAGTTTTGTGGCAAGTAAGTAAGGATCCGTGAATAGGGGGGTTATTAATAAAGGCCCACTCTCTACCAAGTCTGTGGGCAATTGTCATCCAAATTCACCCTACGATCCCTCGCGCCCATAGTGCGCCAATTGGCAGCTTGTTAACATGGGCGTTTTTCCACGAACCCACGTTTTGGACTAACTAAAGGTGTTTCTTCACGGCTTCGAGATCCTCCGGATGTATGGGCCTCGCCCGATGTTTGAAAGGCGTTTCATCAACAAGATTGATCCGATGCTTGACCTTATCGGTGCACCCAAAATCTTGGGGATGCAAAGAAAATACTTCAGGCATCTCCTGTAACCGCTTTGTAAATCTGGTTTTCCATTCTGGCGGAATGGGTGAATCACCAAAATTTAACTCGAGAACAGATTCTGGAGTGGCCTCTTGTACATTCCCATGGTCTGGCTGTTCAGAGCACACAGACTGGACCGCCTTCAATTCAACCACCACACATCTAGGAGGAATTGTGATGTCGTGTGTGGTAGGATTTGCAACTACTATGGGCACGTGACAATGTCTGTTGTCTCCAAGTGTGACCATACATGTCTTGACGATCAGACCACAACGTAAGGGAGAACAAGACGGATGTTCAACAATTGCCCACTTGTCTAAATGTGAACTAGCAACAGAGGCTGCTCCACAGAGAACTGCACTTTGGCTGGCTGGAATCACCTGTGATTGGTTCTCAGATAGCCGCACTAATCCAACATTTCCTTCGACATTCTGCCTCCGGCGCAACTCCAAAATCTTAAGCACTTGCTTATATCCATAAGTGGGAGAAAAGTATCGAGTCTCTTGCTGTGAAAAGTTCTTATACAGGTTGTCCATAGTGTTCGTGCCAATCAACACTGAAGGCTGGGAAGTGGAGGGAAGATCAGGGACAATCAGGGCTAAAGTAAATACCTCTGTGTCAACTCCCACAAAGTCCTTTGGGAAAGTGATGGTCAGCTCAACGTAACCGAGGTAAGGAACATTTTGGCCATTCGCTCCCTCAACTTCCAAAAGATCATTTAAGGAATGAATTGACTGATTGTACAAATTCTCATTGTAGAAGGATTTTGTGATGGTAGTGACCTGTGAACCCGTGTCAAGTAAGCAATTACACATCACACCTGCAACATTTACTTGTGCAGTGCATTTTGCTCCAATTAACCCCTTGGGTAAAACAGGTTGTCGTGGTTTTACTTGTGCTTGGACTGACAGCGCCCTAAAAGACTTGGGACAACTTGACTCAATCCCAGTTCCCATTCGTCCCGCAACGGAAACTGCAGTCAGTTTAACTGAGGTTTAGCACTGCCATTCCGTAAGTCCCATTCACGCTGTCTCTTTGCAAGTTAATTCCGCTTCTCTGACACCAAGGCTGGATTTGGGTCATTGGAACAAGAACTGACAATGTGCCCATCCTCTCCACACCTAAAGCAATAGCCTGGCTTTGGTCTAGCTGTCTGGGACGTGTCTGGAACTTTAGTTCTTCCTTTAGGACTGATGGCACTCTGCTTACTTGAGGACTTAACCATGTTCGACTTGGGGTTTGGTTTGTCTTTAGACTGCTTCGAAGTTAATAATGCAAGCTGATTTTGGAGTTCTGCTATCTGACTTGCCAACTGAGCAGTAACAGAATTAAATTGAGTCACATCATCTCTAGTGGTTGTTTGAGACTGCATCACTGCACGCTGCTTAACACTTCCCAGGTGTTGTTTCATTCGCACACTTTTGGAAGCATGCTTGCTCTCCTCAGTTAGTAATAAAGTCATTAGCTCTGCAAAGGATGGGGGTGAATGTTTTTTCTGCTCTAGTTGCAACTCTAGAATTAAGGAATTTTTCCAACATCCTCTGCAAAACTGCTTAAGTAGATGCTTGTCAACCTCTGAGCTAAGGACTCCACCACGGCGCATAGTGGCCTGTAACGCAACATGCAATCGTTGCAAGTAAGCGGATGGGTTTTATCCTGGGTTCTGGAATATATTTAGGAACTTGGTGAATAACTCATCACCATCCTCAATGGGCGCAAAAGCAGAATCAAGAAGCTGAATGTAAGTTGAAGGTGATGCTGACGGGCCAACAGATTTTACTATGTCTGCTGCCGGGGAAAGAAGGCTCTCACAGATTCTGCGCACTCTGTGGAAATCGGAGACTGTTGGATCTTGGAAAAGTAGTTCAGCGCTAGTGCGCCAAGTTTCATAATCAACCTTGTTGGACGGATGGGGAGTTCGCCCAGAGAAAACACGGAGTCGTAACGGTGAGTTTCCAGGTATGGCTAAGTCACTGGTGCGTACAAGATGCTCCACTACAACTTTCTGCACACTAGGTGGGTTTAAATCACTGACGGTGATCGATGGGGATTCTGGGCTTGTGGCTGACACTTGTGGAACAGAGTGATGTCGTGCAACATTTATTGGTGTCTGAGACGGCTTAAAAGAGAACTCAGTCAAGGATGGTTCTGCTGAATGAGCAGGTAAGGTATCACCATCAGAAGGAACAGGCACAGGACATGGGTTTGGCACCACGCTCTCTTGGATATGAGCCAACATGCCCTTCAAGACATCCTCAAAATTCTCTCCACTGCGACTTGCCAGCTCTTTCAGCTCATTGAGGTAAGTTTGGGTTGTGTTTCGTCCCAGCCTCTCAACATAGACATTTTATAAAGCTGTCACATGGAAAGAGACATCAGGATTATTCTTTGCTTGCTGAGTATATGGTAGCATTGGCTGGAGGTTTTGCACTGCTAGCCCAGAGTTGAACTCAACTATCACAGACCTCTTTGACTCTAAGCTGGGATCACTTATTGGGATGATTCGGTTAATTGACCCGTACTGTTTTACAAAGTCCAATATTTCCTCATCTACTTCAGTCTCAGTTAGGCCACTAATTAGGACTGCATTTGGGACTTTTACACTCTTTTCCTCTATAACCTCCATCTCTTTGAGCTTTTTTTTCAGTTTGGTTGATTTCTACACTTATGTCTATGTCTTTAGTTAATTTTTTCAAGGGGAACTCTAGAATTGAAAGTATTGGTTAATGTGTGTGTTTCTCTTTGTCTCCTGGCTGGCTCGCCATAAATATATGTAACACCTGCTTTGCAAAATTGGTAATAAACCAGATCACTGGGCCGATCAGAAGACACAGGAGTCGAAGGAGACAAAGGTACACACACATAAACTTTTCCAAGCACACCTTCATGTAATTAGGAAAAGTAAATGATGAATGGAATTTGGTAAACAAACAATAAAACAACTGAATAAGGGTTTGAAGATAAATTCTCCACAGAGAAAGCAATTATACACAATTCAATTTCGTATTAAATTCAATTACCAATTAAAACAATTCCCCAAAGTAAATCCAACCGTATTAACCAAAGATGAGTAGGCTATCAAAATGTAACCCTTCAATTTCCCTTCTCTTTTAGTTAATTTGGGTTTAGTTCTGAGTTTGCTTATTATTTAGAATTTTCCTCACTGGCTTTTGACTCAATTTAGTTCACCTAATTGACTAGTATCTTTAATTATATTCTTAGGTTTTGAATATACACCTTTAGTTTTGTTAGAAATTTTCCTTTCTTCAACCAAAATATCAATTACAGTTCACCAAACGAAATGTAAATTAACCCAATGAATGTACAAAACCTTTCTTCACCACATTAATAATGAAAGAAAAAGAAAAGAAAAATATTCAGAACAGGTAAATATCTTATCAGATCAAATAATTACTTTCAGTTCACAGATTTTAGTTCAAACAATAACAAAAAATAACGTCTCGCTTTCCTTCTTGCTCTTAGAACTGTCCCAGTCCAAAGAGAACCAAATACCTCAATCCTTTAGTTCAACAGAGAACAAAATCCTCCAGATGAAGGAACTGTGGAAACGACGCGAATCCAAAAGGAAAGTGAGAAGCAGATCCAAGTTCGGTTTGTTTACGGGTGGCTCGCCATCTTCTTCCTTAACTCGTCATGCGACTCGATGCATCCGCACCAAAGAACGAAGTCCACAGTATAGAACAAATACATGCAAAAACTGGCCTGCACACAACAGGGCAATATCCTTAGTGATTTCACTTTACATTAGCATCATTTAGCACATTTCTAAACAACAATATACATTGTAATCACACTCCACACATAGTGAAAAATACAGTTTCTTTTCTGTTTAGACTCACATTAGTATTGTACATGAACACAGTTAACCACATTAATCATAATAAACATTTAACTCACCGATTCCTCTATTAATTAACTGTTCTTGAATGTTCTTATTTTCCAGGTTTCATCGAATAAACCACGATGAGCTGCTTCATTAGCGTTAGCTTAATCTCCAACATCAGCTTCAACTGGACTACACGCACGGTAAGTATCCAAACAAAGTTTCTCAATCGATGTAATTATAACAAACTTATTCTCAAATGAAAACTCTAAGACTTCTTGTAAATATTTCACAATTAATCTTCTAAAACACTTTCTCCTCTCTGTGTTCTATTTATGTCTCTTTTCTCTAGATCTGCGTCTCTGTATTCCGATCTGCGTTGCTCACAGGAGGCGGAGTTAAAGCTGCGGCCTATTTCCCTGATTGGAGGCCTACCATCTGCAGTGCTATTCCCAATTCTCATTAGTTGAGATTTGCTGCAATAATTTAAATATCACTATATGAATAATAAAATGTATAATTTACATATTATAATAAACTATTACACTGTCACGAAGTTTTATTCTATTTACTGTTCAGTCACATACATATTTAGTTAAATATGTAATTATAATGATTTAATGGTTAAATATTTTGGACAAATTAACTTGAGCAAAGACTGCAAATATGCTAATTTGAGTCTGGGTTACAGTATGAATGAGTGAGTGAATGGGTGAATGTGAGACAAAATGTAAAGCGCTTAGGTGGCCATTGGGTCTGTGAAAGCGCTATATAAATTTACATATTTACGCATTTACCATTACTTACCTGGTTCCAGGGTAGGGCAGAGTGTGCGTGGGAAGGCCTGGTGGCATCCCCGAATCGCACACTGCTGCCCAGTGGCGACAGAGGAGGAGGACGTGAGTGGCAAGGCATGGAAGCATCGCTCCCTGCCATCCGCACCCTCTTAAGACCCAGAGATAGAGAAGCTGCTCTTACTGAGAATTTGGGTACCACTGACTGAGATGCCCATAGCGGAACAGAATTTGATTAAACAAAAGATTCCCCGCCCGGCCTCCAACAGGGAAGAGCAGCTGTGTCCAACTCTGGGTCGCCCGTCTCAGGGCTGCTGAGACAGGTGGCGCCGTCTTCCTGTGAAGGCTCAACGTCACTATAGAGCTGGGTGTGTCGGAGTTCTTTTATTTTATTTATTTTTTTGCAGAGGACTGACACAATTGGGGACAAACAGACTGAGCCCACGAGTGACTCTGGTAGCACATCGGGGCAAGCTCTTGGTTATCTCAACCTGCTTCTGAACTGTGGAGAACTGCTGGGCTCAGTCTCCAACAGTGTCGTCAAAAAAGGACACCTCTTAAGATGGGCGCATCGAGAAACGGTCTTTGGCGATGTCTCGCACCTCTGCAAGGTTTAGCCATGGGGTGCTTATGGACCACCAGGGTGGACATCGTCTGGCCGAGGGCCAGCGCTGTGACTTAAATCACGATCAGTCACAATGCGCAGCTCAACCCCGACTCAGAACTACCCTCGTGCATTGAGTGTTTTGGCCTTCCACAGACTTTTCTGCAGATTTTGGCATGTTTGGCTTGCCACATTGGAGCCAAAATGCTTCCATACTGCCAAATTTTTCCACACACATCCGGGCAGGCACGTGGGCGGGGCAAGGCGATTATGCGCCGCACTGCGCCCCCAGAGTAGCCCGGGTAAGTATGGCTGTCAAGTCTGAATCTGATTCAGCATGAGCCCACACACCATTATAGTGGGAACTCAGCATCATCTTCATTTCTTTTTTAAACACAAAAACGTTTCCAGAGCATAATAGCCCTCTCTCTCCGATGCAGCGATCGACAACTGATCGTCCCCTGGAGCCCTGAATGAAATGCTTGGTCCTTCATGAGAAGGACCAGTAATACCATCCGAAAGCTGCCAGGCATGCGAGACAGTGAACGTGGCCGTCAAACTCGATGGCACACAGCATGCTGAGCGCTCAAGCCCTTTTTTTTAAAAGGCAAGACGAACAAAAGTGCAGATGTGGTCATGCTCTCATGAGAGAGCATAAACCACCCATGAACGCAGTCTCAGCATTTTTGTGATGCGCTAGAGGAGAGAGGGCCCGAGGAGGTTTCGTCGGGGAACGCTCACTGTAATCCTCAATCACCAGTGCTATTAGCCAAAGTAGCCCACCAGAGGAGTAACTAGATCGGGGGAATAGGCAAAGAGACTCCAACTCATTTGAGGCACTTGAGTCTCGATCGAGCATCTAGAGCAACGAACGACGTGCGCTGGGTTGCCATGACAACCCACGCTGTCAGCCGGCAGCTCGACGGCACACGGCACGCTGAGCGGGTCAAGCCTTTACGAGAAAGGGGAGATGAACAACGTGCCGATGTGGTCATGCTCTCATGAGAGAACATGAACCACCCACGAACGCAGCCTCAACACGCTTAAGCCCAGGCATGTGAAACAGTGATCGTGGCCGTCAAATGAGGACAGGAAACGACCGCATCCAGAAACACACGGTTTGAATGACATCTTGAAAAAGACGCAGTATCAAACCGTGTATGCTCTTTCAGGAAACTGCTCTCTCTGGTGCTGAAGCACACAGGGAGATGGCCACGGCTACACAAACAGGACGATAGTGCAAGCCTGAAGTGAGCACTCACATTCTCATTGAAGGTGCAACATTCTAAGCTGTGAAAACAGCTGTTTTTGCCGGCTCTCTGTGAGATCGCGGGCTAGCGCTGTCTGCACTGTAACACCAACACCAGCTTGAAGAGGCGTTCTCCTGAAGAAGCAGACTCATTTTCTACTTTTTTTAAGTTAAAACACTCTAAGAAAATATTGCAGAGCAGGAACATCATTCATCGTCTGGCTCCGAAGCGAAAGACAAAGATGCGATGCAGCTGTTGCAATTATCGCATTGTTAAGTTAGACTCGAAGTGGATTGGTCTCTCAAGCGAGATTATCTATCGTCAGATCACCTCTGTCGTACGTAGAGTGACTGACGAACGGGAAACTACAGTATCTTTTATAGACATGGTATCATAATAATGCCATAGATTCATAGCGTAGCAAATTAGCTCATAAGGAAAATATTAATAATTATTCATAACTTGTTAGTTATTCAATGTTGGGAAATAACTTTCTCACTGTACAGTACAGGGCATGCAGTCAGAATCTGGGATCATGAAATTGACTTTTATATAAACTAAATCACAAACAAAACTAATCCAAACACACATACACATAATCACACATACATGGGTACAATGGTAAGTGACAGAATGAAACCGGAAGCAGGAAATGAAACTATGGAAAAGATCCATTTCACTGTGAAAAGAACCATCAGCTCATTATTTTCATAGCACCTCATTAAATGTATACCTGCATGGCCTTTGCAGTGAAAGCATTTTGTGAAGTTCCTGAAGAAGGATTTTGATGGTTCAATGAGTTTCAACCGATTTCTTTTGCGTTGAATGAAGAAATGGTGATGAACTTGCATGGTTTGTTTGACACTGTTCTGTTTTTCTCTCTCTCCATGAGCACATGGCTGGAGTGCAGATTGTGGCCTGCCGACCCTTGGCCGGAGAGGCCTCGCAGAGCAACCAGCAGAAGGGAGGAAGTCAGAAGAGTTGATGGTTGCCCATTCAGTAATGGTAAAGTTGCAACTTTCTTCTGAGTTGGAATGAAGAAATTACAGTCTGACTCTGTTGGGAGAGTGAAGACATAGCAAGCTGTGGTCAAGGCCTGCTGGCGCCCATGGGCCCAGGCAGGGGTCCCCACGCACATCAACGCGAAGAAGCAGCAGTAGAAGCCAGAAGAAGAGGGAGGTCACTGTGAATTTGGCTCTAATAAAGCCTGAGAAAAGTCCCACCACTCCGGGTTTGCTTGGCCAATGAGAAAGGTGGAATTTCCAAGCGGGAAAATTCCTCTGTTGGAGATTTATGGTTCTTTGTCTCAAGCGTGCTCATTTTCATGTGCAGCTGGATTGGTTGCTGATGAAGAAACTATTAAAGATTCTTGTAATACTAATATGTTGCGCAGCTATCGACATATCATCTATACGATCATTTCGATCTTCAAAGTACAAATGTATAGAGACCAGGTGAGGTTACATTGACCGTTGGTTCTATCCTAAAATACATAGCATCAAAAAATAATAGTATCAAAATACATTACACGAGACAGTAAATCATTCAGACAATGTCCTGGGGTGCATGTTCATTTATAGATCAGTTTGTCTATAAATGAATGCAGGAAAGTTTGTTTTAAGGGCTGTGTCTTTTTTATGGCCTTATGGTCATTTATGGTCTTATCAGTTGGTAGTCATGGTAACTGAGGCCCTTCTTGCCCTAGTTGGGGGATGGGTAAATAGATACCAGAGTGAGTTTTAAAGATTATTTGTTAAATATAACAAATAACTGTGTCCGATTTGTCTCAGTCGTAACAGTAGACATGTACTATGGTAGTATTTGGAGTACTAAAAAGTACTCTGGGGTACTATAAATTCCATTGGACATGAATATGTTAATCATTGAATAACATAGTATATATCAATATTCCAAATAGTTCCATCATCATTTGATATCATCACTTTACCATGCTACCATACAGCCTTTATCAAAGTGTTTGCTGACTTTCTATCAGAGTTAGTACTAGCTGCAGATAAATACCTAATTGTTGGTGAATTTAATATCCATGTAGATAATGAAAAAGACACATTGGGATTAGCATTTACAAGTCAAGTCAAGTCATCTTTATTTATATAGCGCTTTTTACAATACAGATTGTATCAAAGCAGCTTCACAGTGATAACATGAAAAATAAATACAAGAAGTTTGTTTCTAGAATAAAATTGCTTCATCGTCCACCTGAAGTAAGGCAGATCAAAAATATTGTTGAATAATTAAATGTCCCTAACTAAGCAAGCCAAAAGCCAAGGCAACAGTGGCAAGGAACCAAAACTTCATCAGGTGACAGAATGGAGAAAAAAACCTTGGGAGAACCCAGGCTCAGTCGGGGGCCAGTTCTCCTCTGGCCAACGAAGGAACAGTGTATGATTCGGGCAGCATTACAAGTCAGATTGGATCGGAACATTTAGAGTATTTATCCATTTCCATCTGTTTGGAAGTCAAAGTAATCACGCCGGCATGGAGACGAGTTGTTGAGGATCAGTGCTGATGGCTGTCGTGTCGATGAGGCCTTCACAGGGCAGATGAGGCTGGCACTTCAGGATGAGTTGGGATAGGTCCAGGCGCAGGTCCACCATAGAGGGTCCCTCGGGATAAACAGAGAGACTAATATTAGCGTAGACGCCATCCTTCTTATGATGTACCAAGTACATCAGGATTTACGGGACGTGTTCCCGGTTCCGGCTGATCTAAACTATGCAGCCTAATTTTGAATTAAGGAAGTCTATAGTGTGTTATGTGTATGCTAGGCCAAAGAGATGTGTTTTTAGTCTAGATTTGAACTGACAGAGCGTGTCTGCTTCCCGGACAATGTTAGGAAGATTGTTCCAGAGTTTTGGTGCTAAAAAGGAAAAGGATCTACCGCCTGCAGTCGATTTTGATATTCTAGGTATTATTAACTGGCTGGAATTTCGAGAACGCAATAGGCGTGAAGGGCTATAATGCGTTAAGAGCTCGCTCAAGTACTGGGGAGCTAAACCATTTAGTGCTTTGTAAGTAATCAGCAATATTTTAAAATTTATACAATGTTTAATAGGCAGCCAATGCAGTGTTGACAGAACCGGGCTAATATGGTCATATTTCCTGGTTCTGTTAAGAACTCAAGCTGCTGCGTTTTGAACAAGCTGTAGTTTGTTTATTAAGCGTGCAGGGCAACCACCCAGTAGAGCGTTACAATAATCTAGCCTTGATGTCATGAACGCATGAACTAATTGTTCCGCATTTGTCAATGAGAGCATACGGCGTAATTTAGATTTATTTTTAAGATGGAAAAATGCGGTTTTACAGATACTAGACACGTGATTGTCAAATGAAAGATTGATATCAAAGAGCACACCCAGGTTCCTAACCGACGACGAAGACTTAACAGAGCAGCCATCAAGTGTTAGACAGTATTCTACGTTATTACGTGTGGAAGTTTTTTGTCCAATAATTAGAATCTCTGTTTTTTCAGAATTTAGTAGTAGGAAATTACTAGTCATCCAATTTTTTATATCAGCTATTCATTCTGTTAATTTTGTGAATTGGTAAGTGTCGTTAGGTTTTGAAGAAATATACAGCTGAGTGTCATCGGCATAACAGTGAAAGCTAATTCCATGTTTCATAATGATATCTCCTAATGGTGGCATGTACAGAGTGAACAGCAGCGGTCCTAGTACTGAGCCTTGTGGTACTCCATACTGAACTTGTGATCGATAAGACATCTCTTCATTTACTGCTACAAACTGATAACGGTCAGATAAGTATGATTTAAACCATGCTAATGCAAATCCACTAATGCCAACATAGTTTTCTAGTCTATCTAAAAGAATGTTGTGGTCAATTGTTTCAAATGCAGCACTAAGATCAAGTAACACTAATAGAGATACAACCACAATCGGATGATAAGAGCAAATCATTTGTGACTCTGATGAGAGCAGTCTCAGTACTATGGTACGGTCTAAATCCGGACTAAAAATCCTCGCAGATATCATTTCTTTCAAGAAAGGAACACAGTTGTGAGGATACTGCTGTTTCCAGTATCTTTGACAGAAAAGGCAGATTCGAGATCGGACTGTAATTGACTAATTTTGTATGATCAAGTTGCGTTTTTTTAACAAGTGGTTTTATCATAGCCAGCTTAAAGGTTTTTGGTACGTATCCTAGAGACAGAGACGAATTAATGATATTGAGACTATGTTCCTTTTTAGAAAGAAATGGTATCTGCAAGCATTTCCAGTCAGGATTTAGACCAGGGGTGGCGAGCTAGAAGTCGCTCTGCAGGCTTTAGAGGGAAGCACAGGATATGAGCGCCATCTCGTGGAAGGCGGGCATAAATGTGCGGCGACCAGGTCCTCTACAGGGGGAATGGAGAGATAGCCCTTTTCTGCGGCTCCGTCCACAACGCGAAGCGGGGCGGAAGAGTCAGAGCGAGTTCTAGCAGAGAGCGGGGCATTCCAGGACTTTGTGAGTTCCGCGTGCAGTTCAGGCAGGAAGGGCGCGGCCCGTTTAGTGACGGGAGTCGAGCGCTGGCGGATGTAGCTGCCGTCCATACGGTTGATGGTCTGCTCGGGGAGAGGGGACCAATCAAGCCCGAGGCGTTCGACGGCCTGTGAGAGGAGGCGCACTAATTCCTCCTCGATTCCAGCGCGGGTCCCAGAGGATTCTTGGGCCGAGGAGGCATGAGAACCGGACCATTCCTCACTGTCTGAAGCGAGAAGCGAACAGGTTTCCTTAATGTCCGCGGCATCATCGGAGGCGACAGAGCGGCCACTCGGCGGCAACTGTATGTCCGGAAGCGGCGGTGAAGGAGAGCGGGAGGCGACAGGCTCCGGCGGGATGAACGCTTCTAGCTGGGGTTCCGGCGGGCTCTGAGAGCGGCGTTTCTTCTTCCGCGGCGAAGTCAGAGGCGGCGCGGAAGCAACTTTAGTGGCCTGAAGTCGAGCCCGCAGGGTCGACAACGGCATGTCCTCGCAGAGATCGCAGCCGCCATCGGCGAGGGCGAGCTCGGCGTGCTCCAATCCGAGGCAGAGAGCGCATATGACGTGGCAGTCTCCAGTCTCGAGGGGAGCGCGGCAAGAATCGCAGGAGGATTTACGAGACATCTTTAAAAAGACGCTCGGCTCTTTTAGATACAAATAAGTATAGGAAGCTTTTTGTAAAAAGGATACAAATCCGTCGGATGGCGCTAGCTCGCAGGACGGCTGAAGGTGGCGAAGACGGCGGGCTTCCTCAGTCTCCCAGATGCTCGCTAGAGTTGCCTTTTCAACGACGGCGGCTTCTCTCAGGATCAGCAGATGCGTGTAGCCTCGCTGAAGAGATGAAAATCAGAGTTTACAGCCTGGGGACGCTAATTTATACTCTCTGATCACGCCCGTTTCGGCGGGCTCTGACGCAATGAGAGCAGGTCAGACTCTCATTGGCCGAGAGTTCATTCGCGTCTCCTCATAGGCTTAAGCAGTTCTCTGTGAGCGAACCAATGAGCTGCTAGCTAGCCCGCTCATGGTCTGCTGCAGCTGAACTGCGTTGACAATGGATACAAAATTATAGGATAATTTTTTGGCTTCAAATTCTCAGAAAAGATGAATCTTTCCCGTAGCGTAAGCTAGCTTACGCAATACGAGAGAACCTCTCGTAAGAGAACACAAGGGAACACAGGAGAAGAACTGGAATCCACTGGATACTTTGGCGTCAGAAAATCAGGTAAGTAGTGCGGGTTATGTGTTCTCTTCCACATTGGAGACCAGACCATGAAGGAGAGGAATGTGTTTGTATATATAGGGAAAATAATGAATGCAGTGATGAGGAACAGGTGTGGCTAGTTAACATATAATGATTTCTAAAAGGTCATGTGACAATGAAGACTGGAGTAATGACTGCTAAAAATTCATCTTTGCCATCAAAGGAATAAATTACAGTTTAAAATATATTGAATTTGAAATAGAAAATATTTATTTTAAAATGTAATAATGTATCACAAAAAAATACAGTATGTATGTTTTACTGTATTTTGATCAAATAAAGGCAGCCTTTGTGAACATAAGAATCTTACCAACCCCAAACATTTGAACATGTATTTACGTGTAATTTTAGTTGTAGTCATTACTTTAACAGAATTATACTCCTATATGTAAAATAGTAAATAAAAAAAACATTGAAATTACATGCAAAATGTGCCATTTATGCATTTTAATGCAAATAAAATTGACTCTCACCATACTATTTACAATTCCAGCATAATGAATTTTATAGATCCACCATGTATCTATAACCTGACCCATGAGTCAAATATAATCCCAAACAAAATGATTGTTTTTAAAAGCATTTAGTGCCAGAAAGAAAGATGACACAATACACTTTTAAGCACTATTTCTCGTACATAAAATTCTGAACCCATTCCAGTAAAATCAAAGTGTATGATGAACTCATCATTGGTGACTCTTCTGTGATTGGTTCAGAGGGACACTGATAAGACTCAAGCCTATGCGCTTCTGGACTGAGTTTTGCCCAAATCCTGAGTAATTTCTGCAACAGGTCCTCTTTTATTCCATAATCCTCAATCCTTAAATCTGTTTAAACCTTCTCTCAAAGACACAGCACTTCACACACACAAATAGGTCTTTACAGAAATAGACCAGTACAGAGCACTTGTCCTCTACTCCATGAAAATGTAGCAGCCAAACTAGTTTCTATATCAGAGAGAGTGTCCTTCATTGAGGTTTCCTATCACCTCCACTCTTGAATGTCTCTTTATATTCAGTTCATCTCTACATTACCCTGAGGCAGCCACGAGCAGGAGGGAGTATTTATCTCCAGATCTTTGCATCCATCTATGAAACATGATAGATGTAAATGACTACCACTGATGACCACCAGCCTCCCTTTGTTTGTGGTATGGGGCTGCTGGGGATTTTAGTTACGCTCACCTGAACACCTGCACAGACTGCATGTGTGCCACAGATCGGAGTGTGTCGCCCCTTTGCACTCTTAGAATTCACAATCAGAGTAGAAATTTATTTTTTGCCCTCCTGAAGTGACAGAAGATCCAGTAAGTTTCTGAGGAGACGACTGAAAGTCATAAAAAAAGATGAAAGGCGAATAGTTTTTCTTTCTGGCCAGGGCCTCCCTTTTCTCCCACTGGCTCTCATCTTCTCTCATCCTTCTGTTTTCAGTCTTCTCTCCATTGTGGCGTACTTGTCACCACTTCAACCAGTCAATCTGTGGGTACTTTAGTTCAGTGGTTATCAATTGGTTTTTCTTACAACTGTATCTTACATTGGACATCAAATGACCAAACAGTATTGGAATTGTTTATTGTAGAAGAATAAGTTAAATAAGATGTTAAACTGTTCACCCAAAAATGAAAATTCTGTTTACCCAGCCTAATGTTTTTTTAAACCCAGGGGCGTGGCAACTTTAGCAGTCTGAGCCAGAGGGTAATTAGCTGGTGTGGGACCATGGGTGATGCGTTCCATGGTAAAATACATTCTGCTTCGGGTACAGTAGTGCAAGCCACATTTTTTCTGCATTTAGACATTCAAAGATTAAACAGGTCATGAACATGTCAAAGTGAATGGGGCATCGTGATGCAACGCGCTACAATGGACGATTCAATCATGTACCCATTCAGGAAGGCAAATGTACCAGTTTATAATGTTTACTTTGTATAATGTCCAGTATAGACAGCCTCAAATAGTCGGCATGCGTCATGTGAAAAAATGTGCCCAGTGCAGATACGTTGGACAGGGTTATTATAAGCGAGATGCTCGTGACAGAGTGTTAATCTACTACTCAATTGCTTACTCATGACATATAGCAACACAGCTAAAAGTATATCTTATATCCTGGACCTTTTATTTGAAAGTAGCCTACTTTTACCTGATGAAACATGCCTTCACAAGCTCCCGTGAGCTGTATTGTGTATTATCATTTTTTTTTTTAAATCAGAACAGACCTGCAATCCATTTTTGGGTCGCGACCAACCAGTACAGAGTAGCATTAGACCGCAGGAGACAAATGTCAAAACACTTTACATAAAAAAGTGAATCCTATTTGAGCCTGTAATGCATTATTATTAACTAAACTTCCTGCTCATGGGGGATTCTGTTGCAATGGGGTAAAGAGAAATGATGAGGATGAAGGTCACATTGTATCGGTTTGCATGTGTTGGCAAAAGACTTACCCCATCAACTTTGACCTCTTGGCCCATTTTTTTTTATAACAAGTACTGCAGTCTCGCTCTGTGAGATGACAATCTTCACTACGCAGAACAATTACAGGAAGCAAGAAAAAAAAAACGTGAGTGAGTGCAATTACATCCACAAATTGATTCTAAAGGGGGGGGGGGGGGGGCTAATGGACCATTTCTAGCAGCTGGAGAATATGCTAAGAGAGGGAGAAAACCATCAGAGTTCCGCTGAACAAGAGAAAGAATTCAGACATAAGGCACAACAAAAGCTCATGCATGTTTCATCGTTTCACATTAGCAATTAGTGAGATTACAGCTATGCGGCTCAGGCCGCAGGCCCATTTGACTCAGTTTGTGGTGGACCAGGCCATAGAGTAGCACAGAAAGAATTCAGATCTCTTTTAAAAGAGTGAGCAAATGCAGCTGTGACCATGAGGATTAGGCTTCCGTCTGCTTCTGGGTGTTAATGAGCCACTAAATGACTGAAGCATTTTCATACTGTACATAGAAATCAAGCACAACATATGCATTTTATGAACCACTTTATGAGCCTTTTGCAGTTCATGAGCCTGGCAACCATTTTTTAGGACTAGATGGGTAATTTCTTTCTTTTGTCACATTTGTACTGTCTTTTTGTCAGAGTTTCTTTTTTTTTAATATATATATATAAAACAATTTTAAAATATTAATATAATACACTATATGGACAAAAGTATTTGGACCAGTGTTGGACATGTTACTTAAAAAAAGTAATTAGTTACTTGTTACTTGTTACATCTCACAAATTGTAACTGAGTTACATCATTATAAAAGTAACTAATTACCAGGGAAAGTAACGTCTCGGTTACGGATGTAACCCTCGTTCCCTGAGTAGGGAACGGAGACGTTCCGTCGGATGACGACGAATGGGGGTTTCGCTTAGAAGCCAATCAACTTCAAGTACTTCAAAACGAGCCAATGGCAAAGAAATGCCATGGGTCTGCGGAATTTGCATAGCGTAACTCCGCCTCACCTCGTGAGTATATAAGGAGAACGCTGGCAGCAAATAGGCATGTTTCTTCGCTGAGGAGCCAACCTGAGTTCAGGCGATCCCCGCGGTACAGCGGAAAGTGGCAGGAAGACGGAACGTCTCCGTTCCCTACTCAGGGAACGAGGGTTACATCCGTAACCGAGACGTTCCCTTTCGTTGTCACTCCGAGTTCCGTCGGATGACGACGAATGGGGATACCAGTCTAATCACGCCACCTTCCCAGCTGTCTTCCAGTGCCCTGCGTAAATCTGAGATCCCTGTCGTGAGACTAGCACGGACGAAGGACTCCTATTTAACACAGGAATACCAAGGTACACTGGGGAGCATATCCCAGGTCTTAGGGAAGTATGCAATTACTGCCAACCCAGAGGGGGGGACTTAGAAATACACATATGACCCGAGGGATGCATATGGGGAATCACTGGGGTATCCAGCCGCAGGTGGAATATTTCAACCCCAGGGGTGGCAAGGTGGCTTGCCAAGGGAAAGACACATGCTCAGAGAGGCTTACAGTGGGAATACACATGTGGGGGTAGCTCCGGGAGGTACCATGCACACGGGAGGCACCTAGCCGACGCGCAGGCAAGAGACACTGGCGCCGACGTCAGGAGTGCTGGAGGAACTCAGGGCTTTCGGAGAAGCTCACCTGAGGAGAATATCGCACGTATCCAGTCCGTAGAGTGGAATGGCGAGCAAGCGAAGACACCTGAGCGGGTCCGGTACTAGCTGGTTGAAGCGAGTACATGAGAGGACACAGGCTCCACTCTGAGATTGTAGAATCTGGCGAATGTGTTAGGTGTCGCCCAGCCTGCAGCTCTGCAGATGTCTGTTAGCGAGGCGCCATGCGCTAGAGCCCAAGAGGATGCCACACTCCGGGTGGAGTGGGCAGTCACACCAAGGGGGCACGGTCGACCCTGCTGCTGGTATGCCAAAGGTCCGGGTGGGCCAGTACGGCGCTACCAAGGTGACCTGCTCCTCGTCCTCCCTGACCTTGCGCAGGGTCTGCGCAAGGAGGCTCACTGGGGGAAACGCATACTTGCGGCCCCGCGGCCAGCTGTGCGCCAGTGCATCCGTGCCGAGCGTGCCCTCGGTCAGGGAATAATACAGGGCGAAATGGGTCGAGTCGTGAGAGGCAAACAGATCTATCTGTGCGTCCCCGAACTGGTCCCAAATCAGCTGAACCGACTGGGGATGGAGTCGCCAATCTCCCGGGAGGGGCTGAAACCGTGAGAGCTCGTCGGCTGTACAGTTCAGAGCTCCTGGAATATAGATGGCACGAAGCGACCTCAGATGCTTCTGACTCCAAAATAGGAGGTGGCGGGCGAGTTGCGACATACGGCGAGAGCGCAGACCACCTTGACGGTTGATGTACGCTACAGTCGCGGTATTGTCTGATCGGACTAGTACATGCTGGCCCGAGAGCACGGCTCGGAAGCGGCGCAGGGCGAGCTGTACAGCCAGCAACTCGAGGCAATTGACGTGCCAAAGGCGGTGGGGTCCTGTCCAGGAGCCCGCGGCAGCACGTCCATTGCACATGGCACCCCAGCCCGTGGCGGAGGCATCTGTTGTTACAACAACGTGCCGGGAAGCTCGTTCCAGGGGCACACCGGCCCGTAGAAAACTGAGGTTCGACCACGGGGTGAAGGTCTGACGGCAGGTCGGAGTAACTGGTACTCGGAGGGTGCCGTGTTGCCATGCCCACCTCGGGACTCGGTCGCGAAGCCAAAGCTGAAGCGGTCTCATATGAAGAATTCAGAGCGGTGTTGCCACGGCTGCGGATGCCATATGCCCCAGGAGCCTCTGAAAAAGTTTCAGTGGAACCGCACTCTTGCCCTCGAACTGTCTCAGGCAAGTCAGCAGTGACTGCGCGCGCTCGCTCGTAAGCTGCGCGGACATGGCGACCGAGTCGATCTCCATACAGAGAAAAGAGATCCTCTGCACGGGGCAAAGTTTGCTCTTCTCCCAGTTGACCCGAAGGCCCAGACGGGCTACATGGCGGAGCACCAAGTCCCTGTGTTCGCAAAGCTGATCTCGAGAGTGAGCTAGAATTAGCCAGTCGTCGAGGTAATTCAGAATGCGAACCCCGTGTTCCCGGAGGGGAACAAGGGCTGCCTCGACGACCTTCGTGAAGACGCGAGGAGACAGGGCTAGCCCGAATGGGAGAACTGCGTACTGATATGCCTGCCCCTCGAAAGCAAACCGCAGGAACGGTCTGTGTCGAGGGAGGATGGAGACATGAAAGTAGGCGTCCTTCAGGTCGATCGCTGCAAACCAATCCTGGTGCCGCACACATTCGAAAACGCGTTTGGCGGTGAGCATCTTGAACGGCAGCCTGTGAAGGGAGCAGTTCAGAACGCGCAGATCCAGGATTGGCCGTAACCCACCGGTTTTCTTCGGGACAATGAAATACGGGCTGTAGAAGCCGGTCTTCATTTCGGCTGGAGGGACAGTCTCGATCGCACCCTTCGCCAGCAGGGTAGCAACCTCCGCTCTCATGATAGGGGCATTGCCACCGACCATAGTGGAGCGGACTCCCCTGAAGCGGGGAGGAGACCGCGCGAACTGAATCGCGTAGCCGAGCCTGATCGTTCGTGCGACCCAGCGGGACAGGTTGGGAAGCTCTAGCCAGGCTCCAAAGGACTGTACCAGCGGGGTCATCCGAACCACAGACTTCCCGTCGGTGGAGCAGCGAGGCGGTATGGCTGACCCAGACGTGGACGGCATAGCGGCCCGGTGTGGGGGTACAGTCATAGACCGCGTCCTGACAGAGCAGACCAGGGAAGGACGAACGTTCCACGGGGGTCTGCTCTGCCAGGGGTCTGGCGACAGAGGAGGATGAGAGCGGCACGGTCCGGGGACGGCGCGCACTGTCATCCGGCTCTGGGACAGAGGAGGACGAGGGGTGCACGGCCCGGGGGCGGCGCACCGTGTCGTCCGAGAACTCTGTGTGCTCAGAGATGAATGTGTCACTTCTTTCTTTAACCACATTAGGGTGCTGCCCACCCGTGGGTGAGCAGCGGGGAGTGGAAAACAAAAGATTCTCCCCCGGCCCTCCACCGGGGGAAGGAGTGGTCCTGCTACCATCTCCTGAGAAGTGGACATCATCTCTGAGCAGCCCGTCTCAGGAGCGCCGCTTGGCCCGGCGTTTAGCGGGGGGCGGGGCTGGAGAGGGCTGGGGCGCCTTCTTACGGCTTCCTCCGCGACCGGGCCCGGGTGGAGGCTGCTGCTGGGGCCGGGCGGGAGGGGCGGGAGCCGTAGGAGGGCGCCCTCGGCGGCGAACAGACTGAGTACTCTGCCCGGTCGGCTGGGTGGAGGCAGCAGCGGGCCGTCGGGGCAGAATATGCTTGATAGCCTCAGTCTGTTTCTGAGCAGTCGAGAACTGTTGGGCAAAGTCCTCGACTGCACCGCCGAAAAGGCCATCTTGTGATATGGGAGTGTCGAGCAGCCGGGACCGCTCGGCATCTCGCATATCAGCAAGATTAAGCCATAGGTGTCTCTCCTGGACCACAGCTGTGGACATCACCAAACCCAGGGAGCGTACGGTCACCTTCGTCGCTCGGAGAGCAAGGTCGGTGGCGGCGCGCAGCTCATTGAAGAGCCCTGGGTCTGTCCTGCCCTCGTGCATGTCCCTGAGCATCTGGGCCTGGTAGACCTGCAGAATGGCCATGGCATGCAAAGAGGTGGCTGCCTGTCCCGCAGCTCTGTAGGACTTCGCCACTAGTGTAGATGAGTACCTACAGGCTTTGGATGGGTGCTTAGGCTCACCACGAGAAGAAGCGCTCTGAGGACACAGTTGCATCGCAACAGAGCGCTCAACCGGGGGGAGCCCAGTGTACCCACGGGCAGCGGCCTCATCGAGGGGAGGAAAGGCGAATGAAATCATCGAGCGGTCGCGGGAAGACATGGGAGTCTTCCAGGACTTCGAGATTTCATCATGCACGTCCGGGAAGAAAGGTATCGGGGCCTGACGGGGACGGGGATCCGCAGCCCGACCCAAATACCAATCATCCAGCCGCGAGCGCTCGGGGCAGGGCGGAGGGGTCCACTCTAACCCGATGCTCGCGGCGGCTCGAGACAGCATGGCTGTCATCTCTGGATCAGACTCTGGCACAACTGTATTCACACCCGAAGGTGGCAGCTGTGATGAGTCTTCACTTCCAGCAGACTCAGACCCACCTTGTGATGCCGCGATAGACATCGCGTCCTCCTCTGGAGCGCCAAAGGAAACCCGCGGGGCACCCGAAGATGGTCCCGCCGGAATCCCCTGAGCACTCACGGGTTGCAACACTGGAGAGGGTGCGGCTGGGCACGGACTGATAGTCGGCGCTTGGTTCCAAACCGTCACCCTCAGATCACCCTGGCCACCAGCCGAAGTACCAGCTCGATTTCTAGAGTCAGTAGATCGGGGTGTGGATGAGGGGGCTCTCACTCTTGCGAGATCACTGAGTCTTGATCGTAGTGCTGCGATGGTCATGTTCCCACAGAGAGAACATGAGTCATCCACGAGCGCTGCTCTAGCGTGATCAATGCCCAAACACACTATGCAACGCTCGTGCCCATCAGAGTCGGCAACGAGTCTACCACAACCAGAAGTGCACGGGCGAGGCATCTTTAAAAAGACGTGCCACGTGCAAGCTCTTTTGTGAGAGAAAAAGAAACACTGACTGTGTTGAAGCGCCCGGGGAGACACACACTCGCCGTCAAACCACAGACAGATAAGCAGGAAGTGCGCGCTCGCCGGAGATCGCCGTCACACCAACACCAGGGAATCTCGCTCGTCTGAAGAACTGACAGTACAGAGAGATGGCTGTGGAACGAAGGATTAACTTGGCTCCAAAGCGAAAACATGCCTATTTGCTGCCAGCGTTCTCCTTATATACTCACGAGGTGAGGCGGAGTTACGCTATGCAAATTCCGCAGACCCATGGCATTTCTTTGCCATTGGCTCGTTTTGAAGTACTTGAAGTTGATTGGCTTCTAAGCGAAACCCCCATTCGTCGTCATCCGACGGAACTCGGAGTGACAACGAAAGGGAACTATTGCGTTACTTCAAAAAAAAAAAAAAAAAATCAAATATGTCAAATATGCCCCTAATATTAAATATGTTAAATGAATGAAGGACACTAAATAGAATAACATATTATTATAAAACATTGTACACTAATCTACACTATTTTAATGTTGGGAGACACCTATTAAATATATTATTGAAAATATTTTCATTACTAGTGGAACAATAAAACTACTCGGTTACTGTCGTAACCTCAGTTCCCTGAGAGAGGGAACGAGTATTGCGTAGCTATAAGCAGTGGGGGAAACTCCTTTTCCTCGATTTACTGAAACCTATATGTAAAACGCATTTGCAGCTGCACAGCCAGCACACTGAGCGCCTGGCACGCTCATAGGCTGTGCTGCCGCAACTGCACAACCAATGGCGCGGGCGAATCTGACCTGCAGCCAATGAGCTAGCTCAACGTCAGAGCCCGTCAAGGGGGTGTGGCTTAGCCTATAAAAGACCCCCGAATTCGCCATTATAGCAGGTTTAACGACTGAAGCGACAACTTCACCAGTTACTAAATGCGGCCGGCTACGCAATACTCGTTCCCTCTCTCAGGGAACTGAGGTTACGACAGTAACCGAGTAGTTCCCTTTCGAACGGTCACTTCGTATTGCGTAGCTATACGCAGTGGGGACGCCCTGTAAAACGCCGCACCCTTAGTAACTGGTTGCACTGCAACTCAGGCCCCCTGAGCTAACAGAACAAGCCAGAACCCAATATATACATATATATAACAGACCAGACACTGTCAGGCCTGAATAATATATAAGAGTCAGTAACAACCAACAGAATATGCTAACAAACCCCGACACTGTCGGGATTATTAGTACAATTCATAACCGGCCTAAGCGGGTTTTATACATGTATGTATGTGATTATGCACAGTAATTTTTTGTAGACAAGACCAGACAGCGTCGAGCCTTAATCATACTGAAAGGACCTTCGCCTGCAGGGAAGGCACCTCCATATTATAGAACTTCATAAATGTGGAAGGCGAGGACCAGCCGGCCGCATCACAAATATCTTGAATGGGAAACCCAGATGACCACGCCCATGACGAGGCCATGCCTCTAGTCGAATGGGCCCTGACACCTATAGGGCAAACCTGACCCACTGAAGTATAAGCCATAGAAATGGCATCCACTATCCATCTAGACAGTCTTTGCTTGGTAACTGGACCACCCTTAGATCGGCCACCAAAGCAGACAAACAGCTGTTCTGACTGTCTAAAAGACACAGAACGCTCCAGATAGACTCTCAGCGCCCTAACAGGGCAGAGAAGATTAACCTCCCCATCCTCAGCAGAAGGGGGAAGGGCTAATAGCGTGATAACTTGCGCTCTAAACGGCGTTGAGAGCACCTTGGGTATGTAACCATGCCTGGGTTTGAGAATGACTCTGGAGTCATCCGCTCCAAACTCCAAACATGCCGGACTCACAGAAAGGGCCTGCAGATCTCCCACTCGCTTGATAGATGCCAATGCCAACAGGAGAGCAGTCTTAAGCGAGAGTGGTTTTAGATCCACCGACCGGAGCGGTTCAAAAAGCGGCCCCTTCAGGGCCCTGAGGACCGTGGAGAGGTCCCAGGGAGGTACTGATGGGGGCCTGGAGGGGTTAATTCTCCTAGCGCCCTTCAGAAATCTTACCACCAGGTCATTTCTTCCCAGTGATTGACCAGCCCCCAACGCATGATGCGCTGCGATGGCTGCCACATAAACTTTGAGCGTGGACGGGGTGCGGCCCGCGTCCAGTAGCTCCTGCAGGAAGGAGAGTACCACCGATACCTCACATGACTCTGGGTCAACTCGGTTTTTCGAGCACCAGCTGGAAAAACCCGACCACTTCAAAGCATAAAGACGCCTAGTAGACGGGGCCCTTGCTTCAGAGATAGTGCTTAAGACTTTGTCAGGAAGGCCCCCGGGTACCCGTTTAGGGGCCACACATGGAGGGCCCATAAATCGGGTCGGGGGTGCCATATCGTCCCTTTGGCCTGTGTGAGGAGGTCCCTCCTCATTGGAACGGGCCAGGGGACCGTGTCTGACAGCTGAACCAGCTCCGGAAACCATGGTCTGGATTTCCAGAGAGGAGCCACCAGAAGGACTGGGCATCCGCTCTCTCTGACCCGTTCGATGACTTGTGGGACCATCGAGATGGGGGGGAAAGCATAAAGGGGGCTGTTGGGCCAGGGATGGGCCAGCGCGTCCCTGTTCTTCGAGAAAAACACCCTGCAGTGGGTGTTGGCTCTCGACGCGAAAAGGTCGATTTCGGCCTCGCCAAATCTCTCCCATATCAGACTGACCGTCTGAGGGTTCAGAGACCACTCGCTTAGGGGAGTGTTGCCCCGTGAGAGCATATCCGCGCCCAGATTCTGGACGCCCGGGATGTGCGCTGCTCTCAGGGAGCTCAGGTTGGCCTGTGCCCATAGGAGGAGGTCCCTCGCCATAGCATACAGGTTGCCCGACCTGATGCCCCCCTGGCGATTTATGTAGGCCACCACTGACATGTTGTCCGTACGGACCAGGACATGGTGACCCCTGAGGTTTAACAGAAATGCTTTCAGGGCCAAACCAACTGCTTTCATTTCCAGACAGTTGATATGTAAGCTCTGCTCCGCACTCGACCAGAGGCCGGAGGCAGGCCTGCCCTCGTGCAGCGCTCCCCAACCCAGGTTGGATGCGTCTGTAAAAACCACCTTCCTCCTGGAAACTACCCCCATGGTCACCCCCTCGCGGTACCAGTCCTGAGCCCACCAGGGAATCAGTGTTCTTAAACACCCGTGATTCACCATAATGCGCAGGCTGCCTGACTGCCATGCATGGGTTGGCACACGGCGTTTCAGCCAGTGCTGCAGCGGGCGCATGCGCAGTAATCCCATGTGGAGTACTGATGATGCGGCTGCCATTAGACCAAGCAGTTTCTGAAACCTCTTCAGAGGCGCGCGCTCGCGCGCCCTGAACGCGGCTGCCAGTGTCTGCACCGATAGCGCGCGCTCTTGAGTGAGCCGCGCTTTCATTGTCACCGAGTCCAAAACCGTGCCCAGAAAGACCACAGTCTGGCTGGGGTTCAGTTCGCTTTTGGCAACATTGATTGTGAGACCCAGGCATTTTAAATGGCCGAGAATCAAATCCCTGTGAATTATTAGTTCTTCTCTCGACTGCGCTAGCACCAGCCAGTCGTCGAGATAATTCAGCACACGCACTCCCTGGCTTTTTAGCGGGGAGAGCGCTGCATCCATACATTTCGTGAATGTACGGGGTGCCAGGCTCAGACCGAACGGCAGAACGGTGTATTGATATGCCCTCCCCTCGAAGGCGAATCTCAAGAATGGCCTGTGACAAGGGGCGATCTGAATATGAAAGTATGCATCTTTCAGATCCATTGAAACAAACCAATCCCCCGGGCGAACTTGCGCGAGAATTTGTTTGAGTGTTAACATTCTGAAGGGCCGTCTCATCTCTGCTGGCGCCCCTCCAGAAACCATCCATCCAGCCGACTACGAGGCGGCTCCTCGGGCGAGGCCCACTCTAGCTCGAGGTCCGCGACGGCCTTCGTCAGGATCCGAAGCATTTCGGCGTCGGAGTTTGTCCTGGTCGCTAATCCACTGGCCACAGATTGGGAGGCGGAGACGGGGCCGAGAGAGCCCGGCCATTCGTCCTCAGAAGCGGCGATGGATATGCTGTCGTCGCGCTCGAGAGATCCGCCAAAGGAGACGAGGCCCGCCACGTGGGGGGGGGGGGGGGGGGGCGCTGGTCTCCTGTGAACAGGACCGGTGATGGCGTTTGAGTCGGAGAAAGTGAAGCACGCGGGGACGCGGCCGGCGTGCGTTCACCAAACTCCATACCCTCCGGTTGCCGTTGGCTGCGACGCTTCTTCTTCCTCGGAATGGGAAGCGTGGTCGAAGCGGCATCACCGTCTCGCGAGAGAGCTAGCCGATTGCGCAGCGCGGAGATAGGCATGCAGTCGCAGGCCGCACATCCGCCGGCAGAGAGTGCATTCTCCGCGTGGTCGACACCCAAGCAGGAAACGCAGCTCTCGTGTTGGTCTGCCTCGTGCGGACGGCCTCCGCACGTGGCGCAGGATGGACGAGGCATACTGTAAATAGAATGTTAGTAATACACAAAGGATATAAATGTCGCCGGATAGCCACAGGTGAGACGGCGTCAGGAGAAATCGACGTGCAGGCGAAGTCTGCTGAAGAGAAGCACGCTCAGGCTGAAAGGCTTGTTCGACGGCGAAAGCTACAGTAAAAAGCTCAGGGACATGTGTACTGTCGCTGAAGGAGTAAAATCTGCTATAATGGCGAATTCTGGGGTCTTTTATAGGCTAAGCCACACCCCCTTGACGGGCTCTGACGTTGAGCTAGCTCATTGGCTGCAGGTCAGATTCGCCCGCACCATTGGTTGTGCAGTTGCGGCAGCACAGCCTATGAGCGTGCCAGGCGCTCAGTGTGCTGGCTGTGCAGCTGCAAATGCGTTTTACATATAGGTTTCAGTAAATCGAGGAAAAGGAGTTTCCCCCACTGCGTATAGCTACGCAATACGAAGTGACCGTTCGAAAGGGAACTCAATAGATGGTTTAGAACTTTTAATATTTATTGCACAGACCACAACTGGCCAAATAAGTCTAAAAATAAATTATGCTTCTTAAGAATTGTACCAAAATTATCAATACAATAAATAAATATAAAAAATATACAAACACTCTTTGTGTGTGCAAATTAAAATGATAAAACTACAACTTCACAACTGGTAGACATACTGTAGCCTACTTGAAGTATTTTCTTCCTCAAAAAAGTAAACCGTTTAACAAGAAGTGCTCTCAATATAATACTGAACAATGTACCAAAAATAAATAATAATAATAAAATATAATATTTTTGGGTTTTATTTTTATAACCTACAGAGAACGTCATCGTCAGAGATTACTTGCATTACATACAAAGTTACTTGCATTTCGCGTTTGATACTTGTTTCAGATCGTTAAAATAGGGCCCTGAGTCTCTCTCGCGCACTGTCAAGCGTGCTCTCAGACACTCTCACGGTGTTCGCCTCACTTCTGTCAAGTCCGGCGCCTCATAAACACACAACAGACAAAAAAATTTGCAAGTCCTATGGCTGAGAGAGAGCCTACTCGGATGAAAACTGCTTCAGTGAGCTCAATTATAGTAACGCCACATTTTATTGTCAGTAATGGTAACGGCATTGTAACTGGGGATACAGTAATTCGTTTGATTACTCGTTAATGAAAAAGATAACGGCATTAGTAACGCCATTTATTTATAACGCTTTTGTTCTCATCACTGATTGGAACACACCTCAATTATTGAATTCAGGTGTTTCAATCAGAGCCATTGCCACAGGTGTATCAAATCAAACACGAAGCCATGTAGTCAAACATTTGTGAAAAAAGTGTCATTCTGAAGATCTTAGTGAATTGTGCGTGATACTGTGATAGGATGCAGGAGCTACCACGCTAACATGAAGCAGAAGACCACGTAAAGTCACAGAATGGGGTAAACAAAGTCAGCAACGCTCTGCTAATTCCGTAGCTGAAGAATTTCAAACTTCCACTGGCATTAATATCAGCACATAGCACACTTCCACTGGACTCTGGAGCAGTGGAAACATGTTCTGTGGAGTGACGAATTATGCTTCTCTGTTTGGCAGTCTGATGGGTGAGTCAGGGTTTGCTGGATGCCAGGAGAATGTTTCCTACCAAACTGCATTGTACCAACTATAAAGTTTTGTTGAGGATGGACAATGGTTGCTGTTTTTTAGGGGTTGGACTAGGCCCCTTACTTCCAGTCAAATCAAGTCAAGTCAAGTCAAGTCAATAAAGTCAAACCTTTATTTATATAGCACTTTTTATAATACAGATTGTATCAAAGCAGCTTTACAGTATAACATGAAAATAATACAACAAGTTTGTTTCTAGAAGAAAATTGCGTCATTGTCCACCTGAAGTAAGGCAGATCAATAATATTGTTGAATATTAAATGTCCCAAACTAAGAAAGCCAAAAGCCAAGGCACAGTGGCAAGGAACCAAAACTCCATCAGGTGACAGAATGGAGAAAAAAACATTGTGAGAAACCAGGCTCAGTCAGGGGCCAGTTCTCCTCTGGCCAATGAACGAACAGTGTATGATTATGATTCAGGCAAAATTACAGGTCGGAAGTCAGATTGGATCAGAACATTCACAATATTTATCCAGTTCCATCTGGTTGGAGGTCGGAGTCATCACGCCGGTATGGAGTTTGTTGAGGTGTCCATGAGGCCTTCACAGGGCTGATGAGGCTGGCACTTCAGGGATGCGTTGTGGTCTTGTCCAGGCGCAGGTTCACCGTCTGATCTGGATACGACCCGGATCCGGCTGACTTCAGTAAACCTCGGAATAAATGGAAAGATTAACATTAGCATAGATGCCATTCTTCTTATGATGTAACGAGTACATCGGGTGTTGTAGGAAGTGTCCCCGGTTCCGGCTGACCTAATCTATGCAGCCTAATAATCAGTTAACTGATTTGAATAATAGAAATGTATAATTCTATGTAAATGCCAGGTAAAAGAGATGTGTTTTTAGTCTAGTCTTTAGTTTCCTGGACAATGTTAGGGAGACTGTTCCAAAGTTTAGGTGCTAAATAGGAAAATGATCTACCGCCAGCAGTCGATTTTGATATTCTAGGTATTATCAACTGGCCAGAATTTTGAGATCGCAATAGACGTGATGGACTATAATGCATTAAGAGCTCGCTTAAAGGGGCACTTGGCAACTCTTGTCATTTCTTCGCTGATTTTCACTTGTGTTGTCGCATGTTTTCTCATCGAGCTCCCCCTACAGCTGTGCGGCGTATATTTTCACAACACTGTCATAAAAAAATTCACTTGCGGCACCTTCCTCCCGCTTTCTACCGCTGCTCATGTGCATTTGTTATTATCGGAGCCGGCCAACATGATCGTATGGAGCTATGTCTACCGAGTGGGTAATACATCATACACAGTATCATAGAATTATGTCAAATTGCCATAAAGCAGTTCGTGTTTCTTGCTCATTCTCACTTGTTCTCGCTTCTTACGAGACTTCTATTTCCAACTTACCGGGACGTTAGTCTCCATGTTGCAAGGTTGGTTTTCCGCCTGGGGGCGCTGGGGGGAGCGGGGGAAAGTCACCATTCTCTCCAGAACAGGTTATTGAACCATTCAAATGATTTCTAAACGGTTTTATTAAGTTGAAATAGTTGCCAAGTGCCCCTTTAAGTACTGGGGAGCTAAACCATTTAGGGCTTTGTAGGTAGTCAGCAATATTTTAAAATGTATAGAATGTTTAATAGGGAGCCAATGCAGTGTTGACAGAACCAGGCTAATATGGTAATACTTCCTGGTTCTAGTGAGAACTCTAGCTGCTGCGTTTTGGACCAGCTGTACTATGTTTATTAAGCGTGCAGGGCAACCACCCAGTAGAGCATTACAATAATCTAGCCTTGATGTCATGAACGCATGAACTAACTGTTCCGAATTTTTCATTGAAAGCATATGTCGTAATTTAGATATATTTTTAAGATGAAAGAATGTGGTTTTACAGATGATAGATACGTGACTTTCAAATGAAAGATTGGTATCAAAGAGCACACCCAGGTTCCTAACTGACGACGAAGCCTTGACAGAGCAGCCATCAATTGTTAGACAGTATTCTAGGTTATTAAGTGAGGATTATTTCTGGCCAAATTTTCTGAGTTAAGTAGTATGAAATTACTAGTCATCCAAATTTTTATATCAGCTATGCATTCCTTTAAGTTTGTGCATTGGTGCGTTTCGTCGGGCGCGAAGAAATATAGAGCTGAGTATCATCAGCATAACAGTGAAAACTACTGCCATGCTTCCTAATGATATCTCCCAAGGGTAGCAAGTACAGGTAGAGTGAACAGCAACGGTTCTAGTACTGATCCTTGTGGTATGCCATACTGAACTTTTGATCGATAAGACATCTATTCGTTTACTGCTACAATTTTCCAGTGAAGGAACATCTTAATGCTTCACCATACCAATGTTGGACAATGCTATGCTTCCAGCTTTGTGGGAACAGTTTGTGGAAGGCTCTTTTCTATTTCAGCATGACTGTGCCCAGTTTATGGGCGGGCTCCTCTCTGTCCGTAACAGTGGACAAAGGTTGCTACAATTTGATTGGATCTTGATGGACTAACACAAACAAACTGTCCAATGGCTTCAGATAAAGATGCTAGGACAACAGCCAGAAACCTCTTATGGTGCGTTCACACCAGACGCGAATAGAGCGTCTGGAGCGTCTGGAGCGAGTGATTTCAATGTTAAGTCAATGCAAAGACGCGTTACGCACGGAAAAAATTCCTGTGGCATGAATGAGGCGTAGAGCGCGGCGCGGTAGACGCGAATACGCCTCATTCGCGCGTCAAGTTCGCGAGAATGGCGCGAATTGAGCCTCTGGCGCGTTACGCGCCAATGATTTTATTTAGTGCTTTTTGTGCATTCACGCATTTGACACGAATTCGCGTCTGCCGCCCGAGTTGAAAAATTTTAACTTTGGCGTCAATTCGCACCGCGTTAACCAATCAGGAGCCTGCTTGCTGCTGTCACGTGGTGAAGTGACGTGATAAATGGGGACAGGCCCGCTTTTCAGTTTATAATATTATTTTATATGTTTGGCCTCAATAGATCAAACGTGATAGGGACCAGACAGCCCTTAGCAAAGGACCCCGGACCCCATACTCCCAGAGCACCCTCCACAGGCCGCCGCGAGGGACACAGTCGAATGCCTTCTCCAAATCCACAAAGCACATGTGGACTGGTTGGGCAAACTCCCATGAACCCTCCAGCACCCTGTAGAGAGTATAGAGCTGGTCCAGTGTTCCATGGCCTGGACGAAAACCGCACTGTTCCTCCTGAATCCGAGGTTCCACTATTGGCCGTATTCTCCTCTCCAGTACCCTGGCATAGACTTTCCCAGGGAGGCTGAGAAGTGTGATCCCCCTGTAGTTGGAACACACCCTCCGGTCCCCCTTCTTAAAAAGAGGGACCACCACCCCGGTCTGCCATCCCAGAGGCAATGTCCCCGACCGCCACGCGATGCTGCAGAGGCGTGTCAGCCAAGACAGCCCCACAACATCCAGAGACTTGAGGTACTCAGGGTGGATCTCATCCACCCCCGGTGCCTTGCCACCGAGGAGTTTCTTGACTACCTCGGTGACCTCAGCTAGGGTGATGGACGAGTCCACCTCTGAGCCCTCAGCCTCTGCTTCCTCAATAGAAGACGTGACGGCGGGATTGAGGAGATCCTCGAAGTATTCCTTCCACCGTCCGACGACATCCCCAGTTGAGGTCAACAGCCGCCCACCTCCACTGTAAACAGCGTTGGTAGGGCATTGTTTCCCTCTCCTGAGGACCCCGTGGGGAGAGGCCCGGCCACCAGGCGCTCGCATACGAGCCCCAACCCCGGGCCTGGCTCCAGGGTCGGGCCCCGGCTGCGCCATACCGGGCGACGTCACGGTCCTTGGATGCTTGTCCATCATAAGGGGATTTCGAACCGCTCTTAGTCAGACCCGTCGCCTAGGACCTGTTTGCCTTGGGAGACCCTACCAGGGGCATATAGCCCCAGACAACATAGCTCCTAGGGTCATTCAGGTACTCAAACCCCTCCGCCACGTTAAGGTGGCAGTTCAAGGAGGGATAATCTAGATTATATGTCAGATGAAACGACCATGAGTCGATCATCGACCTGCGACCTAGGGTGTCCTGGTGCCACGTGCACTGGTTGGATATAATCTAGATTATATGAAACATTATTATTCTAATGTAAAGACAACCAACATACTTTAGTGCATAAGAACATAATTCTTATGCAGTGTCTGGACAGTGTTGTGTGAGAGAAAAAAATTACAGGACAGGTTATACTTTTGGAGGCTGGCTCAGTTTATCATCAAAACAAAAATAAATGACAGATTAGGTGGGTGAGGGTGATCCTCGCTCCGATGCGGGACAACATGTCATCAAACTGGCCGCGGGACAGGCGGAAGTACCGCTGAAAGCTGCCGTCATCCAGGCGCAGCTCCTGGAGCAAATGGTGAAACTCGCCAAACTGGGTTCACCTCCGAAGGGTCCGGTGGACCCAAATACGGCGACGATGATCCCTACGCCGCTGTTCTGCTCTCCAGAGCAAATACAGAGCGGTGACTCTCTCGATGAATGCTCGATCAACATCAGCCATTTTGTAAAAAGATGTGGCCGCCAACGGGTTTCGCCTCCGGATTTTCAACGGATTTCGCGTAAATTTCGCTTTAAACTTTAGTTTTTTACGCGCGAATGGTTTCAAAGTATTCAAGCGTATAACTAGACGCGGTAGGCGCGAATTTGACGCGCTATTCGCGTCTGGTGTGAACGCACAGTTAGAGAGCAAGAAGAAGACCTCTAGATTCCACAGGATCTCTGGATGCCGCAGCAGAGGGTGAAACAAAGAGAGACCACAATGATTCATCCAAATCCATTCACAACTATGTTTGGAAACCTTAAAAGTGATGTAAACTATAGACATCCATTTCATACTTATTCAGAGAAATAATTATTCTCAGTGACGGCCATATCTAGTCCAACATCTTACACAAATTCAGCTGTTACTGTACAAAAGAATGAATACACGACAGTTCAATTTTGTCCCATTTTGTTTGGACTCTATTCGTTTAGATTATTGCCAGGGGTACTCTGGTAATACACCACACCACACGGTGTGTGCCCCATCTGATGCCAGCAATCTCCTCTTTATCAGAAAGAGATAAAAGTATCTTTTCAACAGACACTCCTTGTCCGGAGTCTCCCATCTGGTGAGACATAACAGATACCGTTTTGAGTCTGTTGATCTGTTTCTGACTATCCCCTTACAGGACAAAGTTCTTAGTCGGTCCTGTAAGGGGAGAGACAGAAACAGATCAACAATGTTCTGAGTCTCCCATTGGGTAAGACTTAACAGATAATCCATTCTGAGACTCCAGTTCGTCCAGAGAGACAACAACAGATTTCATGATCTGCGTCTACAGCTTGTGAGGCAGCAACAGATATGACCACGTTCTGAGCATCCAGTATGTGAGGAAATAGATATTAACAAACACAACATTCAGAGTCTTTGTCCAGGGAGACAATAACAGATGCAGCATGTTCCAAGTCTCCATGCTAGAGAGACAAAAGCAGATTGACCAAGTTTTGAGTGTCTGGCCCAGAGAGGCAGAAGACAGACAGACATTTGCAACAAGGTTACGCTCAGGAGTGCAAACCTTCACTTCAAGGTTCCTTCGTCTGCACGTTTCAGATTGTTAAGGACCTTCTGCACCTATTTCAGGTCGTCATCTGCATGTTCCAGGTTTTAGGACCCTTTGGTGCACCAGGAAATCAGCATCCCACAGAGCTTTGTGCTTAAGGCTGTCGAAACGGATTCTGGCTCCTTTCCCCACTGCATTGTCACCCAGCACAACTAGTGGAAGATGTCAACCCCTTCGGACTGCTGCACTTGACCACGTGGAACGTAAATATCACTTCCCTGTTTACTGAAGTCAGCCGGATCCCGGCCGTATCCAGATCAGATGGTGGACCTGTACCTGGACCCATCCATGACGCATCCCTGAAATGGCAGCCTCATCAGCCCTGTGAAGGCCTCATCGACACGACAGCCATTGGCACTGATCCTCAACAAACTCGTCTCCATACCGGTGTAATGACTCTGACTTCCAACCAGATGGAACTGGATTATTTTTCTGAATGTTCTGATCCAATCTGACTTCTGACCTGTAATGCTGCCTGGATCATAATCATACACTCGTTCACTCATTGGCTAGAGGAATACTGGCCCCCGACTGAGCCTGGGTTCTCCCAAGGTTTTTTTCTCCATTCTGTCACCTGATGGAGTTTTGGTTCCTTGCCACTGTTGCCTTGGCTTTTGGCTTGCTTAGTTGGGGACATCTGCCTTACTTAATGTGGACGATGATGCAATTTTCTTCTAGATACAAACTTTGTTGTATTATTTTCATGTTATCACTGTGAAGCTGCTTTGATACAATCTGTATTGTAAAAAGCGCTATATCAATAAAGGTGACTTAACCAAACCTTTTTTCTGAAACATTGGCATTGTTGTATATTATAAGTAGTGCTGGGCAACGATTAAAAAAATTAATCGCGATTAATCGCATGATCTTCTTGCGATTAATCGCATTGTTACGCGCAAAATTGAATAATGAATTCTAAAGTAGTGTATTGGGCACTTTTGATTTAAATGTACTGCTACAAAAGTGCAATAACATGTGGTTTGCAAAAACTTTAAACAAATAAGGTGCTTTTATACCAGCAGTATTCCCTTTACACAGTATCAATAAAATATTTCTGTAAATCTCAACTTAAACATTAATGTAATCAAATGAAAATTTTTTTAAACAAAGCTATTTGCCACTGCCAGGGCATTACCTTTTATCTAGCTTGTTAAAACGAGTCCTGTTTTCTTGTGTGTTTTTTTTCTGAACAGGTATCTTGTATCAGGGAGCAGCAGAAACAGTCTATAGTCAAAGGGTCATGATCACTACTACAGATATAAGTCGACCAACGTTACTTCTCTGATAGCAGCTTAGGTTTGGTCATGGCATGCCATGGTTTCCCACGTAAGATTACATTAAACAGAGGTAAAGCCCAATTTATACTTCTGCGTCGAACTCACGCCGTAGCTGTGTAGCGCGCGTACCCTGACGTGGATCTCTCCAAAAATGTAACGTCAATTCTACGCGTACCGCAAGCGCTGTGATTGCTAGAACCGCTCCCCGGGTTTCACACTCTCCCTCTGCATGTGTAATTGCGCGTCAACGCGGACAACGACGCAGATATATAAATGAAAACCAACGCGTAGTCTATAGCGTAGAGGCTCCGGCGTAAGTCCGACGCAGAATTATAGCCTAAATCAGCCTAGAGTGAGGTGAAGTGGTCGAGCACAGGTGCAGCGACAAGCGGGTGCGTTCCTGTGAAACTGTTGCAGTCATGCTCGCCTCACGCACGCGCCCGCGCGTTGCCGAAGTGGAGTTGTCTAACTTTTTATACACGACGCGCAGCACAATTCATTGGAAGAGAGACTGATCCCCGGCTCGCTGTTTGTGAGTTTCCAGAATCTAAATAGTTATTAGGATATCAACAGGAGGGAATTCACATGGCAGAGCATCCCCGCTAAACTAAACGCAGGCCTAGCAGGTAAAGTTATGTATAATTTTAATTTAAGTTAAAAAGGCTACAGTTGCATAGCGCACAGAAGCCGCTGCCATGGTTACTATCCATAGAGCGCCTGTCATTCACTCGCGGAGCGCTGTCTCCCTTTCTGTTCACCTGAGAGAACCTGCCAAAGCCTCTCCACTGCTTGTTTGGGTGGGTTATTTGCTGGCTGACCAACATCCCACCCCTCCTGTGATCATGGTTTGACTGTAGGCCTATGTGTATTCAGAGCCAGTGAGCAACGGACTTTCAAAATAGTAATAAAAAAAACTCTGCGTTAACGCGCGATAAAAAAATTGTCGGCATTAATTAATAAATGCGTTAACGCGATAATAACGCGTTAACTTGCCCAGCACTAATTATAAGTATATGACTTTCTAATTTACATTAAAATAAATATAGCTGATGATAGTTAATAACAAATAATCTCTAATTTATTTGTTTGATGCATAATAAGGTTCTTCACCTTATTAGTTTCAGAGAAACGTCTTGGGTTACTTGCCTGAAAAAGCAGGAACGAAATGCTGCGTATCATACACTAATGAGAAAGTTCTTTGTTCGACCGGTTGTGAAGCATGTGTGGAAAACACGCCAAGAACTTGGCTTAAATAACCTCTGATGATAATGTCATTGGAATGCGTGCTCGTGAGAGGCTATAAATAGACGTAAAACAGATGCTCCTTCAGGTTATAACTTTGCAGTGCAGAAATGAAGCGCAGCATCTCCTTCCCGCTTTTTCAGGGAACAAGGTTACAGTCAAGTGTCCCTATCAAATGCTGCACTTGATGCTGTGTATCATACGCAAATGGGAAAGAGAATACCAAGGCTGCTGCACTGGAAAGTGTCTGGACCCCTCAAAGTTGTGTAGTATGTACGCACAAATGTTGGAGAAGTCTCAGACATGACCTTGGGATGTTGACTCAAGGACATGCAAGCCCGGAGTAGCATGAACATCCAAACTATAAAATCTGTTAAATGTGTGTGGAGAGGACCAGTCTGATGCATCACATACTTGTTGCAAGGTGGCGCCCCTTGCCAAAGCCTTGGCCTTGCAGTTTGGGCCATGCATGGGCCATGGCATCCAGATCCAAGGGGGGCTAAGTGATTCAGAGAGAAGTAGAGGGGAGGTAGAGGAGGTCTACCTCTGCTTCATAAACTTTTCCCCAAATCTGATTGACTACCTCAGTGTCACAGCCTGTCTGGACAGTAAATCTGCTCCCACATTAATATGCCCAGGAATGTAAATTGCACTGAGGGACAGGAATTTTTCCTGAGCCCAAAGCAGATAATGCTGCGATAGTCTGTTCAGACGGTGCGAACGCAGTTTGCCTTGGTGATTTATGTAGGCGAACACTTTGTGTGTTTTGTTTCTTTCTGCACTATGGACCATTTGGCAGCAGTCAAACTGTTATGCCTTGAGCAGAAGGACCGCTCCCTCGAGGACCATTTGGAGGAATTCCTCAGCCTTGTGCCAGCGACATTGTTCCCGGATGACTGCTTCAGCAGCTTTATGCATGCGGGCCTCAACACCGCCACCAAAGCGCAGCTGTCCAGGGAAGGCCCTCGAAGGAGCTTCGCCAAATATATAGAGTTGGGTGTTGTCTGTCAGCAGGCTGAGATGTGAGCAGAAACTGTCGGATCATCAGGCTGGAATGAGAGGTAGAGTTTTGTGTCATCAGCGTAGCAGTGATAGGAAGAGCCATGTTTCTGAATCACAGATCCTAGTGATGTCATGTAGATGGAGAAGGGAAGTGGTTCAAGCATTGAGCCCTGAGGCACCCCATCAGCTAGATGGTGGGTCTTAGACACCTCACCCCTCCACGACACCCTGCAGCACCTACCTGAGAGGTAAGACTTGAACCATTGTAGTTCGGTTCCCGAGATGCCCTTCGTTTTTAGGATTGACAGGAGGATCTGGTGGTTAACTGTGTCAAAGGCAGCAGACAGATACAGCAGGATGATAACTGAAGATTTGGAAGCTGCTCTTGCCAGTCTCAGAGCTTCAATTACTGAGAGCAGGGGCAGTCTCAGTTGAGTGTCCACTTTTGAAATCAGACTGGTTGTTGTCCAGGAGGTTGTTCTGTGTAAGAACAGTTACCCGAGCCTGCTTAAATGCCGTAAGAAAAGTACCAGTGTGAAGAGAGGTGTTTATGATGTGCGTGAGTGCGGGTACAACTGAGGAAGAAATGGATTGAATTAGATTAGTGGGAATAGGATCAAGCGTACAGGTAGTAGGGCGATTGGAAAGGGGGAATTTGTAGACTTCTACCTCTGAAAGCAGAGAGAGGTAGAGTGTAGAATGTGTGTGCTAGCTGGTACGATGTGTGTGTCAGTTTGTGGTTTGGTTAATTGGCCGCTGATGGTGGTTGTTTTATTTATGAAGAATGTGGCAAAATTGTCAGCTTTTAGGGTTCATGGAGGAGGAAGAGGAGGAGGAGGGTTGAGAAGAGAGGAGAAGGTTTTGAAAAGCATGCGAGAGTCAGAAGAATTGTTAATTTTGTTGTGATTGTAAGTCATTTTAGCAGTATTGATATTAGATGAGAAGGAAGAGAGGAGGGATTGATAAAGACCAAGGTCAGTAGGATCTTTCGATTTGTGCCCCTTCCTCTCTGCACCCCTGAGTTTAGAATGATGTTCGTGGAGAACATCAGATGACCATGGGGCAGAGGGGGTGGCGCGGGCTGGCCTGGAGGAAAGGGGGCAGAAGTTGTCCAAGCAGGATGTTAAAGTGGAGAAAAGAGTATCAATTGCACTGTTAGTATCTAGTGTTGAGAGCTGATCAAGGGGGAAGGTGGAGGAAGTGTGGATGAAACCAAAGAGGATAGGCGAGAGGGTGAGAGTGAGCGTAGGTTTAGCCGAAAGGTGACCTGTGGAGGAAGTGATCTGAGGTGTGCAGTGGAGTGACCAGTGTATGGTCAGTGGAGCAGAAGTGCGTGTAATTAAGGTCTAATTGGTTACCTGATTTGTGAGTAGCCGCAGTAGATACTCGTTTGAGGTCGAATGAGGCATACAGAGTGTGGAAATCAGCAGCCTGAGGCTTTTCTAGGTGGATGTTGAAGTCTCCAAGAACTACAAGAGGAGTACTATCCTCAGGGAAGGATGAGAGTAGCCCATCAAGCTCCTCCAAGAAACTGCCAAGTTGACCTGGTGGATGATAAACCACTACAAAATGCATTTTAATAGGCCTAGGGATGGTAATTGAATGCGATTCAAATGAGCTGTTGTCGCACAGAGGTGGTAAAGGATAACATTTCCAATCGTTTGAGATGAGAAGACCAGTACCTCCACCCCTACCGGTCAGGCAAGGGGTGTGTGAGAAAGTGAAGTTAGTGGAGAGGGCAGCAGGTGTGGCAGTGTCCTCTGGTCTGATCCAGGTCTCAGTCAGGGCCAATAGGCAGAGACCTGAATGATTAGAAATAGATGTAATGAAATCAGCTTTGTTTACAGCGGACTGGCAATTCCAGAGACCGATGGGAAAAGAGAATAAAGTACTAGAAGACACTGGAAAGGCACGCAGGTTGCTATGATTGTGCTGCCTCCTATGTGTGATATGTGTGATATTTAATTTACGCGTTTTAGTAATAGTAGGGATTTGAAAACCCATAGTGAAAGAGAGGTCACAAGCAGAACGATGAGAAGAAAATTGTGTAGAAGAGAAAGGAAACAACAAGAAAATTATACTTTCTTTTATCAAGGTAATTATACCTTGTTGGTGTCCTTGCTCGGTGGAGTCGCGCAGGTAGAGTCGCTGGTATTTACACTCTTCGGTCTTCACACGAGGGCTGCCGTGGTATACATCTTGCTTTATACTCACCTGAAATGTCGTTATTGAATACAGCAGGACACGCCTCACTAGTGAAACTGTTTACCTCGTGAAGTTACTGTCACGTCCTGTTGCTTGACTGCTTCTTTCTAATAAGTGCTACAAAACACACTGTATAAATAGCGTGAGCTAGCTTAGGCCACGACTCACTAGCGAAACTGTTTACTTCGTGACTAAACGCGAACAAACGAGACTTCACCAACGAGATTTCAGCTTGTGAGCACAGTAAACAAACACTGTTTCCTAGTAACTACAACTGCACTTAAATCAAATGAGAAAAGGATACAAAACACTTACAGTTACTGTCACCTCCTGTTGGTTGACTACTTCTTTCTGGTTTGAGGATTAAAGGTTCGGTTGGTGGAGTTGGGGTTGGAGGAGGAGGAGGGAGTTTGAATGCGAGCAGCGATGCTATGGAGGAAATGCTGAAGGAATGGGAGTTTATATGTGCCACTGTGATAGATGTCGACACTGGATTGGTACACGTCAGGAACAGCTGGCTATCAGCTGATGCGAGCTTGGCTGATGTGGCCTGCCTGAACTAACGCCATGCTTGATTTTTTTTTTTTTCGTTTATAATGGCTACTCCCTCTCCCACCACCTCTCCAAACCACTTCTAATGACTTGATATTTATCCTGAGTATCTGTTTGTCCCTGCAGTCTGTTCTTCAATCCTCAACTAATCCTGCCACCCAGTTGTCATTGTCTCCCATCAGCCCCTCATTACCACCTCAGCCTCCTCTCCGTGGCGTGGCTACACCGTGGACCTGCTGGGAGTCAATTCCTCCTGCATATGACGAGCCCGTAGCTCTGCCTGCAGCCTCGGAGTGAGGGAAGATTACATTTAACTTCATAATAGTTATAATTCATTATTATTTATTATATTAAATATCTTCATTGTTTATCATATCCTATTGGTGAAGAAAGCAATTGCACTTTTTTTTTTGTTTTTAGTTTTATACAGTGCATAATTAAAATACACCTAATGTAAAGTTGGACTATTAGTTAGATTGTCATCTTGTTGGATCTCAGTATGATGTGTCTTTTCTTGTAAAATACCACATCTAGATGTGTATTTAATGATTATAATAATAAAATAAAATAAATAGCATCCCCATAACCCATCCACCATCCCACAGTGTTTCCTCCAGAGTTTGGGTACTGGGAAGGTCGCTACAAAAGAAACAAAATATCACTATGCAGATTATTTGCTTTACTCACACCAGTAGACCAGCAGTTTTGGGAAAGAAAGCCTAATTATCACAATATTGGTTTTCGTCCTTTGTATTAGCGGAGGCTGATAAACTTCCATCGTTGCAGAGGTGACCTTGGTTAATTACAGTTCTTAAGATGTGTGGATGGGGCCTGTGGTTTGGCTTTCAGGGACACAAAATCTTCCTCCTCTCCTGTCCGAGCCACCCGCAGCCTACAATGGTGACCTAGTGGTATGATATAATTACGTGTCCTGTGACTTTGATAGCATGGCCAGTTTGCCCTTTTCAAAAAACATAACATAATACTTTTCAAATATAATCAGATAGAAAAGGTAATTGGATTATTGCAAAAGAGGAACAGGCAATTACAGCATCTCTGGAGGACATTTCATGTTTTTCGCCCCATTCTGTGCTTTGTGATTTAAGGGTCGTGATCTTCAGCGTTTTGTGTTTACAGAGCATTCATGGGTGTACAAAGGATGTTTTATTTGCATGTTTTTTCCATGTGTGTTTTTCAGTTCGTTCGCTTTTCAGTTAGTTTCTGAGGTATTTTTGTATTACATATAAACATTAATGTTTCACGTGAAAAAAGCAATTTTTCTTAACAAATCCTGAAACTGTGGGGCATTTCCCTGTGGAAGCTCATAATGTTTTTCGTGCATCTCTAAACTGAGCTCATTAACCAGTAAGCCAACGAGAAACCTCCATGCTTGGAGTTGTGGTCCCTCCGAGACTGTCCATTAGAATGGAAATCAGCTTATTTCCCAGACCACTTATATCTGCAGGTTTTTGTAAATTACAGTTTGTGGTGACAGTTAGTAGGACTTTAACTTGGGCTTGATTGTTATGCTGGATTTTTTTTTACACCGGATTTGCTGAAATATCTAATCTAAACATGCTTTTACAATGGCTACATAATGCATTAATTTGCTGCTGTGTATATATATATATCACACTCAAAACAATCAGAGAATGTTACAAAATTTCAAGTAGAAGTAATTTCTTACAGTGATTATAAAAATATTACAATTCTGATTGTGTAATGTTTCACAGAGTATTTTATTTGGTGCTCTATACAATAAAATAGATCAGAGAATGCGTAAAAAGGTTTATATGGGGCCAGTCATTATTGAATATATTTGCAGAGAGGAAATGATTATTCAGACTGCTGGATGTGCCGTTAGTGAGAGAGGGACTATGTAAACATAACTCTGCAAAGATATTCTGCATCAGTTTAAAAGAATCATAAGTCATGCATTAGCAAACAGATGTCTTCATGTTGATTATATAAAACCACTATGGATTTGTTTGGGTCAAACCTGCAGTAGGTTGTCTAATTAAGAGCTTTCCTTGGTTTCATTAACAATGATTAATTCCTCTAGCTGCTGAACATTGATTGTATTGGTGAATGACGAATGAATTTGTTTCATCAGCTAACTGTTTCCAATTGAAAACCTCAGAGAGAAAGAAGCAGAGCAGCACTAATAAATGCACAAATTAAAAAAGAAAAGAGAATTTGGTAACACTTTATAATATATTTCATCAATGATACATTACCATAATGATTAAAAGATTTAGCAGTTAATTTACATAAATATGAATGTATAAAACATATAAATCAAGTTTCATGACATTTCTTACCATCTGAATGAAATTAATGATCTGAGCACTATGCTATAAGAAAATACAGTAGGGACCTATTTTTAAATAAAAAATATATTTCAAATTTGCAGATTTTATCAGCATAAAAATTTGGGTAAAAAGTTAAAAATTTTACTCAACTAAGACAAAGTATAGGCCCGGTTCCACAGACAGGGCTTAGATGTCCTAATTGAACTAAGGCCTAATCCTGGCTTAATCTAAGTAGCTTTTATAAACATGCCTGAGAAAAAAAAACAAAAACAAAAAAAAACATTACATTTAAGATATATCAGTGCAAGTTACTTTCAGTTAAAAATGCTAAAACACATCCTAGTCTTGGACCAGGCTTAAGCTTTGTCGATAAAACCGGGGGTGACAGCACTTAAGCTGTTTGAACTGCACAAATTTGTATTAAACCTAATGATCATGTTCTCCAGCTTGAAGCTCATTTCTCATTTCATTAGTGACTTAGAAGTGCAGAAAATATTTATTCTTATTAGTCTGCATGATAAAAATTGACCCTATTTACTTCTTTAGCTCACATTACTAATTTTGTGGTGAAAAATTAAAACATGCAAGTTAATTTGCAGAGAAAATAAGTTTTTAATAATCTTTAGTCAAAATCTGAAAATTTGCTTCCCCTCTGAAATGGAATGGCATGAGGGTAAGTGAACTATTACTTTAAGATGATGAGTTAAAGACATTAAAGGGGAAATAGTTCTCCTTGTTTTCCCGCAGTTTTTTTGAGTCCTCACACTCGGGATCTTGATCATATTCAGTTTAGACCCGCAACTCCTCTGTTGAGCTCTTTCGCCTCCCTCTAAACACTCTCTCCTTTCCTCTTCTCTCCCTCTCCACTTTCTTTTCCCTCTCTCTTTTTCTCCTTTACTGTGCCTCTGCACAGATGGTCCTCATTAATAAAGCAAGCCAGACTTTCACCCTCTTTTGAGTGTGTGTCTCTGAGAGGAAGAGAGAAAGAAGAGGAATCAATGAGCAGCAGATTGACTCACTCCTGTTAATTATGCAAAAATATTGTTAAGCGCAGGAAATTAATGTGGCAAACAGGATGCGATGTAACAGCTTACTGCTGGGGCTTAAGTCCTGATGGAGAGGAGATAGAAACAGGCCAGTGAAAATGTTGTTTATGAAATTGAGTTTGTTCTTTAAAGCATATCTTGTAAACCATGAGAAAACAAGAACAATAAAAACTATGAAGGCAAATGGAAAGGAGTTAAATTTTTTAATAGCATGAATCTACAGTGCAACGAGAAGTGGGATGTGCCTGCTCCTTTAATGGAAGAGAGAGTACTAATCAACTATTTAGATTGAAGAGATCTTGTTTAATCGCAAACATATCTTCACTTCTCTATGAAAGTGTTGGGGCTAAAGTATTATAAGTAATGCATGTTACATAATCAGATAACGTTCAAATAAAGAGTTATGAATTGCTTTATTAAATAGTCGATTTAATAAGTAATGTCTGTGAGAAAACCAAAAGTAAATAACATTTTCATAGAAATTAGCAATGGAACATAAAAATAACTTTACTTTTTTTTAATACAAATTAATCATATAATGCAAAAGTAATTAATTCAAGTAAACTTTCTTTAAAAAATAATATGTAACACAAAATAACTTAACTTTCCATTAAAAATGCAACAATGTAACGGAAATAATTTTCCAAAAATACTAACAATGTAACTGTCACACTTATGTTCAGTTAGTTTTAGTGTTCATGTACTTTTAGTTTGTTTTCATTAGTCACATGTGTTCCTTTGTTTGAATTTCCCGCCACTCTTTAGTTACCATGGTTACAGGGGTCAGAGGCTCAGTGGTTCATGTAGGTTGTCTACAAACTGAAAGATTGGTGGTTCAATCCCTGGTTCCACCTGATCAAGTGTCGAGGTGTCCATGAGCAAGACACCTAACCCCAGCTGCTCCCGACGAGCTGGATGACGCCTTGTATGGCTGACACCCCCGTCTGTGTATGAATGAGTGAGTGAATGGGTGAATGTGAGGCAGAGATGCTCACAAGTCTCTGAGCTAGAGTCCAAGTCAAGTCTCAAGTCTTTGAGCTAGAGTCCAAGTCAAGTCTCAAGTCTTTGAGCTAGAGTCCAAGTCAAGTCTCAAGTCTCTTGTGGTTATAAGTGTTGCATCACGTACAGCGACCCATCCAGGTTGCTTAGAACACTGCATAGCTTTATATAAGGAATTCAAAGCATGTAATAGGTTACACTTTATTTCGATAGTCCACTTTAGACATTCTACTAACCATGTACATTTTCAACTACATGTCAACTAACTCTCATTAGAGTATTAGTAGACTGTAGTAGACTGTCAGGTTATGCTGTGGGTTCGGGTTTGGAGAACAAGTTGACTTGTAGTTGCCAAGTTACTTATAGTCAGTAGAATATCTGTTGGGGAACCAACAAAATAAGATATTATAATTAGGGCTGTCAAATGATTAATCACGATTAATCACATCCAAAATACAATTTTTTTTTACATAATATATGTGGGTGCACTGTGTATAATTATTTTGTATATATATAAATACACACACATGCATGTATATTTAAGAAAAAAATATAATTTATATATAAAATATTTATATTTATATATAATATAAATTATATATAAATTTATATACAGTATATTAATGAAAATATTTCTTAAATACACACAGCATGTGTGTGTTTTATATATATAAAATAATTATACACAATGCACCCACATATATTATGTAAAAAAAACTTTTATTTTGGATGTGATTAATCACGATTAATCATTTGACAGCACAATTATAATATATAATTAGCAGATATTAAGCAGACAGCCTACTAATAGTCTAATGAGAGTTAGTTGACATGCAGCTGCAAAGTTACTTATAGTTAGTAGAATGTCTAAAGTGGACTATCAAAATAAAGTGTTACCATATGTTATTATGACTCCTTTATCTATTAGCATACAGTATCAGCTTTGATTTTGGTATATAATCAGTGTAAACATGCTATTGCAACATGACAAAAACACCAAGAATGCTTTACTTTTAGTTAATTTCTTTATTTTGCCTTGTAGCTTGAACATACAGGCCATAAGACCAAATATAGAAAATGTTATAACTCACAACACTAAAATTGACACACTCCTATTTAGTGCAAAACATCAGTGTAACTAAATGCAAAACACTATTTAAACACTCATTTGTATTTCATAAGGAAGACCGTTGGAGTTAACCTTCCGTAACGTTAGGTAGCTAAAGCAATAAGCAAGCTAATGGTAGATGGTCAATGCTGAGCTAAACTGTCACGGTGTATGAATTCATTGGGTGCTTCTCAATATCCCTCCTCGTCTCCTCGCTCCTCCGTCCTCCATCCTATGACCCGGAAACCGATCGAGCTCAGCCATCTTGAAGGACCTCTCAATTCTCTAATTGCACCGCGAAGAGGCGAGGATCGAGGAGTGAGGAGGCTTCCAGAGGAGCTATGAGCGAGGATGCACAGTTGCATGCTTTGCGGAAGTGTTTTATCGACTAAACGTGACGCACGTATCAATTCTCCTCCCCCTTCACGTCGGTCACAATCATTTTGTCACAGTCTTCGTCTGCACCTGTCTGTCTTAGTCATCTTCACTACACTTCCCAGAATCCTTCTTGTCTCCACACCTGAACTCACTCCCTCACTTACCAGCCTGTCCCTCGTTATCATCATCAGTGTCACCTGTTTTCACCTTGTTATGTTTGATTCATGCTTGTATTTAGTTTGCTTCTGTTCAGTCTGTCCTGGTCGGTTGTTAAAGTTATATGGATGTGTTTAGTGTGTGTTTCTGCCCGTCATTCTGCCTGCCTGTCTGTACCTGTGAGTTTGATCAGTAAAACTGTTTGATTTGGAGCTTTTGACTCAGCCATCTTCTTCTACCCGCACAACACCGTGACAGAACAACCGACCCCGTAAGGAAAATGAGTTGGGAACTCGCTGGACAGATCGCGGCGGTGGCTCAAGGTAGCCGCGATCTGTTCGAATACACTGAGAGGTTTTGTCTCCTTGCTGTCACGTGCAACTTGAGCGACGAGACGATCAAGGCATGCTACCGGCTAGGGGCTAAGAGGGTCGATCCCAGGGAGCTCCCAGATCTCTCCAGTCTGGACTGGAGAGAGGCACTCTCCTGTTGTTTGGAGAGCTTCCTCCCTTGGTACGCCATGACGACACCTGATCTGCACGTCACCTCTCCTGTATTCATCTCCGAGGCAGAGACCGTCCAGCCAGAGACCGTCCAGCCTGCCCAGCCAGAGACGATTCACGTCCAGCCTGCCCAGCCAGAGACGATTCACGTCCAGCCTGCCCAGCCAGAGACGATTCACGTCCAGCCTGCCCAGCCAGAGACGATTCACGTCCAGCCTGCCCAGCCAGAGACGATTCACGTCCAGCCTGCCCAGCCAGAGACGATTCACGTCCAGCCTGCCCAGCCAGAGACGATTCACGTCCAGCCTGCCCAGCCAGAGACGATTCACGTCCAGCCTGCCCAGCCAGAGACGATTCACGTCCAGCCTGCCCAGCCAGAGACGATTCACGTCCAGCCTGCCCAGCCAGAGACGATTCACGTCATGCCTGCCCAGCCAGAGACGATTCACGTCATGCCTGCCCAGCCAGAGACGATTCACGTCATGCCTGCCCAGCCAGAGACGATTCACGTCATGCCTGCCCAGCCTGAGACAGATCCGTCCTGCATCAAGCCTTCGCCGCTGGTTCCGTCCAGCCCAGAGACCCCTTCGCCGCTGGTTCCGTCCAGCCCAGAGACCCCTTCGCCGCTGGTTCCGTCCAGCCCAGAGACCCCTTCGCCGCTGGTTCCGTCCAGCCCAGAGACCCCTTCGCCGCTGGTTCCGTCCAGCCCAGAGACCCCTTCGCCGCTGGTTCCGTCCAGCCCAGAGACCCCTTCGCCGCTGGTTCCGTCCAGCCCAGAGACCCCTTCGCCGCTGGTTCCGTCCAGCCCAGAGACCCCTTCGCCGCTGGTTCCGTCCAGCCCAGAGAACCCTTCGCCGCTGGTTCCGTCCAGCACCAAGCCCTCTCCACTGCTGGTCCTGCCCAGCTCAAAGCCCTCTCCACCGCTGGTCCTGCCCAGATCAAAGCCTTCTCCACTGGTCCTGTTCAGCAATGAGCCCTCACCACTTGCCCAGCCAGAGACTGTTCCAGAGCCTGTCCCCGACTCTATTCTAGAGACATTGTCACACTCCGTCACTCTCCCCAAGAATTTTTTGGGGGGGGGGCCATAGGGCTCTGCCATGGCCGCCCGAAGGGTCCGCACCGCCATGGCCGCCCGAAGGGTCCGCTCCGCCCTGGCCTCGCCCATGTCCTGCTCCGCCCTGGCCTCGCCCATGTCCTGCTCCGCCCTGGCCTCGCCCACGTCCTGCTCCGCCCTGGCCACGTCCTGCTCCGCCCTGGCCACACCCACGTCCTGCTCCGCCCTGGCTGCCTGCACATCCTGCCCCGCCCTGGCCGCCTGCACTTCCTGATCCGCCCTGGAGGCTTCCTGTCCCAGTTTGGCCACGCCCTGGCCAGCCTTCAGGGCGCCCGCCCCCCCCCCCACCCCATTGATGTTCTACGGCGCGAGGTCGCGCCTTGTTGAAGGGGGGCGTTCTGTCACAGTCTTCGTCTGCACCTGTCTGTCTTAGTCATCTTCACTACACTTCCCAGAATCCTTCTTGTCTCCACACCTGAACTCACTCCCTCACTTACCAGCCTGTCCCTCGTTATCATCATCAGTGTCACCTGTTTTCACCTTGTTATGTTTGATTCATGCTTGTATTTAGTTTGCTTCTGTTCAGTCTGTCCTGGTCGGTTGTTAAAGTTATATGGATGTGTTTAGTGTGTGTTTCTGCCCGTCATTCTGCCTGCCTGTCTGTACTTGTGAGTTTGATCAGTAAAACTGTTTGATTTGGAGCTTTTGACTCAGCCATCTTCTTCTACCCGCACAACACCGTGACACATTTTAATTTATACTTTACCTTTGCAGTTTATATAAACCACACATCTCACATATGTGACCGATCACGGAAACTAGGGACACAAGTCGGTTCTTCGGCATTTTGAGTTATTCATAGATTCTGAAAGTGTAGTCTCCAAGCTTTCCAACGATGTGTAACACGTGGAAATCTGATAATATTTGGAGAAGTTGTGGCCATTTGAAGGTAGGAACTCAAAAAAACTAAAATGGGAGAAAACGGCCTCAAAAGATTGTGCATTCTCACCTCTCTCTCCTGCTGGGAGTGACAATAGGGCTCATTTACATCTCATTTAGATAAGCCATACCCCCTGTAAAGCTCCCCCTGTGCTTTACAGCTTTTTTTTCTTTCCTGAGCTAGCTAATAACAATAGGTAGGTATGGGAAGGTCTAAACAGACTAAACATGAGATAACATGTACGTGTTCTTAGAATTAAAACAAAACGACAAACTTTAATGTTTAATGCAAACTCACCCCCAGAACCGGCGAATGCACTTCTGCCGCTCTAGGCGAAAAACAATTGTGCTGCCCCTCTATTTGCAACGTTTACCAGCAACAACACACAAACACCAATATGCCATATACATATAACGCAAAACCAGCAACAACACACAAAGACCAATAAGCCATAGGCCTACATATAACGCAAATAGTGCGCAACGCACGTGTGCCCAAAATGTCAACACTATTAAAGTTTATGCAGGAGGTAAATGCCTGCTGGCATTTTTCTTTAAGCAGTCATGACAGGAATTTTCCAAATAATCATATTTCCTCCTCAGATTACTGTTGCAAATCTCTTTACACCACTTTCTTATGTGCGTATACACACACAAATGAAATGTCCGCAAGCACATTATATCATCAGCAGGTTCAGCATCTTACATAACGACTAAGGAGCAAATAAAGCTTAACTTACGTTTCAGAAACGCGCACGGCAGGCATTCATCGCAGCAAAGGTCTTAACTGCATCCTCTATTTCGATTCTCTGTGCCAGTTCATGTTCTATGGAGATTGTTGCCAGTCCATTAAGTCTGTTCCCTGTTCACAAAACGTTCCCCATTCAAAGCAATCGGGACGTCACATATGAAACAGTTAGCCACCGCTGTCAGCGAGCCGAGCCGCCGTATTCAAGCACCGAGGGCGCGCGCGCCGCGCCCATACCTCCGGTTCAGTTTCCCGAGCCCACAAAGTGCGGCGAAAACATTTTCGGTGTAACGGCCACGGTTCAGCTCGTCTGCGACAATCTTTGCGGCATCGATCTTCATTGAATTTTGATATCAGATAGAGCCGGCCAGACTGCTGCATAATAAGTAGCCACGCTGTTGGGGGGCGGGGGCAAAAGCGCCGGCGGCTATTCAGTATGGAAATACACACAGACAATGACACGCCCCTACTGCATGCTAGAATCTCCGAAAAACAAGCCGATTTCAACCTCAAAATGTACGCTTTTAAATATACCAATACTGTTATCTCAAACATGGAGAGGCTTCTTCATGATCTCAACTAACAGATTCTGCAAAAAAGCGGAAATCACCAATTTTGGAAAAAAACGCTTCTTTCTCATTTTGCTCGCAAGTTGTGCTGCCGACTTGTGTCCCTGGTTTCCGTGACGGGTCACATATTTCAACAGGGTATCTTGCTTTATTATTATTTATTACTAATTTCTTAAATAACCAAAATTCTACAACATAAGGGCAGATCCTTTGAGCGCTGCTGATGACGCAGTGAAGTGTGAGCTCGAGTGGTCAAGTATTCCAAAGTATTAAAAAAACATTCCTTCGATTCCTCTGTCCTCGTTTTCTTTCCTTGCAGCCTTCCCTCGCATCCTGCAGGGGGTGGAGCTGAGACGCAAGGAAAGGAAACGAGGATGCACAAATAAGAAATGAGAAGCACCCATAGTCTCTCTCTCGTTTTGCGTGCTGTTCTGTGTGTGTGATTGTGGGTGTGGTCACTGATCAGCGATGATCAGCAGCGCCAGCTGGCTTCAATCTGTTTGACCCTTTATATGTTCAGTAACTGGTGTCTCATGTTGTCAGATCGTTGTTCTCCCGGTGTGTTCCTGTTCCCGAGTATTGTTGGCCTCCTGTGGATTTCCCTGTTCGTCTTCGTTCTTCTTCGAGTTCCTCGCACTTCCATGGATTACTTCACTCACAGATCATCTTCACAGGACTGGGAGCACTGCACTGGTTGTTCACTGAGGTCCCTGCGTCACTCTACATCAGTGTTGGATTCCGCCCGATCCACCGTTCCTCTCCAGCTGTGTTATTTTCCCTGTGTTGTGACTCTGACCAAACATTTAATACTTACATCTAATAAAGCGTTTTGCTATTGCATCCTTCTCCTGTGTTACGTAACATAAACATGTTTACTCACCTATCAGGGTGCGTTTTCAGATGCCTGATAAAAGTAGATGTGGTTGAACCAGAATATTTTATCGTGATACTGCATATTTTGCATTAAGCGCTTCTTTTGAGCGCGTCTTGTTTGAAGTTTTTGAACCCAAAGCTAACGATGAATGGCACAGCAGCGGCCGGTGCAGTCGACATTTTTGTTTGTTATCCTCTCATGTGTGGTCGCGCGCGCGCTGCCAGCAATATGCCACGTAGTACGTGTTACGTAGGCAGGTTATAGGTAACGGAGGGAGGTGGATAACAGCAAGCTCATCAGACGTTTCCTAAAAATAAACATTGTTCACGAGTCCCGCAGCTCGAGTCCGAGTCGATTCTGAAGTCTTTCGAGGACGAGTCTCAAGTCGAGTCTGAAATCACAGTGTGTGTGACTTAAGTCGCACTCGAGTCCGAGTCTCAAACTCGAGTCCCCATCTCTGATGTGAGGCAATATGTAAAGCGCTTTGGTGGCCATTGGGTCTGTGAAAGCGCTATATAAATGCAGTCCATTTACCATTTTACAGTCATTATTAGTTCTTTGTTATCAGCTTTGTTTGATTGATTATCTTGTTTGAGTTTGTACTCAAGTTCCACTGTCTTCTGAGTTCATTGTCGGGAGTTGTTTGTGTTGTGTCTCACGCACATTGTTACACCTTATTGCCCTTTGTGTTTAATGAACCTTGTTGAAATTTGTATATACAGTCTTCAGTCTTCTTCAGTCATCATGACAGAACAACCGACCTAAAATGGAATATGCAACAAAGTTTGCTGCTGTGGCTCAAATTAGCCGTGTCTATCCCTGATCCAGAACACAGCCAGACCCAGAGACGAACACACCAACAACCTCGATCACGGAGAATTTGCGAGTGTCCCCCGCAGACGGAGAGCGACCGCCTGCCACGATAAGTGAACCAGATCAGAGGAGATGAGGAAAACGTTGACCATCGCCTCGGAACAGGAGCCCCAGAGTGAGTCTGACAAGAGGTGTGAGACCGCAACATCAGCTGCTGAGGGAATACACGTGGAAACGGACATCGAGGACAGGCTGATTGACATGGATACGGCGGTACTGCCCCCCACCCTATCCCACCCGGTATTATCTGTTGGTCCTGACTCCTCCCTCCCTCGACTCCATCGTGGGCTGTCATCGCCACCGTGCTCTGGATCTGTGTCAGTGAGCATCATCCATCATCGCCGCTGGGGCTTTTGTCTTCGTCCGTCTGTCACCATTCCTCCGCCGCCTTCTATACCTATCCCTTTGCCTGCTCCTCTTGCCATCCCTTCGCCACTTCGTTGCCCACCTCCAGAGCCCCCACCTTCCCACCCTTGTCTGTTGTTGTTGTGAGGTCACGCCTTTTCGGAGGGGGCGTAAATGTCACACTTATGTTCAGTTCGTTTTCATGGACTTTTAATTTTCATTAGTCACGTGTTCCTTTGTTTGAATTTCCAGCCACTTTTAGTTACCATGGTTACAGTCATTATTTGTTCCTTGTTATCAGCTGTGTTTTATTAATTAAGACTCAAACTATTGTCAGTTTTGTCAGTATTGTAGTACAGTATTGTATTGTCAGTTTTGTCAACTATTGTTTGAGTCTGTACTTAAGTTCCGCTGTCTTCTGAGTTCATTGTCGTTTTTTGTTTGTGTCTTACGCACGGTGTAACTGTCAGAAACACAGGGAAAGGACTAGTGTGAAAACTTGAACAGTCAAAAAGCTGAACCCAAATGCAGATCAACCAGAGGACAGTTCTGTGGAAAATATTTCAGAACTTTAATTTGATGAAAGGCAAATCCAAACTTTCACAGGAAAAATCAAAAAAGTCAACTCCAGAAAGTTTGACAAGTTGCAAAAAAGAAAATCCAAAAAGTCCACAAAGTAAATCCAGAACATATACAAAAATGTTCTCGAGAGTCAACACAAAATTTAAGAGGAATAGTTCCAGCAGGCAGATCTCAAAAGTTCACAATGCCAATCCAAAAGGCATTCAAAAACAGTTCATAAAGAAGATATGTGAGCAACTCAAAAAAAAAAAAAAATAAAAAAAATTAAAAGCAAATTTCAATAAAACAAAACAAAAAAAAACAAAGGAACCATTCCAGGTACAGGATGTAGATTTTGAATCAGTCAAAATGAACAGCAAGAGAATGACCTAGACATGGTCATGGCACGTAAAACACTGAGCAAAGTACTAATGAGAAGGGTGACTTAAAGGGGTCATGAACTGCTTTGTTTTATTATTTCATAATGTTTCCTGGGGTGCACTTATAATGATAGTATGATTTTTACTTCAAAAAAGGTAATTATTTAGAAATAAAAGGCATTTTTCCTAGCTTTTCCTGATTTAAGCCCTCTGATCTGAACGCTCTGTTTGAAGGGGCCTGTCTGCTGGGAGACTTCAGTGTAAACACCCACTGCTGTGAATGGCTAACAGCTTTGCATATTAAATAGCTAGTATTACATGTGGAACTCTCTCGAAAACTTTTAGCACGTTTTTACTATTTCTGCTCTCAATGTTAACTACTTGTGAAAAGTGATAATTATAGCAATGCAATTAGATCTATGGCATTATATTTAGATTGTGGCATGAAAGGTTGCAGTGATGATGTGACAGGATAAAGGAGCTGGGTTATTGGTTTATTAGTGGATGGGTGGAAGACCAATGAGGTGATAGCCCCTTTAGTATTTAAGGACCTTTATTTTGATGTCAGTTGACGTGTCTTGCTGATTCCGGGCTTCCACCCCCCCCAAACCCCACCCCCCCCTGGCATTTCCTTTCCCGTTACGGTGGTTTGCGGTTTAACCCTCTGGGGACTAAGTCTTTTTTGGTCCGTTTTCTCAATTTTTTACATTTGGCCTTATAACCATATGTAATGGAGATGGAACACTATGTGTTTGGTATCTATGGATCCAGAAGACCCTAAGCTAACATAAGCATGCATGTAATATGTTTATAAAGGAAGTATGAGTGAAAAATGTACTATAAACTAGAGAATTTCAAAAACGGAAATTAGATTTTTGTCATTTATTTCTGAAAATCACACATCACACAACAATAGTGAACAGTTTTTGAACAAAAAATATATTTTTCAAAGCCTTTGCTTGACAGACATGTGTAATTGTTAAATAAAATGTGTAAAGAACAATGAAAAATGTAACTTTATTTACAAATAGTCCTAGGCATTTTTCTTAGGAATGCTTAGAATTTTCTAAGCAATGCGATCTCCTCGTCACTCTCCAGTAATTGTTCCAGAGCTTGTTCCACCGTAAACCGTTTACTGCTTGCCATCATAAAAGTGCTAAAACAATAAATAATGCTATAATTGTATGTGTATATATATATATATATATATATATTATAATTGTTCTGTCTCTCTCTCATATAAATCTCTGATAATCCGCTCCGTAAGCCTCCGTTCGCTCTCTCTCCTTCTCTCCATTCAACGCTGTTTGCGTCATATCCCTAACTATATAGTACCACCCCTTGCAAGGCTACAGAGTCCTCTGATTTGCTAGAAACGTCATGGTAACCTTCCTCTGATTGGGTAAGAAAAATATTTCTCCATCGGCAATTTTTCCAGTGGTTGTTGTTCGCGGAATCTGCCAAACAACATCGATTTCATTGGCCTTTTACATAGTGGTATTGCGCAACAAGGAAGTGTGTATATTTACAAGCCGGGTAAGTTATCACTGTTTTCAGCGGAATCTGAGGAAGACGGTAAAAAAGACCGCACCTCTCTATCATTAATAGTTTTTAAGATAATTACACATTTGTAAAAGTATGCCATTTTGGGCGGTACCGCCCAATCCGTCCCCAGAGGGTTAATTTGCAGCATTGCCGGCGACATGGGCATTGTGAGGAAGGGTGGCTGTATGTGATCACAGTAGCATAGCGGGTGTGTGACTGCTGGCTGACGGATTGGGCTGCGCTGTTTTTTTTTAGTAACCATACAACGGACCGGTGGATGGTGTTCATCTAAAATAAACCAGGCTGCGGCGCTTTGAGTAGCCACACAACAGGCGGTTGATGTTCACCTGAGGACACTGGAAAGGGGACTTCAACATCGGTAAACTCAATCCAGTACACGGACGCTACAGGAGATGCCGTTGCTGTTTTGCTTATCGGATTAATTCTCTTATTTTCGTCTGTTGTTTGTACAGCTGAACTGAGATCACTACTTAGCAGGATTTCAGTTCTCTTTTCCTTTGTTCTGTCTTGTTGGATTTTCCTTGTAAATTACTGCGTGTGGATTATTTGTTATTGTTTTTTTATGGTTTGTGTGTTTATTTTTTTTACATTGGTACATGCTAATTTATGGTTTTCTTTTGTATAATTTATTGTAACCGTTTGGAGTGGGATTCTGTGATAACCACTCAGGCACTGCTCTTTGGTTGGCCTTATCTGGACAGGAGGCTGGGGCGCCTTTGACGTGCCAATCATTGCGTTTGTACATTACATTTGGGTTGGGGGGTTTTGTAGTATACTTTTCTCTTTAATTATTATTTTATCCTTTTCTCGTGTCTCCAGGAGCCGGTAGGGGTTCGAGGTGGAACGGGGGAGGCCGGCTGCCTTCTATAGAGGTGTGTGTGCTTCACAGTGTGTGATGGGTATTAACACAATTGCCTTGCAGTGCCTTGCTGTCTGATTTTGGGGTGAATTTAAGTGGGTTTGGACGACCTCTGAGTGCATTCGGCCTGCCTGGTTCCTGCGAGGCCTGCCCTGGAGAAGCATTTTTCTATGATGTGTTTAAGTGATGTGTCTGTTTTAACAAAATAAAGTATATTTTGTATTGCTACCCCTGTCTCACTGGCTTATATCTTTGCCCTCAGTGGGTAATACTTACCTGTGTGTCCTTCTTTGGAGTATTTCCCTGGCCCTCCACCAGGGTGGCGTAATCGGATATAAATTAAAGTGTAATTTCAAATTTCTCGTACCTAGTAACGCCACATTTTGGCGCAGTCGGCAGAGTTTGCCTGGTAGGGCGAGGATCTTCTCAAGTGAGACTGGGGTGTAATTGTGTTTGATTTGATATTTTTGCTGTTGTTTTTGTATATTTTTTTCTTTGTTTTTTCCTAAGCAGAACAGCAGCGTGCACCTTATTTCTCGCAAGACTGTATCCCTTTTTTTGGGGGATTTCAAGGCTTTTTTTTTTCTTCTCTCTTTTAGGGTGAGTATCGCGGACGAGTATGGAGGGGGAAATGCAGGAGTTGCGAGAATTAGTGGCGCAGTTGCGAGCAGACAATGACCGGTTGCGTCGTGAGAGTGAGCAGGTCCCAGGTGAGTTGCCGGGCCCTAGCATGGCTCCTGTTGTCGCCGCAGCTGTGGCTGGCCCTCCTCAGCCAGAAGGCATTGATACTGCGCCGGAGCGGTTCGTTTTCATACCCAGGGACAGGCGGTGTCCAAAATTCTGTGGCAGATCCGGCCCTAGTATTGGTGAGTGGGTGGAGGAGGCCGAGGCTTGCATGCGGGCTCGTTATATGTCCAAAAGTGATAAAGCGTTCTTCCTCTTTGATCATTTGGAGGGTGAAGCACGGGAAGAGATTAGACACCGTCCCGGCGAGGATCGGGGGGATCCAGATAGGGTTATTGCGATTTTGCGCGAGTTGTATGGTTGCTCTCAATCGTATGTAGCACTCCAAGAAGCCTTCTTCTCCAGGAGACAACAGGAGGGGGAATCTCTGTTAGAGTTTTCCCTTGCCTTGATGTCTCTCCTGGAGAAGGTTAGACAGCAGTCACCCAATGCTATTCCTAATGCAGAAATTGTGTTGCGTGATCAGTTTGTCGAGTATGTCGCCGATAGCGCCCTCCGCCGCGAACTAAAGCAGTTGGTCCGCCGCCAGTGCACCTCTACCTTATTGGATGTACGTGGGGAAGCAATTAGGTGGGAGCGGGAGGGAATGCCGGGGGGTGCTAGAGGTAGGAGTCAGTCAGTCCCGATGGCTTATGGCATTCAGTATGGTGTGCAGGGAAATTCTCAGTCCGAGTTGCGGGAGTTACGGGAGATGTTAAAAACGCAGCAGCACCAGTTAGATCAACTCACTCAGAGTATCGCAGGTATTCGGTATCCCCAACAGGGCCGTCGGCCCGCCCGTACGGAAGTGTTACTCTGTCATCGGTGTCAGAGACCGGGCCATTTTGCCCGTGAATGTGACGGAGAGCGCATTCACCCACCTCCCTCTTTAACCCGTGGCGAGTCGCCCTCTATGAGGGTTGGGCGGACTGGTTCTCAACCGACGGAAAACTAGGTCCCGCCGAACTGCAGGGTCACAGTTCGGTAGGGGAAAGTCGTGACTCAGGGATATTGGGCCCCCAGCCGCATTTAATGGCGTCGTGTCCTCATCTCATTGTCAGTATGGGAGGGGTACGGGTGCCCTGTTTGGTCGATACTGGCTCCATGGTGTCGACAATTACGGAAAGTTGTTTTTCTGAACAGTTCGCACCATGGGGTCAGGATCGTCTCAGGGCATGCCAGTGGTTGCAGCTCCATGCGGCCAACGGGTCATTAATACCATATGTGGGCTACATCGAGTTGGACGTTGAGCTTTGTGGTCGGGTAATTCCGGGGTGTGGCATACTGGTGGTCAGAGATCCTCCCGGTGGCACCTGTACTCACGTCCCTGGTATTTTGGGAATGAATGTGTTGAGCCGGTGCTATCGGGAGCTCTTTGGACAGCATGGTTCCGGTCTCTTTGATGCACCGTCTGTGTCAGGGGCCTCTAAGGCAGTGTTTCAGGCATTACAACACTGCCGTCAGGTCAGCCTTGTTCCTCAAAATGGCCATATGGGCAAAGTTCGATTACGGGGCCGTAGTGCGTGCCGTATTCCGGGCGGCACAATGAAAATTGTGGCCGCCACTTGCCCTGAACATCTGGCCGGAGAGACCGTGGTTTTTGAGCCACCAGAAGCTGGGTTGGCTGCAGCTCTTTTGGCGTCATCAGCTTTAATGCAGGTGTCCCGAGGTACGGTTTATGTGCCAGTCATCAATGTAGGTGTGACGGATGCATTGCTTTTTCTGAACTCTATGTTGGGTACGGTGCAAAAGGCATACATTGTGAGCTTGCCCCGTGGGGTCTCAGAAGTTAAATCAGTGTCAGCGTCAATAAACCTCCAAATTCCTACTGTTCTTCCTTCCGTGCAGGAGCAAATCAAGAGTCTTGATTTGTCCATGTTGTCCGTGACTGAACAGGAACAGGTTAGATCTTTGCTGTTAAGATTTCATACTGTCTTCTCTATGTATGAAGGTGATTTGGGATGTACTCAACTTCTTTCTCATGACATCCCTTTGACAGATTCGGTCCCCGTTGGGCAACGGCACCGGCGGATTCCTCCGTCTGAGTACGACGTGGTAAAGACGCACATAAATCAGTTGTTGGAAACCAGCATTATTAGAGAGAGTTGCAGCCCCTATGCCTCCCCCATTGTGTTGGCCAAAAAGAAAGATGGTTCGTTGCGTATGTGCGTAGACTACCGCCAGCTGAACGCAAAAACTCGTAAAGATGCTTTCCCGCTCCCGCGTATAGAGGAGACCTTGGACTCACTGTCAGGGGCCCAGTGGTTTTCCACTATGGACCTCGCCAGTGGTTATAACCAGGTCCCTGTCACGGAGGAGGATAAATCCAAGACCGCTTTCTGCACCCCATTCGGTCTTTTCGAATGGAATCGTATGCCGTTCGGGCTCTGCAACGCCCCAGGCACCTTTCAGAGGCTGATGGAGAGGTTGTTTGGGGACCAGCAATGTCAGTCCCTTTTGTTATACTTGGACGATATAGTGGTGTTTTCCTCCTCCGTGGCACAACATCGTGAGCGGTTAGAAGTGGTTTTGAGTCGGCTTGAGCGAGAGGGTTTGAAGGCTAAGTTAACTAAATGCATGTTTTTCCAGCGAGAAGTGGGTTATGTTGGACACGTCATATCGGCCGAAGGGGTGTCGACCGATCCCAGTAAGATAGAGGCAGTGAAGCAATGGCGGTGCCCTAGGGGGTGGTAGAGCTCCATTCGTTCCTGGGGTTTGCCAGTTATTATAGACGGTTTGTAGAGGGTTTCGCCAAGTTGGCGGCCCCACTGCACCGTTTGGTCGCTGAGTTTGCTGGCCATAAGCCTAGGGCTCGAGCAGAATTGAGCTTTGGTTTGGCCTGGACAGAGCAGTGTCAGGGGAGCTTTGAAGAGTTGAAGAGTAGGCTCACCTCTGCCCCGGTACTAGCTTATGCTGACTTTTCCATTCCCTTTATCTTGGAGGTAGACGCCAGCCATGGAGGTTTGGAAGCAGTTCTGTCCCAGGAGCAGGGAGGAAAGGTGTGGCCTATAGCTTATGCTAGCCGCAGTCTTAGGCCCACTGAGCGCAATATGTCAAATTACAGCTCTATGAAGTTGGAGTTCCTGGCACTCAAGTGGGCCATGACAGAGAAGTTTAGAGAATATCTACTGGGGCAGAGGTGTGTTGTCTTTATGGACAATAATCCTCTCAGCCACCTGGCTACTGCCAAGCTGGGGGCCCCTGAACAGCGTTGGGCTGCTCAATTGGCTGCCTTTGACTTTCAGCTGAGGAATCGCTCCGGTAGGTGCAACCGGAACGCTGATGCCCTTTCCAGGCAGGGACCCGCCAGTCCGGAGGAATTGGGACAATTGCTGCCAGGGACAACTTTACCAGCCATGGTAAGGCAGGCTGGAGAAGTAGTGGTGGGTTCCCAAGCAGTGGTCACCGCACTGCCTAGTTTGGCTGTGGACATGCAGTCACTACAGGAGGAGGACTCCGTTATTAGCGAACTGTTGCAGTTCTGGAGGCGTGGGGTTCCCCCTAATGCTGACGAGCGTCGGCAGCTGCCCAAAGCTGTGGTGATCCTGTTGCGCCAATGGGGTCGGTTGTGTGAACAGGATGGCGTACTGCATCGTCGTGTGTTCCGCTCAGAGGGGGGAGAGGAAGCACTTCAAGTGCTCTTACCTTCACGGTTGCACCACGACGTGTTGACATCGCTTCACCAGGAACATGGGCACCAATGGGTGGAACGCACCACTGAGCTGGTACGGCAGCGTTGCTATTGGCCAGGGTTGACATCAGATGTGACCCAATGGTGTCGAGAGTGTGAGCGATGCCAGGCCTCCAAGGATAACCACAGGTTGACCACAGGTTCAGCTCCCTCCTACTTCCACTCACTACTACAAGTCTACATCCCTACCAGAAGCCTACGATCGGTCAATGAGCGACGGCTCGTGGTACCATCACAGCGGGGCACAAAATCACTCTCCAGAACATTCTCATTCACGGTTCCATGCTGGTGGAATGATCTCCCCACCCTCATCCGGAATGCAGAATCCCTGACAACATTCAAAAGACAACTGAAAACTCATCTCTTCCGGGAGCACTTAACTTAAAAAAAAAAAAAAAAAAAAAAAAAAAAAAAAAAATCCTTTCCTCTAAATCCTCGCTTGCCTGGCTTATGCTACTCCGAGCTATGTCTGATCTTTGTATTTTGAGCACTTCTTGCTTTTGCCTCTTCACGATGACTCGCTTGGTTTAGTCCTCAGTTGTAAGTCGCTTTGGATAAAAGCGTCTGCTAAATGACTAAATGTAAATGTAAATGTAAATGTAAATAACCAACTTCTTTCTAATGGCTTTATGGGCCATCTGTTGGCCTCGAGGCCAAATGAGATATTGGCCATAGATTTCACGGTGTTGGAGCCAACTCGTTCAGGGCTGGAGAACGTGCTTGTGATGACTGATGTTTTAACCAAGTACACCTGGGCAGTGCCCTACACGAGATCAGCGGGCCGAAACAGTGGCCCAAGTTCTGGTGCAGGAGTGGTTCTACAGGTTCGGTGTCCCTGGTCGGATTCATTCCGATCAGGAACGGAACTTTGAGTCCTCCCTAGTACGGCAGCTTTGCGCACTGTATAAGGTAGAAAAGTCTTGCACAACCCCTTACCACCCAGCAGGTAATGGGCAGTGCAAACGCTTTAATAGAACGCTGCATAACCTTTTGCGTCCACTGCCGGCATCCAGGAAAGTAGATTGGGCCTCATGCCTCCCACTGGTGCTGTTCTGTTACAACACTACCCCCCATCAGACGACTGGCGAATCTCCATACGTTTTAATGTTTGGGCAGGAGCCAAGACTTCCGGTGGATTTCCTTTTAGGTAGAGCCCAGGAGGGTGGAGTTGGTGGTGTGCATGAATGGATGAGGGAACACCAGGCAAGGCTTCAACAGGACAGGACAGTGAAGAAACCCTCTCAGATGACTGTCTTTTGGAGAAAGTATCTGTAAGTGCATAAATAACTTTACTTAATTTAAACTTGTGTAGGCTATCTATTATTTCTGAATGCAATATGAGTTACAGGAGTCCACATCTACAGAAGAGTCTGCATTAAGCAGTGATACAGAGGTGGGCAGTGTTGTACTTTTCCTTTTAATTTTTGTTGCATAGGCAAAAGGTTGTTGCTTGTTTGTTGCATATCTCTTATTGCAGGCAAAAGATGACTTGATCACTGGCTTTTCTTTACAAAGAACAATTAAAATAAAACTCAAAGAACTAAGCATTTTTGTCTTGTCTTTTATTAAACATTTAATGAAATATTTTATATTTTTTCTGATAGTGGCAATGTTGTGTAATATGGCACATGCAACAATGTCACAGGCCCTGTCAGACTTTACAGACACTGAAATCTTCCCTTTAGTTGGCTATAGTTCATTTCATTGTGTGCCCTTGTCCTGGCTAGAGCGGCATTGTAACTGGTCTGGGGTTTGGGTCAGGGAATGGGGTCATAAAACACCTGTCTCCAAGCAGGATCCTGTTGTAATCACCTGTATAATGGAAAAATGCAGTTCTGTTATGATCAGCATAAGTGTATGTAATACAGTGTGCTTGATATTTATAATTGTCCTTACCACGTTCAAATAATGTGCATAAATGTGAATCTCTGAAAATTCTTGAGTCATGCACAGGTCCTTGCTTTCACATTTGTGATATGGAACATGGTGTGTGACTATCTAAGAGATTTTACTCAGTCAACTGCCTTTTTTTAAATTTGATATAATATTACTAATCTTGAATATTAAGAATCGTAATAGTAACTTGGCTGCACATTTACATTGTGATCCCCCTTTCTGTTCACAAAATTCCCTTCACTGAGGCCTTGATGGGAACATACAGTATGTGTGCTGTCTATGGTCTGTCCATGTCACCAATCACGTTAGTGAAGCCTGAGGGACATACTGTAAGTCAAAATTGGCATGGTCATGATTGCATGTGTAAATGTCTGATAAATTGCACTAATTTTCTCCTACAAAGTATTATATTTATATGTAAGACATTGTAATTCTACAGTGTCGCCTGGTCTGTTCTGCTTTTATTTTGAAAAGCGCCGTTTTTTCTTATTATTATGTTTTGTTTTGTTTTTTACTCTAAACTTCCTGCTACTCTCATCACAATGTGGTGTTCACGCGTCGTCAGAAGAACGAGCTCCGAATTGTGACGGTGTGTCGAACTAGAGAGCATGCTAGTTGATGGCCGAAACTATTTGATTAGCACCCTTGGAGAGCGGAATGAGGTATGAAGGAACAGAATGTCATTACTTCATTTGTTTATGGGTTAATTGCACATAGTAAATGGTAAATGGTAAATGGTAAATGCAGGGTTCTCAAGTTTTATCAAAAGTTTGGAGTGAGATCACATGCGGTTAGGGGAGGAGCCTAAATGGAGCCCCGCCCCCGCCTAGCCCCGCCCCCAATTTTACCCATTGTTCATAATTAACCAGCAAAAATTGAAATTATAGCAATTAGTAAATCTGATAAATGACAGAGCAATTCATCACATCAAATATAGGCCTACTCTTTAATGTTATATTTCAAAATTAGGCTACAAATATATAACAAATTGTTCCAAAATGTTGGAAAAACAAATATTTTTGCATTTTTCCCTGACATCTTTGAAAAATACAAATGCAATGGCAATGATTAGGCTAATGTATGTTTTGACATATACAATATTACCAAGAGCACTCTGCTTTACCCTTAATGTAGCCTAACTAGAAATACTATTAATACAGTATAATATAGAATTTAAAATAAACTGAAGAAATACATCTTCATTCCTTCCCCTACCCAATAACATTTCCTTAGCCAAACTGAGCCAAAGCTTTTGGCCTGGTTGCAAAGCAGTTGTAGAGTTTTTGACTGCATCAATAATGTATACGATGGGCTATATTAAATGTTCTAGAACTTCTAGTCTAAAAATGTTGGGCGAGCTTTCTTCCAACTTACTTTCACCATCACGACGTGTGTTCGCGCGATGTCGCGGCCGGTGGCCGAACTTCCGTGTGTGTTCGCAGACTTCGCGCGTCTATAAGTTGCCTAGTAACGAACGCAATCTGGCCGAGATGCAGACGCGCTGGCGGCAGGAAACTTATCTTTGTGTGCATGAGCCTCGTATACAACGTTATATATAAAGCTTGCAGGACAACTTGGTTGGCATTGCCTTTTCAGCGTGAGAAATACACGGTGTGGCGTGTGAGCGTGTGAACTGGTTGAATTGCGTGTGTCTCACGGCCAATGCGTGAGACTTGAGAACCCTGGGTAAATGGACTGCATTTATATAGCGCTTTCACAGACCCAATGGCCACCAAAGCGCTTTACAATTTGCCTCACATTCACCCATTCACTCACTCATCCACACACCGACGGGCGACGGTGTGTGGATGAGTGTCATAAATATAAAAGCAATATATTCTTTCTGTGAACAACTAATATATATTGTTTTTCATTTAAAAGAAGCGGGTGATATTTTATTTGTCATAAAGGCTTAAACACATATTTCGTATTGGTTAAAATGTTAAAATGATTTGTATGGGATGTAAACATGATTTATATGTGAATTATTGGTGAAGCTACATAGAAGCATTTTGTATTTCTTCTGTTTTTTTCTGTAGTTTTCACGGTGTTCATGGTGCTTATGGTGCATGGTGCTCGTTGAGAGGAAGAAATAAATTGACACCCGTTTGAAACTCTCTGCGTCTTGATCAGTAATTCCAAGGGGCCGCTACAGTGAAAACTCATCGCTGCACCAGCCCTGCCATCCCTGGTGAGAAGCTGACACCATCACATCACATCTGAGGTCCAACTACCAACCTGATACCAGCCAGTTTGCTTCGCTTGCATCCAACTCCTGCACCCAGGCAAGACTTAAAATGAACAGCATGCTTAAGGTACAACTAGAGATGCAAAAAGAGACACTGGAGCAAAAGGTCTGAAAAGGGACAATTTCTACACACGCAAGTTTACAGTGTAACTGAAGTGACTTAAATAATAACATGGTATTATAAGGTCAAAATAACTTGCGAGCTAATTCTCAGTTCCCAACACTTCTATTTTTTTTTTACTATTTCAAGAAACTGGTCCATGTGCTTGTGTCATGTCTATTTATGAAAGGGTGAATTTTGTTGTTGCTGTTTTATGCTAAAATCCTTTTAGATGTCCATAATCTGTTAATGCTTGGCCTAAACATTACTCTGTAGTAAAAGATAACTACAGCTTACAAGTGCAAATTCAGGCGTAGGACAATCAAAGGCTTAAAATCGACTTAAAAGCAGCAGCACAAACAAGATGTCACGTAAAGACACACCATGCAGGTCCAGCTTACGTGAAAGAAAGCTAACAGAGAAAGGCCAAGAGATGCATGACCAAGACATCAGAAAACGTGAAAAATCATTTAACAAGACCTATGACTCTTGGAAGCTGGTAGCAAGGGAGGCTAGGACAAAATTAAAAATGCTCTGTTCATCAGAAGACCTTAATGAATTACAGCAAGACATTCAAGCAAAGCATGATGATGTAGGCCAGCAGTATGAACCTATCCTACGTAAAAGTAACACCACACCAGAGATTGTAAAGAAAATGGATGCCTGTGTTGTGCTAACAAAAGCCATTTGTGACCTCATAAGTAACCGCCTAGAGACTATTAATCAAGATTATAATGACCAACTTGAGAAGGAAAGGGTAAGAGAAACATTAAACAAAGATGAATATGGGTCTGTCTTTGGCCACACTAAAACTGAAACGATAAGCTCAGCGGAATCACCGGAGAGATTGAGCAACCACCCCAGCTCAGCCAGTACCCACAGCAGTAGAGTAGATGCACAAGCAGAGTTTGCAGCTAAGCTGGAACAATCAAACGCCATGAAAGAAATCCAAGCACAGCAAGCACATCTTCACAAGTTAGAGAGTGAATGGAAACTTAAAGAGGCGAAAATGTTAGTAGAAATGAAACAAAAAGAGGTGGAAATGCAGCAACAGTTGGAACAAGAGAGAGCCAAATTGCAGCAGTTACAAGCAGCAAAAGACGTTGCCATTGCAACAGCTCGTGTGAGAGCATATGACGATTTTGAAAGTTTTGAGAACCATGATGAGGAGATTAATGACAAAATTAACTCTGCTTGCTACATAACGGAAACTGAACCTCGATTAAATCCTGATGCTGCATCATTCCAACCTCACCAAGCTGCTCCTGAAGTGACAATGACCCAGGAGTCTGTCAGTCTAGCCCAAGCAATCGCCAGCTCATTAAGCATGAACCGCTTGCCGGTCCCTGAACCAACCACGTTCAGTGGTGACCCTTTACAGTTTACAGATTGGAACATGTCATTCATAGCTCTTATTGACAGAAAACCCCTCCCACCAAGTGAGAAGATGTTTTATCTCAAAAATGATCTTGCTGGAGAGGCGCGCAAAGCTGTAGAAGGTTTCTTTTATCGTGATTCAGAGAGCGCATACAATGGAGCATGGAAAGTCTTACAAGACCGATATGGGAACCCTTTCATCATACAAAAGGCTTTCCGAGATAAGCTTATGAGATGGCCAAAAATCAACACAAACGACCCACTAGCACTACAAGGGTTCGCTGACTTCCTCCAAGGTTGCACTGAGGCAATCCCACACGTCAAAGGACTAGCTATCCTTAACAATTGTGAGGAAAACCACAAGTTGCTCAAAAAACTACCAGAATGGATTGTGCGCAAGTGGAGTCGAATTGTTGTAGAGGAACTTGACACATCCGGAAGCTATCCAGATCTTGCATCCTTCACAAGGTTCCTGAGCAAAGAGGCACGGATAGCCTGTAACCCTATTGCTTCTCCAATGTTGATGAATTTCAAGGCCACAGATGAAAGATCACCAAAGAGAGCCAAAGCTCTCAACACAAATACACAAACAAAGAGTTTTGCTCAGGAGAAACAAGAAACAAATGGCAGTAAACCAAAATCACCTTGCTCCGTCTGTAAAAGTGAAACTCATAACATCACCAAGTGTCCCACCTTCACAGCGAAGAGTGGTGAAGACAAAAAGGCATTCATCTGTGAAAATCGACTCTGCTTTGGGTGTCTGAGGAAGGGTCACATGACCAAAGATTGTAAGAGATTGTAACACACATGCAACATATGCAGCCGTCGTCACCCAACCTGCTTGCACGAAGACAGGAAACAAAGACCTGTGGAAGCAACAACGAATAGCTCCACTTCCACAGAAAACCATGCAAGCTTGGAAACGCACAAGGTCGTATCCCATGCATCAACACAACGTGCTTCCGCTACCTCAAGCATCGTCCCAGTCCTTGTGTATTCAATACAAGAGCCAAACAGAGAAGTACTTACGTACGCAATACTGGATACACAGAGTGACTCTACGTTTGTCTTAGAAGATATACTTGACAAGCTGAATGTTGATGCCCAACCAGTAAAACTGAAACTGAGTACTATGACGGCTATTGACACAATCATATCTAGCAAGAACGTCCATGGTCTACAGGTTCGAGGACTGCACTCTAAGAACCACATCCAAGTACAGCAGGCCTACAGCCGTGACTTTATCCAGGTGGACAAGTCTTACGTCCCAACGAAGGAAACCGCATTACTGTGGCCTCATCTCAGACATTTGGCAGATAAGCTACCACCCCTTCAAGACTGTAATGTAGGGCTCTTGATTGGATATGACTGTCCATCAGCACTAGCTCCTCTTGAGGTTGGGCTAGGGATTGATCCTGTCTGGATCGCTGATCGATTGCTCCTGTCTGCCTGCTGTGTGTTTGTTTGCTTCGAGGTTGTAAGCTCCGCCTGAGCCTCGTATTTCTTTCTGTTTTGAGCCATCATTTATCATTTACTACCATTTCTAGTTGTTTATACTACTAAATACAGCTTACCCAACATCTGAGATTAACCTTACATCTCTAGCTTCCGTTATTGTTAACACAGCACGCTAACTCGCTAATGTTAGCCTGTTAACGCGCACCCCGTGCAATTTATTTATTTATTTTCTCTCGCGCGCCCGCGCCTTTGAGTTCATAAGTCCAGGTAAGTAAGAATCAGTCAACAAACACGGTGAGTAATGTCTTGTCCTGTTATTGTCACCTGTGTCACATGTCATATGTTTAGTATAGCCTTCTCTTCTAGTGATGAGATAGTTAGTAGATTGGCCTCACTGAATCGCTGGCTGTCTGAGTGGTTTTCGCAAAATAATGTAGAATTCATAGACAACTGGAAAAGTTTTTGGGGCAAGCCTGACCTGTTGAAAAGAGATGGTATTCATCCCTCCTGGGCTGGTGCTGCTCTTCTCTCTAGTAATTTGGCTCATAGTCTTAGAGCTAAAACATGACAATCTGGGGCTCAGGTCAGGAAGCAGACAGACTGGCTAAACCGACCGTCTGCTAGCGGCCTCACGTCACCAAGGTCAGATAAATCCCATCACATAGAGCCTCTTTCACCTAGATATCATCATATAGAGACTGTGTCTGTTCCCCGAATTTGGAAATCCAAAAAACGTCAGGTTAAAAATTTTATTGATGTTCAACAAATAAAAAACAGATATAATACAGATGAGCAAATGATAAAGCTTGGGTTGCTGAATATTCAATCCCTTACTCCAAAATCACTCATAGTTAATGATATGATTTCAGATTATAATCTAGATGTGCTGTGTTTGACAGAAACCTGGCTAAAACCAAACGATTATATTACTTTAAATGAGTCAACCCCAAAAGATTACAGTTATAAACATGAACCTCGTCTGAAAGGCAAAGGGGGAGGTGTTGCTGTAATTTATAGTAATATTTTCAAAACCACTAAGAAATGTAGTTTTAAATATACTTCTTTTGAAGTGTTGGTTCTTAATGTAAAAATATATAGTGTAAATGATAAATCACATTTGAGAATTCTGCTGGCTACTGTGTACAGGCCAGCAGGGCACCATAAAGATTTTATCAAAGAATTTGCGGACTTTCTATCAGAATTAGTATTGGCTGCAGATAAAGTACTAATTGTTGGTGATTTTAATATACATGTAGATAATGAAAAAGATGCATTGGGATTGGCATTTAAAGATATTGTAAACTCAATTGGAGTTAGACAACACGTGTCGGGACCTACTCATTGTCGTAATCATACTCTAGATCTAATACTATCACATGGAATAGATATTGATGCCGTTGAAATTCTGCAGCAGAGCGATGACATCTCAGATCATTATCTAGTCTCATGTAAATTACATTTAGCCAAGGCTGCAAAGCCGACTCCGTGTTATAAATACGTTAGACCTATAACTTCTGCCACTAAAGATTGCTTTATCAATAATCTTCCTAATCAGTTTCATCGTCTCAGCATCCCAGATAGCTTAAAAGAACTCAATATTGCAACAGAAACTTTTAACTCTCTCTTTTCCAGCACTTTAGACGCAGTTGCTCCATTGCGCTTAAAGAAGATAATAGTCCAACACCGTGGTACAACGAGCACACCCAGGCCCTTAAGAGAGCAGCCAGAAAAATGGAGCGCAACTGGAAGAAAACTAAACTAGAGGTATTTCGGATTTCATGGAAGGAGAGCTCGATTGCTTACAGAGAGGCTTTAAAAGCTGCTAGATCTGCTTATTTTTCAACCCTATTAGAAGAAAATAAATATAATCCTAGGTATTTATTTGAAACAGTAGCTAAACTAACGAAAAAGAAAGCTTCAACCCCAGAAGTGTCCAAGCAACACAGCAGTGATGACTTTATGAACTTCTTTACTTAAAAGATTGATAATATCAGGGACAAAATTATAACTATGCAACCGTCTACCACAGTATCGCATCAGGGAGTGCATTGTAGTGTCCCTGAGGAAAAATTTGATTCATTTGTTGCCATAGGAGAGGACGAATTTTCTAAACTCGTTAAATCATCTAAATCGACAACATGTATGTTAGACCCTATAACGCCTAAGCTACTGAAAGAGATGCTTCCAGAGGTCATAGATCCTCTTCTTACTATCATTAATTTGTCTTTGTCTCTAGGATACGTACCAAAAACCTTTAAGCTGGCTATGATAAAACCGCTTGTTAAAAAAACGCAACTTGATCATACAAAATTAGTCAATTACAGGCCGATCTCGAATCTGCCTTTTCTATCAAATATATTAGAAAAAGCAGTATCCTCACAACTGTGCTCCTTTCTAGAAAGAAATGATATCTGCGAGGATTTTCAGTCAGGATTCAGACCGTACCATAGTACCGAGACCGCTCTCATCAGAGTCACAAATGATTTGCTCTTATCATCCGATCGTGGTTGTATCTCTCTATTAGTGTTACTTGATCTTAGTGCTGCATTTGATACTATTGACCACAACATTCTTTTAAATAGACTCGAAAATCATGTCGGCATTAGTGGAGTTGCACTAGCATGGTTTAAATCATACTTATCTGACCGTTATCAGTTTGTAGCAGTAAATTAAGATATGTCTTATCGATCACAAGTTCAGTATGGCGTACCACAAGGCTCAGTACTAGGACTGTTGCTGTTCACGCTGTACATGCTACCATTAGGAGATATCATTAGGGAACATGGAATTAGCTTTCACTGTTATGCCGATGATACTCAGCAGTATATTTCTTCACGCCCCGACGAAACTTACCAATTCACAAAATTAACGGAATGCATAGCCGATATAAAAAATTGGATGACTAGTAATTTCCTACTACTAAATTCTGAAAAAACAGAGATTCTAATTATTGGACAAAAAACTTCCACACGTAATAACCTAGAATACTGTCTAACACTTGATGGCTGCTCTGTTAAGTCTTCGTCGTCGGTTAGGAACCTGGGTGTGCTCTTTGATACCAATCTCTCATTTGAAAGTCACGTGTCTAGTATCTGTAAAACCGCATTTTTCCATCTAAAAAACATATCTAAATTACGCCATATGCTCTCATTAACAAATGCAGAACAATTAGTTCATGCGTTCATGACATCAAGGCTAGATTATTGTAATGCTCTACTGGGTGGTTGCCCTGCACGCTTAATAAATAAACTACAGCTAGTTCAAAACGCAGCAGCTCGAGTTCTTACCAGAACCAGGAAATATGACCATATTAGCGCGGTTCTGTCAACACTGCATTGGCTGCCTATTAAACATCGTATACATTTTAAAATATTGTTGATTACTTACAAAGCACTAAATGGCTTAGCTCCGCAGTACTTGAGTGAGCTTTTAAAACATTATAGTCCTTCACGTCTTTTGCGATCTCAAAATTCCGGCCAGTTGATAATACCTAGAATATCAAAATCGACTGCTGGCGGTAGATCCTTTTCCTATTTAGCACCTAAACTCTGGAACAGTCTTCCTAACATTGTCCGGGAAGCAGACACACTCTGTCAGTTTAAATCTAGATTAAAAACGTACTCGGTTACCTAACGTAACCTCGGTTCTCTCTAGAGAGGGAACGAGTATTGCGTAAGTTTAGCTTACGCTATGGGTAAAGTCATCTTTTCTCAAGATATTGAAGCCAAAAATTATCCTTAATTTTGTATTCTTTGTCAACGCAGTGCAGCAGCTAGCAGACATAGAGCAGGCTGTCTAGCGCGCTCATTGGCTGCTCCGTGGCAACTGCAGCAGTCTACCACTGAGCCTGGCGTGACGTCACGCCCAATGGTGGCGCTTCGCGCCCACTACGCGTCACAGCCAAGTGGGTGTGGCTTAGCGTATAAAAGCACGGCTCGGTGGCTGCTTCCCTGGTTTCATCATCTGAAGCGAAAATCGCTTGTGGCGCGAGCACGGCCGGTTACGCAATACTCGTTCCCTCTCTAGAGAGAACCGAGGTTACGTTAGGTAACCGAGTACGTTCTCTTACGAGAGGTTCTCTCGTATTGCGTAAGTTTAGCTTACGCTACGGGGACCCCTTGTCACCGCTCTGCGCGCCAAGCATTCACTCTATGAGTCCCAGGGAATCCGGGGAACACTGAAAAGTGGGAAATCAGGCGGCCGGCAAGCGGGCCGACACATGTATATACATAAGCACCCATGGGAAATGCCGGGCGGCGCTGCCGGTCTGCATGTTACATATCAGCCCATATTAGTCCAGCTCAACCAGGAGAGCTAAACAGTTGAAAGTAGCCTGCGCACAAGCATGTGGGCAGAACATACACATATTAGACTGACAGAAGTCTAGCCTGCAAGGTGGGAACTTCCATGTTATAGAATCTCACAAATGTAGACGGGGAGGCCCAGCCCACCGCCATACAGATGTCGTGAATGGAAATTCGCTGAGAACGAAAAAACTGTACTTCTCCTTGGTTTCAAACGGATTACATAAACTGGAAATATATATTTTTTTAATAAATTACTTCATTTAAAAGAAGAGAATTTCAGCTTCATAAAGACACATCTCTCGTATCTCTGTGACAAGTATTGACAGAGTAACAGTTCATTTTTCTGACACGTTTCAGAATGGACTTTACTGACAGAGAAAAGGCAAAACGCGCATCATGTTTATTTTTCTTTATTTGACGAAAAGTACAACACTTTGTTTTTATTGTGAGTACCCACAAAAAAAATAGACACTTAACAGGATCTAATCACAACACTTATATGTAAGATCAAAATCAACAGAGTAATTTGATTCTCTTTTGCACAGATAAGGAAAAAATCGAGCTCGTCGCGCCGGCGAGCCGGCCGACCCCAGAGGGTTAATGACGTGTTTTGTGTCAGAAAGCTTTATGCGAAGGGGCATGATCTCTCATTAATATGTATGCATTTCATATGGAAGTAAAATAATCCCAAATGTTTTTGAAACAAAAAGCCTGTTGAATTGTACTACTTGAAAAAAATATGCATTGCATTAACCCTGCTTGTATTTTAATGCATTGTATTTTTAGGGCTTGTATTTTTATAGGCTGATTTTTAATTTAGCATGGTTGAATATTTAAGCTGTGAATATTTCAAATCAAAACATTTCAAACACATTTTCATTAGTAAAATTTCAATAATCCATATTCACCTTTCATATTTCATTTCCCAATTATTCAAAGTGATTAAAAATACAACCTATAATATTCAACAGGCGGTTTTCGGTCCATTTTATTTCGCTTTGCAAATTCGCTTCCACAAATTCAGTGGTTCAAATTCGACAGTAAATTCAACGTTGACATCCAGGAGCTGCAGGAAAAGCAGTCGATTACCGAGCATAATCTCCATCTGCTGTTAGTCGACCTCACCAGCAGGGGGTGCAAGCGCGTGTTGTTGACGAAGACCAGAGCAACAGTTGGCGCAAGCCATTCATTCATAAAAACTCAGCATGCATTATGTTTTTTGTGACGATTATCTGGGTCAGTATATATGCGGAAAAGATGATAAAGGCACAAAAGCTGTTTTTATGTTTCATTCATTGTTACTTTCCCTGTGTAGCCTTATGTTATCAGCCTTTTCTACAGTGAACGGGATTATAATCTGTTTCCCTCAATACATCATCATACTCAAAGATTCCCCGAATTCCGTCAGGACAAAGCGCTTAACGTAGCTTAATGGACTACAGTGATATAAAAGACCAAACTCGCACCTTATTTGGAAAGTATGTATTGTACATGTACTGCATTAGATTAAACTGGGAAGTAGCACTTTCATATTGTTGTTCTATATTGTTAGTTTAACTAGTCGCTTTGGATAAAAGTGCCAGCTAAAAGACTAAATGTAAAATTGGGTTGACATTCGCACATTTAGGGACCGTCTCTAAAGTAACAAGTCCTATAGGCCTAAACGTTTCTAACTTCAATAGCAAACTTCAATCTATTTTAATAAATTGCGCATTATGCCTGAGCCTGACACCTACATGAACACGTTACAGTTGGTTTTATGACTGTAAGTCGTTCTTTTCAAATGGTATTTAAGTTAGAAACGTGTATACCAATGTCGTATGTAACTTTAGAGACGGTCCCTAAATGTGCGAATGTCCAATGTCAAACCAAATTTATGCCAGTATATCACTGGGAAACGCTCAGCATTAAACTTTGCGCGTTAAATTCATATTCTGAGTCCATCTGCTAGCCTGCGAGTTTGGTCTTTTATGTCCATTAAGCTACGTTAAGCGTTTTATATGTCCAGCAGGGGAATCCTGACATATTGAGGGAAACCAAACCCTAGTACTGCATGCAGCACATCACTGCAATATAAGGTTAAGGCAACTAAACAACCAAGAGAAATATGTCAAGTGTAACACTGGATCTGTACATCAGCATCGGGGGAATAACATTATCGTTCATGGTAGAGAAAGATGCATGTAGGCTACACAGGAAAAGTAATCGTGAACACACTGAATTTCACATAAAACAGACGTCATAATAATCACAAATACACTTACATTTTTGTAAATAAGTTTTTATGAATGAATGGCTTGCACTAACTGTTGCTCTGGTCTTCGTCAACAACACGCGCTTGCACCCCCTGCTGGTGAGGTCGACTAACAGCAGATGGAGATTATGCTCGTAATCTACTACTTTTCCTGCAGCTCCTGGATGTCAATGTTGAATTTACTGTCGAATTTGAACCACTGAATTTGTGGAAGCGAATTTGCAAAGCGAAATAAAATGGACCGAAAACTGCCTGTTGAATATTATAGGTTGTATTTTTAATCAGTTTGAATATTTGGGAAATGAAATATGAAAGGTGAATATGGATTATTGAAATTTTACTAATGAAAATGTGTTTGAAATGATTTGATTTGAAATATTCACAGCTTAAATATTCAACCATGCTAAATTTCAGCCTATAAAAATGCAAGCCCTAAAAATACAATGCATTAAAATACAAGCAGGGTTAATGCAATGCATATTTTTTTCAAGTAATACAATTCAACAGGCTTTTTGTTTCAAAAACATTTGGGATTATTTTACTTCCATAATTTCACACCTGAGAAAGACAAAGACCCTCCCATAATGGCCCTATTAGGTGCTATCAGGCCCTATCATTACGAGGAGCCTTGCACAAAGAATGAGGAGATTTAAAAAAGAATGGCTTTTAGATTGTTTGGATTTATTTACAACACAACATAATCCAAAGATACACAACAAAGGACAAAAAAGCGCATTAGTAAACACACTGATCTAAAGACAGAGGCTTGAACAGTCACATAACTTTGTGCCATTCCTGAAACATAGTAGCTACATACCTGTCATTTCCAAGGTGTTTGATTTTTCATTTTACCATGTTCATGTACAGAGACTGTTGAATGTTGAAGTCAGCAGGACTCATCAGTGGCATCTCGTCCCTGTAAAAAAAATAAAAAAAATAAAAAAAATAAACACCTTTGAACATGCTGATATCAAGAGAAACTATATGGCTGCACGACTTTGGGCATGCATTGTAGATTTTTCTGGTTAAAATTGCGATTTAATCATATATATATATATATATATATATATATATATATACACACACACACACACACACACACACACACACACACACACACAGTGCTTAGAGAATAAGTGAACACACCCATGCTAAAGTTGACTACCCTTCACAATATAGACATGGTTTTATTTTAGTTAGCCTAACTGAACATTTATACAAAAATAATATATTGTATTTAGACAGTATCACATATTTTACCGGAGGCTGAAATATATTTCACTAAATCATTATCTAACCTAAGCAGTTATTCACAAACAAAATAAATTACGCATAAGGCAGTATTTTAGCATGATAATCAGTGTCATAAACTAATCTCAAAACTGAGTGAAATGTAGTAGGCTAATATCACATTTAAAAAGTTTACACGAGCATATAGGCCTACGTATAGGGATATTGTGACTGTGAGGTAATCTTTCCTATGTCAAAAGCTAGCCAAAACTAGGCAAAATATAGTCTGAAAATTCATTTGAGCTCTATAATCAGAAAAGGAATTATATAACACTAAACAACTTACTCCGAGCTTGTATCCTCGGCGGGGTCAATTCGTTCTTCAAAATGCAGCCGTTCGTCGTCCGAGTTTCAAATTCCTCTGAGGAAAAGGTGAATCCTTCCCCGCTGTCCAGAATCATCTGAAGGAGTAGAGTACCATTATCAAAACGCGATGAACTATCAGTGAATCTGATGGAGAAACTTCGTGTTTTTATGCCATTGATCGCTGGGCGTGTGCTATGCATAACGTTAGATCACCTATTTACCATGTGAAAAGCGCTGGGGGCGTGGCGGCCTCAGCTAATTAAAGATAATGAACTGAGAACGAACAAACTGTACCTCTCCTTGGTTTCAAACGGATTACATAAACTGGAAATATTTCTTTTTTTAATAAATTACTTCATTTAAAAGAAGAGAATACAAGCTTTAAAAAGACACATGTCTCGTGGTTCTGTGATAAATATTGACTTAGTTACTGTTAATTTTTCGGACGCATTTCAGAATGGACCTCACTGACAGAGAGAACGCAGAACGTGCATCATGTTTATTTTTCTTTATTTGGCGAAAAGCACAACACTTTGTTTTTATTGTGAGGTTCCACAAAAAAAATACAAACTTAACAGGATCGAATGATGTATAACACTTATATGTAAGATCAAAATCAACAGAGTAAATTGAGTCTCTTTTGCACTGATAAGGAAAAAAGTGAGCTGGTATCGCCGGCGATACCGCCGACCCCAGAGAGTTAATGTTGAAATCGGAACGGAAGAGCTGTGTTTTGTCCCACGACTATAGCGTCTCACGGTCACCCAGTTGCCCTGCTGCACGGTCTCTACAGCCGGAACCGAACAATGTACAGAGTTCACTAAGCTATTCGCATCCAAAGCAGTATCTAAAGCCCTAGCACTCTTTCTATCCTCAATTAAAGTTTGGATGCGTGTCTCTAGTTCTGAAATCTTGTCTGTGTCCCTGCATTTATCACATGTAAATCCTTTATTGCTGACAGAGAAGGTTATACTATACATGTGACATGAAGTGCAAGTGACAATAACAGGAGAAGACATAACTCACCGTGTTTGTTGACTGATCCTATACTTACCACAGTTATTGGATGGATTCGTAAAAGGCGAGTGTGCGAGAGATAAATAAAATAGAATAAAGATGGCAGGCACGGATGGCGCACGAGAATAAATAAATAAATAAAGACAACAGTCACGGATGGCGCGTTAACCCTCTGGGGTCTAAGGTGTTTTTGGGGTCCTTGAGATGTTTTGACATTTGTGCTTTTTTCAGTTGCTTATAAACAAATTACTGGCAAAGGTGTAATTACACTCTATTTAGCACAAACAGGGCTACCATAATATGTTATCAACATGTATGTACATGTTTGTATTTTTGAGAGAATATTGTTTATGCGTGGTTATTGAAAAAACTAAAACTTAAAGTTTCTGAAATAAGGCCACAAAATATGTACTAAATATGTGTCCACAAGACTTTTGACTAATGGATGTTGTCGCCTAGAGTTTTTTCTTCAAAATGATCTGAAAATCATCCTGCCTTATCATTCACATAAAACAATAGATTGGTTTAAATTTAAAAATGACACTTTTTGTTTGGAAAGGCAATATGCGCAGGGGTGTGACCTGCTGTGATTCACACCTGAGAAGACAATGGGCCCGCATAATGAGCGCATAATGGCGCTGCATACTAATGAGCCTTTCATTCAGGTGTGTCACTGAGCCACAAGAATGCAATGACAATATATATATATATATAGGCCTATATAATACAAAATTGGTTCACAGTTCCAATTATTTATTTATTTTTCAAATTGTGCTTGCAAATTGTATAATATCAAATGTAAACATTTCTAGTAATTGTGCAGTTAATTCTCATACTGTTGTTACAGAAAGTTTGGGAATATATCCCAAATGTGTCACTAATAAAACACAATACAAATAATTTAAAGAGGAGGCTTATATTGAGCTTTTAAGATTTACCTAAGATTTATTTATATGTAGCCTACATATATTTTTGCTATTTTAATAAAAAGGTTACAATTACAACAACAATTAAAATTTTAACTATATTTCAAATGTGATCTTTCTTTGTATATACTAAAGTATACATTTTATCATACATATTTCACAGTTGTGGATTAATTAGTTTGAATATAGCCTACAATCGAACAAACACTATAATAACATCTTAGCAAACAAGCTTATTTGATGTGGCAGTATTTTACAATAAAAACGACATCTTGTCTTTCATATGTAACATATCGTTTTATGATTAGGACATATAAATTTTAATTTGCAGTTTAATACGTTGCTTATACAAAAATATTTTATTTCAACATATTTCAGTCGATTTTTACTCATCTCAGTATTGGAATATAGTTAGGTAAAAGCTGTTCATTCATTCACACACAAAATGCGATTCATATTCAAACAGTCTTTTTGTTTACAGACACTATTTCATATCGCGATTAGAACAAAGCACTTGAAAATAAAGAATGTACCCAGGGACGTGCACAGGGGGGTTGCTCAGGTTGCCCGGGCAACTGCCCATATGCCCTTCTCGACTCAGGTTGCCCTTCCCCGAAAAAAAAAAAAAAAAAAAAAATCGTACAATGGATGCAGAATTTCACGTAGGCCTAGATAAGAAATTAAAAAAAAATCGCAAAGCCTCATTCACTTCCATTCAGGCACTCAGCTCAACTGTTTACGTGGCTGCTGCACTGCACCCGACCATAGACTGCACGCGACCGGTGCGTAAGACCCCGCAAATTACTTAAGGCCCCACCTCCATCTCGTGTCATAGCGCGTCAAATAATGTGTACAACATCCATGACAAAATGAAGCGAAACTATCCTTCTGGTCACGAAAAGAGGAAGAAGAAAAAAAACCATGAGAGTGAATTGCAGGAACAACAATCAGGTAAACTTGTGTTCTCTCCTCTCTAAGTTTGATGTCAGCAAAGTTTGATGTTTTTCGGTCTTGCTAACCTAGCTGGGCAGGCAATGCATCTCTTGCATCACTTTGTGCCTGACAAAAGTGAGAGTAAAATACAATTATTTATTACGTTTGTTTTTGATAAACGACAAAGTGCAACGGTGTTTGTTTACTGCAGCTCGGAAAACATAACCGCGTCGCGTGTGTTATCGTGCGTTCATATGCGTGTGCACGAAATGAAACTGGCATTTTTCAAGCAGAAATATGTGGAGACCAGACATACTGTACAATACATGCACGTGAATGATGGCACTCCCAATCAAAGTACACATTATAAAACAAGACACTGATTATCTAGTCTCTAAACAACTGCACTAATTATGCAAGATAGAAAGCAATGTATTGACAATTTGACATTGATTGACTGTTGATTTATAGGCTATATTGAATTTAAAATGTTGATTAGCTGGACATACTGGTCAATATGGATGCACATCCCTCAGTAAATAATAACCATAAATCAAGAATTGCTTCAACATGCATAATAAAAATAATAAAAAAATCCTACTGATGCCGAAAATACCCAGGCTGTAGAGAGAACCAAAGTTAATCCCAAAAGCCAAAGCTCAGGGTTATAATTTATTATTTTCTTCTTATTTAGGTTTACGTTAATATTCACTTGTTATGTTAACATTCTATAGAAAATACTCTATTCAATAAATATTGTTTGTTTGAACCTCATTCTGTTCTATATTCTTGTACTTATTCTTTGACTGTTTTGTTTAAAGGAGGGAGGATTGTATTGGGAGCACTGAAGTGTCAGGTGTGACTGTGTGGCAATGGCAAATGGTTTACATAGCTCACGGCGTCACAGGTCAGGTAGAGGGCCCCTTAGCAGAATTTTGCTTAGGGCCCGAGGGGGAGGTCAGGATCGGCACTGGGTTTAGCAGTCGATTCTGTTCCCTACCGGAATTCCTGTTCCCTTTACGCAATCATACTACAAATCATGCGTAGTTGCCCGTTGTCACGGTGTTGTGCGGGTAGAAGAAGATGGCTGAGTCAAAAGCTCCAAATCAAACAGTTTTACTGATCAAACTCACAAGTACAGACAGGCAGGCAGAATGACGGGCAGAAACACACACTAAACACATCCATATAACTTTAACAACCGACCAGGACAGACTGAACAGAAGCAAACTAAATACAAGCATGAATCAAACATAACAAGGTGAAAACAGGTGACACTGATGATGATAAAGAGGGACAGGCTGGTAAGTGAGGGAGTGAGTTCAGGTGTGGAGACAAGAAGGATTCTGGGAAGTGTAGTGAAGATGACTAAGACAGACAGGTGCAGACGAAGACTGTGACAGAACGCCCCCCTTCAACAAGGCGCGACCTCGCGCCGTAGAACATCAATGGGGTGGGGGGGGGTGGGCGCCCTGAAGGCTGGCCAGGGCGTGGCCAAACTGGGACAGGAAGCCTCCAGGGCGGATCAGGAAGTGCAGGCGGCCAGGGCGGGGCAGGACGTGCAGGCAGCCAGGGCGGAGCAGGACGTGCAGGCAGCCAGGGCGGAGCAGGACGTGGGCGTGGCCAGGGTGGAGCAGGACATGGACGTGGCCAGGGCGGAGCAGGACATGGGCGTGGCCAGGGCGGAGCAGGACATGGGCGAGGCCAGGGCGGTGCGGACCCTTCGGGCGGCCATGGCGGTGAGGACCCCTCGGGTGGCCATGGCGGTGCGGACCCTTCGGGCGGCCATGGCGGTGAGGACCCTTCGGGCGGCCATGGCGGTGAGGACCCTTCGGGCGGCCATGGCGGCGAGGACCCTTCGGGCGACCATGGCGGCGAGGACCCTTCGGGCGGCCATGGCGGAGCCCTATGGCCCCCCCCAAAAAAATTCTTGGGGAGAGTGACGGAGTGTGACAATGTCTCTAGAATAAAGTCGGGGACAGGCTCTGGAACAGTCTCTGGCTGGGCAAGTGGTGAGGGCTCATTGCTGAACAGGACCAGTGGAGAAGGCTTTGATCTGGGCAGGACCAGCGGTGGAGAGGGCTTTGAGCTGGGCAGGACCAGCAGTGGAGAGGGCTTAGAGCTGGGCAGGACCAGCGGCGAAGGGTTCTCTGGGCTGGACGGAACCAGCGGCGAAGGGGTCTCTGGGCTGGACGGAACCAGCGGCGAAGGGGTCTCTGGGCTGGACGGAACCAGCGGCGAAGGGGTCTCTGGGCTGGACGGAACCAGCGGCGAAGGGGTCTCTGGGCTGGACGGAACCAGCGGCGAAGGCTTGATGCAGGACGGATCTGTCTCAGGCTGGGCAGGCATGACGTGAATCGTCTCTGGCTGGGCAGGCATGACGTGAATCGTCTCTGGCTGGGCAGGCTGGACGTGAATCGTCTCTGGCTGGGCAGGCTGGACGTGAATCGTCTCTGGCTGGGCAGGCTGGACGTGAATCGTCTCTGGCTGGGCAGGCTGGACGTGAATCGTCTCTGGCTGGGCAGGCTGGACGTGAATCGTCTCTGGCTGGGCAGGCTGGACGTGAATCGTCTCTGGCTGGGCAGGCTGGACGTGAATCGTCTCTGGCTGGGCAGTCTCTGCCTCGGAGATGAATACAGGAGAGGTGACGTGCAGATCAGGTGTCGTCATGGCGTACCAAGGGAGGAAGATCTCCAAACAACAGGAGAGTGCCTCTCTCCAGTCCAGACTGGAGAGATCTGGGAGCTCCCTGGGATCGACCCTCTTAGCCCCTAGCCGGTAGCATGCCTTGATCGTCTCGTCGCTCAAGTTGCACGTGACAGCCAGGAGACAAAACCTCTCAGTGTATTCGAACAGATCGCGGCTACTTTGAGCCACCGCCGCGATCTGTCCAGCGAGTTCCCAACTCATTTTCCTTATGAGGTCGGTTGTTCTGTCACGGTGTTGTGCGGGTAGAAGAAGATGGCTGAGTCAAAAGCTCCAAATCAAACAGTTTTACTGATCAAACTCACAGGTACAGACAGGCAGGCAGAATGACGGGCAGAAACACACACTAAACACATCCATATAACTTTAACAACCGACCAGGACAGACTGAACAGAAGCAAACTAAATACAAGCATGAATCAAACATAACAAGGTGAAAACAGGTGACACTGATGATGATAAAGAGGGACAGGCTGGTAAGTGAGGGAGTGAGTTCAGGTGTGGAGACAAGAAGGATTCTGGGAAGTGTAGTGAAGATGACTAAGACAGACAGGTGCAGACGAAGACTGTGACACCCGTAGCCTACCATCAGCCCGTTTTTTCAGGTCAGAGCAACTGCCCCTCAAAATTCCTGTGCACGTCCCTGAATGTACCTATTCTTCAGCTGGATCCGTTGCTCCTCAAAATGAAACTACCTGCACTTCTGAGATAATTTTTTCCAGGATTATTATTAAGATAGTATTATTCCTCACAGCGTCGTAAATATGAGTCTCTTTCGGTGGGTTATCCAGCTGATGTGGGCGTGGATCGCCTCAGAGCATTTGTGTTTGAATAGAGCATGCGCTCCGTGGGCGTGGTCAAATTAACTTTTATGACCTGAGACGAGAACGACTATTATTATCTCTCTCTTTTCGTACAGATTACATAAAATGAGAAAATTTGTTTTTTATATAAATTACTTCATTTAAAATAAGATAATTCAGGCTTCATGCCTGTGTGCCTGTTTGACTGAGTATTTGCAGAGTTACAGTTCATTTTTCGGACGCGTTTCAGAATGGACTTCACTGACAGAGAGAACGCAAAACGCGCATCATGTTTATTTTTCTTTATTAGGCGAAAAGCACAACACTTTGTTTTTATTGTGAGGTTCCACAAAAAAAATACAAACTTAACAGGATCGAATGATGTACAACACTTATATGTAAGATCAAAATCAACAGAGTAATTTGAGTCTCTTTTGCACTGATAAGGAAAAAAGTGAGCTGGTATCGCCGGCGAGACCAGCGACCCCAGAGGGTTAACAGGCTAGCTTTACTCAAAATAGCCGTGGCGACTAGGATGAGTGCTGTATCTTCCGGAACCGTTTTAGGCACGGCGGCCATCTTGTCCGAAGACACAGGCATGGCTGCCATGACTTGAACAGTCTCTGGCTCGGCAGGCATGACGTGAAGAGGCTCTGGCTCGGCAGGCATGGCGTGAACAGTCTCTGGCTCGGTAGGCATGACGTGAAGAAGCTCAGGCTCGGCAGGCATGATGTGAAGAAGCTCAGGCTCAGCAGGCATGACGTGAAGAAGCTCAGGCTCGGCAGTTCACTGGACATGATGTTCACTGGACATGATGGTGAACTTGGTGGGATAAGCTCCACGGCCACCGGACTCAATCTCCCCGACAGTGAAGGAGGAACCAGTCAAATGAAGGGCATAATCTAGGAACTCGCACAGTGATCCTCGAGGACCATCATTCATGTGGATTGTAACGGGTTGTTGAGTCCATAACAAAAGAACTCAATGAGAGGATAGTCTGGGAGGTTAGTGAAATTGACAATACCTACGAAGTCCTGAATATGGTCCTCGAGTGAGCGAGTTCCTTGACGAAGGCGGACGAGACGTACTGCTGGATCCATACTGGCGAAGTATTCTGTCACGTACTACTCTGAGACACAAAGGTTGAGGATCCATATGCAGTATTTATTGAACAGGGTAATCCAAAGACGTAATCGAGATAACAGGCAAGGGTCATACACAAACAATCCAAACAATAACAGATCAGGGCTGAGGCAAAGAGAGAAATCCGAGGAAACAGGCCGAGAATCGAGAGAACCAGGACACGGGAGAAACAGGAAACAAACACGCTCAGAAATGCAGTGAGACAACATACAAGACTTTGCAGGGAATTAATGTGAAAACCAGGCTATTATAGGGTGAGTTAAACAAGCTAATGAGACACAGGTGGGTGCAATCAGGAATGATGAGTCCAGGCAGAGAGTTATGGGAAATGTAGTTTCATTAGGGAATGACATTAGTCTGGGGTGGAGTGCCCTCTGGTGGTAATGATGGGCACTCTCACTAGTAATCATGACAATCAGCATGTTCACAATTGTTTTTTTACAGGAACCAGATGCCACTGATGAGTCCTGCTGACTCAAACTTTTACACAAGTCTCTTCAAACTGTTTTTTTTTCTGAGAGCGCTATAAATTTTACATATCAGCAAGCATGAACATGGAAAAATGAAAAAGCAAACACCTTGGAAATGACAGGTATGTTGAACAGGAACTGTTTCAAGTCTCTCTGCTTAGATCAGTGTTCTCAATAATGTACCCTTTGTCCTTTGTTATGTATATTTGGATTTTGTTGTGTTGTAAATAAAATCCAAACAATCAAAAAGCCATTCTTCTAATCTGCTCACATTCTTTGTTCTAGTCCCACTCAGCTGATAGGGCCATTAGGGGAGGGTTTTTGTCTTCCCAAGTGTGGAACACATAAATATTCATGATGATTCACGCCCTCCGCGCATACAGCTTTCTGACACAAAATGTGTCTTACAAATTTTAAATCGATATATTATTTTATGTCTAGCCTACGCGATCCAGTTTTCAAAAGTATTGTGAACAAATATTCATAATGGGTTTTATGACCTTATTTCAGTGACTTAATTTTTTTTCCACAAACCACACATAAACGCAATTTTCTCAAAACTACAAACTTTTACATACATGCTGTTTACATATTATTGCAGCAGTTTGTGATGTATATAGTGTAATCAGACTTTAGCTATGGAAATGTTATAAACAGAAATAAACACAAATTTCAGTGCATGTCAAAACACATCCAGGGCCCAGAAAACACCTCAGACACACCTAAGTCAAGTCGCGCTTTTAACAATGTAGATTGTTTCAAAGCGGCTTTACAGTGATAATAGGAAATTAAAGTAACAGATTGTTCAATGATTAATGACATCTCTCGTGATGCTATTGCTTTCCTCTCCAAAAAGGAGATAAATGTTAAATAAATAAAGGGAGATAACATCATCACATTTATTTAGCACAGTTAATGCATTAACCTATTTTAATAACAGTTCCAGTATGTGCTATGTGCTTTTAGAAATTGCTGGCATGTAATTCTTTATGTTGAATGTCAGCTTTGCCTAACATCGGTTACGTTTTTTTAACGGGCAATGTGATTGACATCTGCTCTGGTAGAATGTCATCCTGTAGCTACAAGTACACCACAACCATCATATTCATTTCCACTGATGACTTGAGCCAAACTCACATATTTACCAAATCAATGTTCCTCCTCCAGCAACTTGCAGTTTTAACCGCTAGAGAGACAATTTTTCTGTAGTGCAGTAATTAATAATTAAATCCATCCACACAAGTTAAAAGTTCTTTCTCCATCACTAAATGATAAGCAAGAGTCTTGCTCTTGGATTGGGTGTGAGTACTGAACTCGTCATCTATGACGGTCACGGTACCATCACTAAGGATCTGGCAAGTACATAAAATACTTTAGGTTTTTGAAACTGTCAGTACATTGACTTTGTTTTTATCCCTCCAAATGTAAAAAAAAGAAGAAAATAAATTAAATACTTTACATAAAAATTCCTACAAATAACAATATACAGCAAGGAGGTCATGCAACAACAGTGTAACTGCAGTCTAAAATATTTATTGTTGCATAACAAATACTATTTACATACTATTAAAAATGTAAACAGTATACAGTGCATACTGTAGTTATGTTGTAACCAGAGGTATTCCACCTATAAGATTAAGTGATTTGATAAAGTCAAAGTATTCAAGCACACACAGTGACCAAATGAGGAATGAGCATTATATACAGCAGCCCTTTTACAAACCTCTCACCAACTCATGTGTAACATTGACAGAGTGAGGAATCTGCTAGAAAAAAAAACAATAATCGAAAGCACTCTTTGCTAATTAGCATATTGAGTGCTGTACCTCTTGAAATTCTTTAGCAAGATGAACTGATTGGTATTCTGGAGTCCGCCAGTGTCTATCATCTCCAGTAAATTTGCTGTAAACGGGGACTGTGTTCCTGTCGCGTTTCTGTGTGCCGCCACTCCACTGTCCTCTTGTGTGATAACAAAGCTCAGCCTGACCTTTTAGCAATCAAAATCCCAACAGTCGATGTCCTATCAAACTCTCAGTGTGAGATGCCCATGCCTGGTTCAGGATAGTGCTGGTAGATTGCACCCTAGGTATCTCCTAACAAGATAAAGAAGGGGCAACTAAGATGTATTACTCCTAACAAATCAAGCCCAGCAATCTCATGGCCAACACAGTAATTCTGCTGCGTGTCACCCTGCATGGACTTGCACGCATAAATAACACGAGAAACAAAACTAGTTAAAGTCCCTCCGTCATGATCTGTCTGACCATAAACAACCTCAGCAGAAACTATTTGGCCTAATACATGATGTCAAAATAATTTCATCCAGACTCAGAAATCCTGGAGGATTCCTAATGTGGAAAATGTCAAGGAATCCAGAGGTCAGACTAGTGCATGCCATGTGTTCTTTTCCCCTTTTTTTGGGATTATATGGATTATATTTTATCAGGAAATTATTTAAAAGTCTGAAATATACATGAGAAAAATATTTGATAAATGCTAGCATTGTTGGGGAATGTTACTTTTAAATGTAACATGTAACAATAATGTATTACTCATAAAAATAAAAATAAATGGTAACACTTTACAATACGGGTGCACTAATAAGCATTAATTCATGCTTAACTAATAAACAGATAATACTGAATTAATGTGTAACTAATGATTATCTAAGCTATTCATTAATGATTACCACATTAGGAACTAATTAAGAGTCTGTAAGGTTAATGTATTAGTTCATACATGAATTGTTATTAATTAAACATGTAATTGTGGATTAATTCCCTAATAACTCATTTTTTTAACTAATAGTGTTAATTAATATGTTAATTACCAGAATGAGCCAAAGCCTTGTATTTCAACTTCCAGATAATACAGGTACACATTAATACATGATTAATTACTTCATTGTTAGGGCAAATTCATGTGTAAATTACTACAATTACTAAATGACTAGTTAATAATGATGTGTCTCAACACGTAAAGTCATAACATAATGATACCTTTGCAAATCATTAGCTAATGATTAATTAAAGCAGACAACTGGAAGTTGAAGTGCATAGCTTTGACTAATTGTGGTAATTAACACATTCATTTACACTATTAGTTAATAAAAAATGTTATTAAGGAATTAATACACAGTGACACATTGAATTAATAGCAATTCATGTATTACTTAATCTATTAATCATATAGACTCTTTATTAGTGGCTGATGCAGTAATAATTAATTAATGGTTTAGTTCTTCATGAATCATACATTAACTCATGATTATCTGTGCATTAGTTAAACATGAATTAATGCATATTAGTGCACCCGTATTGTAAAGTGTTACCAAATAAATAAATAAATAAATTGGGGGGCAGACCTGACCTGTTGAATAGAAATGGTCTCCATACTTCCTGGGGTGGTGACACTCTTCTGTCTAGTAATCTGGGACATGGTCTTGGTGTTAGTACTTGACCAACTGTGGCCCAGGTCAGGAGGCAGGCTTAACCGACCATCTGCTAGCCACCACATGTCACAAAAAACACATAGAGACTCCTTGATATCATAATATAAAGACTGTCTGTCCCTCAAACTAGTAAATACTACAAATTCCCAAACCTATTCAAGGGTAATTTCAATAAATGTTAAACAAATAAAAAAAACAATTTGCTTATCTTGCTGAATATTAGATCCCCTTCTACTAAAGGACTTATTGTTAATGATATGATCACAGATCACAAGCTAGATTTGCTGTTTTGCCAGAAACCTGGGCCCGTATGCTATAAAACTTCTCAAAAATGCTTTTAAAGGGATAGTTCACCCAAAAATGAAAATTACCCCATGATTTACTCACCCTCAAGTCATCCAAGTTGTATATGACACTCTTCTTTCAGACGAATACAATCGGAGTTATATAAAAAAATGTCCTGGCTCTTCCAAGCTTTATAATGGCAGTGAATGGCCGTTTCTGTTTTGCAGTCCATCAAAGTGCATCCATCCATGATAAAAGTGCTCCACACGGCTCTGGGGGGTTAATAAAGGCCTTCTGAAGTGAAGCGATGCGTTTGTGTAAGAAAAAAATCCATATTTAAAACTTTATCGACTAAAATAACTAGCTTCCGGCAGTCATGCAAAACCATGCTAAGAAATTATGAGCACATGCAAAAACAAGAGAGAACCAGTTACATTTTAACCCTCTGAGACCGAAGAACGCGCCAGCGCGTTCTGCTGGATTTTTCCTCACAAATAGCCTGGGTTTCCCCATACTTCCTTTGCGCAGCGCGATTTTATTCACGCTGCTAGGCAGTCTGGATACCATGGACTAGAGGTCTTCTCGGGTCCTAAAAACTGTACCCGACCCGAATCACTACTTACCCGAACCCGACGTGCATACATTTTTTTTTTAAGAAAAACCTGACCCGAGACAGACCCGATAAAATTAGACCCGAGTCCGACCCGACCTGACGCCATTTCCTTTACAACCCGACTGGACCCGAACGTAAACGGCATTTACATTGTGCACAGCCTGCAGCCCTGCGTTTCTCAAAAATGCACTTAACATAGACGCGCAAGTGTAAGCGTGCTGAAGTGCTAAAATGTCAATCACACATCACTGTAACCCATTACGTCCTATAAAATTTGGCATAATGTTATTTATCGGACCATACGATGATTAGAACCACCATTCGTTTTCCCTGATATTTTTCGCAATTTCTGTTATCGCCTCCATGCTTTTCTGACAGTGTCGCGTATTTTTAAAATTGATTGACAGGCCTGGCTAAACGACAATTCAAATACTTGCATTTAGTCAAACACCCATCCACATGATGGCGCACTAGTTCTTCTTGGCAAAGGGAGGGGTTGGTTTATGTGGAGCGAGCAACTGAGTAAATAAATGCGGAGGCAACCGTGCTTATGCTGCTTATAGCCCATTTGCACGTAGAAGCGCGGATTCGCTCTCTCACTTAAGAGAACGAAGTGTCATAGAGTTGTTTTAAATACTGCAATTTTCTTAAATGCCCAACATAGTTTAAAAGAATTCGGGTCTTCTCGGGTCCATTTGGAAAAGGCATATTTATTTTAAATTACCCGAGACCCGAGGCCACTAATACAGAACCCGACCCAGGTCCGAGACACTCGTCGGAGTTTTGGACCCGAACCCGCTCGGGTCTCGGGTCGGACCTCGGGTTTTCGGATCCAAGTGGACCCGTGAAGACCTCTACCATGGACCAAATTTTCGCCTCAGCGAGGGGACCAATCACAGAACGGGGAGGGAGCAGCAAGACGATGACGACGTCTATGCGACACACCGAAGCAGTTTGTTTATACCTATGGATCAAACATGGCAGCAGACGCGAAGTTACCTTTCGATGCAGCCTTAGATATTGTTCTAAGTAGTTTAGAACGCATATAAATCTCTGACCCATCGTCTTCTTCCTCGTCTAATTTCTTTCGCTCTACATACATCATCTGGTATAATTGAAACGATTGGCTATGAGCTACGTCCAGGCGCATTTGATAGACATTCGTAGCACCCAATAAACTGCTCTGGGAATTCGTAAACCACGCCTCAAATATAAGAAAATGAACATGTGGTTCCCAGACCACGTCTCAATGTCAATGAGACGTGGTCTGACGTTAGCCAGCTTTCACAGCTTAAACAACTTAAAATACTCCGTCATTTTTGGCCATACATATAAGTCTTTATACATATTTATAAACTGTAAAGGGTCTTATTTTATTTGTGTACACTAACAATAACAACAAATCCTTGTGTTTTTGTAAAAAATAAAGAAAATAAACAGGGTGCGCTTTCAGCTGTCGTGGTCTCCGCAAACAACTTTCTGAAAGACGTCTGATTAATGAACTGAAACTCAGCGAATACTTATCACACAAACATAAAACATACGTCTAAAGAAAGCTTGAAATGCCTACTTTTAAGTAAAACAATTTACATTTAAAACAAATATTTCTCCTGCAATGTAATCTGTATGAAACTAAAGAGATGTACAGTTTCTCCTGGCTCAGCTAATTATCGTTAATGTGGTCACACCCACGCGCAGAGCGCGCTATTCATAAGATAATGTGTTGAGGCGATCTATGCGAAATGGTAAACGCCCCCAACAATGTCTTAAAAATAATAAAGTTCTTCATTCACTTTTTCTGCGCGTTTAGAAGATGGCACGCTACCCAGGTGAGGAAGCTCTTCTGCTCGTCTTGGATAGTGACGAAGAGATTACATTTTTGGGACTCCGAGAATGAACATTTGCATTTTAAATAGCGACTGGATCCAGCCGTGGAAACAATTTCGGATGAGTATGTTTTTATTTATATTCGTTGGACTTCTATTTGGATATATTTTTTAAATGCAATTTATTCCTGTGATGTTAATTGTTACTCCAGTCTTCAGTTTCACATTCACATTTCTCAAGAAACATTTCTTATTATTATGAATGTTGAAAACAGTTGAGTACAATTTTTTTTCCATGATTCTTTGATGAATAGAAAGCTCAAAAGAACAGCATTTATCTGAAATCTATTGTAACATTATTCACTACCGTTTAAAAGTTTGGGCTCAAGATATCATTCATTCAAGATTTTAAACTACAACATAATTCGAGAATTTATTCTGATTCAAGGGGAATCAGAATGCCAAATGCTGACTGGGCGAGAGGAGGAGCTGGGGATGGAGGAGGGTAATAAGCTCCTGAGAAATGCGATAGCTGCTGATAATACTAAAGGAGCTTATATATGTATACAGTGATAGGCGTCGTATTCCTATAGGTAGACGTGGATCAGCTGAGAGTCAGCTGATGCGAGCTTGACTAACATGACCTGCCAGAACTGACGCTACGCATGATCGTTTATTTAACTCCCTGTCATCATATTATAATATACATAACATAGTATACATATACATAACTCCAATACATTATATCTTTTTCAGAAAGTGTGTTCAATATATATATATATATATATATATATATATATACACACTCACCTAAAGGATTATTAGGAACACCTGTTCAATTTCTCATTAATGCAATTATCTTATCAACCAATCACATGGCAGTTGCTTCAATGCATTTAGGGGTGTGGTCCTGGTCAAGACAATCTCCTGAACTCCAAACTGAATGTCAGAATGGGAAAGAAAGGTGATTTAAGCAATTTTGAGCGTGGCATGGTTGTTGGTGCCAGAAGGGCTGGTCTGAGTATTTCACAATCTGCTCAGTTACTGGGACTTTCACGCACAACCATTTCTAGGGTTTACAAAGAATGGTGTGAAAAGGGAAAAACATCCAGTATGCGGCAGTCCTGTGGGCGAAAATGCCTTGTTGATGCTAGAGGTCAGAGGAGAATGGGCCGACTGATTCAAGCTGATAGAAGAGCAACTTTGACTGAAATAACCACTCGTTACAACCGAGGTATGCAGCAAAGCATTCGTGAAGCCACAACACGCACAACCTTGAGGCGGATGGGCTACAACAGCAGAATACCCCACCGGCTACCACTCATCTCCACTACAAATAGGAAAAAGAGGCTACGATTTGCAAGAGCTCACCAAAATTGGACAGTTGAAGACTGGAAAAATGTTGCCTGGTCTGATGAGTCTCGATTTCTGTTGAGAAATTCAGATGGTAGAGTCAGAATTTGGCGTAAACAGAATGAGAACATGGATCCATCATGCCTTGTTACCACTGTGCAGGCTGGTGGAGGTGGTGTAATGGTGTGGGGGATGTTTTCTTGGCACACTTTACGCCCCTTAGTGCCAATTGGGCATTGTTTAAATGCCACGGCCTACCTGAGCATTGTTTCTGACCATGTCCATTCCTTTATGGCCACCATGTACCCATCCTCTGATGGCTACTTCCAGCAGGATAATGCACCATGTCACAAAGCTCGAATCATTTCAAATTGGTTTCTTAAACATGACAATGAGTTCACTGTACTAAAATGGCCCCCACAGTCACCAGATCTCAACCCAATAGAGCATCTTTGGGATGTGGTGGAACGGGAGCTTCGTGCCCTGGATGTGCATCCCACAAATCTCCATCAACTGCAAGATGCTATCCTATCAATATGGGCCAACATTTCTAAAGAATGCTTTCAGCACCTTGTTGAATCAATGCCACGTAGAATTAAGGCAGTTCTAAAGGCGAAAGGGGGTCAAACACAGTATTAGTACGGTGTTCCTAATAATCCTTTAGGTGTGTGTATATCAGTGGCGTGCGGTCAATATAAGCTGTGAATCCTCTTCATACCCAAGCCAATCGTGGACTTGATAATTAACAATAACTATAAATTGCAATAAATTCCCTAGTTTGAGGTGTATCATAAAGCTTACATGATAAAATGTTAGTAATACATATGTAACTCTCCGCTGTCAAAAGAATAACATTTATTAAAGAATGATTAAATGGGAAAAAGACGAGACGAGACGAAACGAAACCAGATAACTGAATCAAGGACGCAAACGGCACGAGGATGGGAGAGTGCGCGCCGTCACAGCTGAAGGGAACTGCTTTAATTTCCGGCATCAGCTCCCACACAGGTGTAACTCCTCAGTCATCAATGACGTCACTCAGCCTAACTCCATCCTGCGAACCAAACAAAAGGAGAAAACAACCCAAAAATATAACACATACTGGGTTCATAACACTATTTATTTATGTGCCAAACAACTGTAATTTTCTTCAAATCACGCACACCTCAAACACAACTCAACTGCTTGTACAGGTGCTTGTGAAGGCATCAACAGGTAAATGTTGGCTACTTTCCATTAAAGGTCAAATATATTAATATATTATATATAAAACTTTATATATATTTTATATTTATATATTGTGGCGCTGACACTGTTTATTCTCTGTTATAAATCTGATTACTGATTCACCTGCTGTTGGGGGGAGGTGTCCGGGAGGGAAATAGTTAAGAGGGAGGGGCTTAAGGACGGAAAGTAGAGAGAGAGAGAGAGAGAGAGAGAAAAGCTGTGAGTGGTGCGGAGGAAAGTCAGTCTAACGTTACATCTCTATTTGTGCGTTCATGTTGTTTTTGGGGACAGTTAAGACACCTCCTGATACCCGTGTTTAGGTTGTACATGTTCAGGAAATAAACCTCAGCCTTTGGTGCTTGTAAACCGGATCCTCGTCTCCTGTCTGTTTCTCTGGGAAAGTGCACGACGTCACACTGCTGTCAGAAGTGGGATCTAGTAAAACCCGTAGCTGTCTGAAATTGGGGCGATGTGATGGTCATTCTTCTTATGAGGCGTTCCGGAACAAGTTTGAGCTGGTGGCCGGGGCTAATGGCTGGGATGAAGCTGAGAGAGTGGGCCAACTCGCAGCAGCTTTAGATGGCGATGCACAACAGGTACTGCTGGATGACCAGGGAAGTCAGGTGTATAGTGTTCACGCGTTGCATCAGGCTTTGTCTCGCCGCTTTGGGGACACTACACCCGCGATGGCCTTACGGCAGCAGTTTCAGGAGCATATCCGTCAACCAAAATAGCTCCTGGGTGTGTTTATGGCTGACCTGCGACACTTAGCCCATCGCAGCTACCCAACATTCAGCGAAAGCGTGAGGGATGCATTGGTTCTGGACACGTTTGTACGGGGATTGACCCCAGATCGGTTATGGCAGCAAGTACGAATAGCTCAGCCATCTAACTTTGATGAAGCCCTTGATCAAGCGCAGGTTATAGAGGGCATATTGGATGAACGGCTAAGCGGAACGTTAAGCAACAATAATGTTGGCCGCTCCAGGGTTTTTGCTGCATGTTCCGGGGAGCAGACTCAGTCACAAACTTCTAAGGCGAATACGTCCCAAAGGGAGCTTGTGGTTTGTTGGCGCTGTGGAAAAACAGGTCATTTTAGCCGGGAATGTGCGACCCTGGATGTGGCTGTGTCCACTCCGCCGTCGGGAAATGGACAGGGGCCGGAGTAGAGGGAGGTGCTCTCTGCCCATCAACCATTTCAGAACCTCCATGTGGATCGTCTGTAGCTTTGGTTAGTCCAGTAGAGTGCTGCCGAATAGAGGCCAAAGTGGATGGACAACTGGTGCGTGCCTTGTTGGATACTGGCTCTACAGTCACCATTATTCATCCTAAATTCTTGACAAGGAGGGTGCTTCAGACCGCTCGTTTTCCCCTAGTCACTGTCATGGGTGAGAAAGCAACTTTGATGGGCCGTTGTGAGGCAGAAATCTGTGTGGAGGGACACAGTACAGTTATGTGGGTTTGGGCCGCTGAGATTCCAGAATATTGTCTCCTGGGTATCGATTTCCTGCACCAGGCAGCTGGTGGACTTGAAGGCAGCGACCCTTAACACTAGCTGGAAAATGTTCGGTTCCAATTCACTTTAATTCTATTTGGCCGGGTCCTCAGTCGCGCTACGTAGGACGTCTGAATCCTAGCTCACAAGCCCAGGGGGTCTAAGGTCCAAACCCAGTTTGTCACCAACATTACAGTGTGTAGAGATACCATTGTCTGGCTCTGCGGTCGGGCTTTCCACCGTTCCACCACCAGCCGTCTCTGATAGTGGGAACGGCAGTCAAGTTAGGGAGAGCCCAGTTTTGGTGCAAGCGGCAAGAGCTGTTTGGGAGAGAAGTAGTGAGGGTTTGGAGGAACTCCAGAAGCAGAAATTATGGTGGGTGATGGAACGCCATGATAACCTCTTTGCCGCCTCAGCCAGTGATGTCGGGCAGACGAAGTTGGTACAGCATTGTATAAACACGGGGAATGGGAATAAACACGTGAAACAGGGTATTCCGAGAGAAGTGTGCCTGATCTATTTGGATGACATTTTAGTGCATGGGAAAGACTTTGAATCAGCCCTGCGTGCTCTTGACCTTGTCATGACCAGAATAGCCCAGGCTGGTCTGAAATTGCACCCAGAGAAGTGCCAGCTGATGCAGAGAGCCGTGACCTTCTTGGACCACTATGTGAGCGCAGCAGGGGTGGCCACTGATGAGCAGAAGACGGGAGCTGTTCGCGATTGGCCGGTTCCATGCAGCCTTAGGCAGTTGCAGGCTTTCCTAGGACTAGCGTCGTATTATCGGAAATTCGTCCCTGGGTTCGCCACTGTTGCTGCTCCCCTCCATGAGTTGACAAATAAATCACAGGATTCCAGTGGGGGCAAGAACAGCAGCAGGCTTTTGAAATCCTGAAGGAGGCTTTGTGTCATACGCCAGTCTTGGCCGCCCCAGACCCTAGATTGCCATTCATCCTGGACACAGATACCAGCAATGTAGGTCTGGGTGCGGTTCTCTCCCAGGAGGGGGAAAAGGGAGAGAGGGTGATTGCCTACTACAGTCAGGCCTTCAACAGGGCAGAGCATAATTACTGTGTGACCTGACGAGAAATCTTAGCCATGGTGGAGGCAGTCAGCCATTTCAGGCATCACCTCTACAGTCTTCATTTTGTGATCCGAACAGATCATGCTTCCCTATGTTGGTTGTTGTCTTTCCGGGAGCCAGAGGGACAGGTGGCACGGTGGATAGAATGCCTGCAGGAGTTTCAATTCACCATTCAGCATCGCAAGGGGGAAAGTCACCAGAATGCGGACGGGTTGTCAAGGCGCACCTGTATGGCAGGTGTATGCCCACAATGTGAGCGACTGGCTGGATATGTGATGCAGGAACCGGCTGACATGACCCCGGAGATGGGGATGCAGGCATCTTGTTGTGCAGTGCTGCCTGATTCAAATGTAGCATGGGCCGCTGAGCAACGCAAGGACCCTGAGCTCCAGGTAGTCATCGACTGGGTGGAAGCCGGGAGGAGGCCTATGTGGGAAGAGGTCATGACTTTTGGACCAGTGGTGAGGGGGCTGTGGTCCATGCGGAATGGCGTGGCATTGAATTCGGGATTGTTGCAGAGAGGATTCGTGAAACCTGTGACAGGTGTAACCAGGTGGCAGTAGTGCCTAAGTCCTGTCACCGCTTGGTTCTGGAAGCAATGCATGGACAACCGGGGGTAGGACAAAACATTAAAACGAGTTCGGCAAGAGTTCTATTGGCACACCTGCCGTAGGGATGTGGAGTTATTCTGTCATCGGTGTGACGCCTGCACTGCTAAAAAAGGCCCAACGGGCCGGTCTCATGCCCCGCTACAACAACGGCTGGTAGGCTGTCCAATGGATCGTGTGGCCGTAGATGTACTAGGACCTTTTCCACAGACCCCTCGAGGAAATCGGTTTGTGGTAGTCGCGATGGACTACTGCCGGCAGAACTCAGAGAACACATGGGACTCAAAGTTCCTTCCCTGATCAGTATGCATCTCAGAGGGAACCCCAAAGCGAGCAAACAGACCTTCCAACAGGACTTCCGCCACTGTCCCCGCCTCCTGGTTGGGAACAGCATAGGCCTCTGGCCATTTTGTAAAGTAGTCGCGATGGACTCGTCGTCAGGCTTTTCAGGCGGGTATATGCCAAGAACGGGCATATGACCATCATTGTATGGGACGTGATTTTAATGATGGAGAGCTGGTATGGATCTATAGTCCGAAGAGGAAAAAGGGACGTTCACCTAAGCTGGATTGTGCCTGGGTAGGACCCTGTTATGTAGTGAAGAGGCTTGGAGAGTCTATTTATCGTGTTCGGAAGAGGCCTGGGGGACAGGCTGTGGTGTTACACCGGGACAGGATGGCATCATATGTGGGAGAACGGCAACCTTTCAACAGCAGAGGACAATGGCAGACCACTGGGGCGACCCACCCTGCGGACGAAGGAGCTGGAGACGCAGCGTTGGACAAGGGGTGGGAAACCTCAGCGGGCTGTGAAGAGGGTGACCCAGGCTCCTGGGGGCACTCTGGATACTCTCGGAGGAGCTGGAGACGCAGCAGCGGGAGGGTCTGGAGTTCTTCCGTGTTTAGGTTGTACACGTTCAGGAAATAAACCTCAGCCGTTTGGTGCTTGTAAACCGGATCCTCATCTCCTGTCTGTTTCTCTGGGAAAGTGCACGACGTAACAATATATACATTTTTTTAGGCTGGTCAACACTTTTGGCCACTACTATATGGCAGTTCATTGACTTTCCAACTGATCTTCAAACCATGCAGCAAAAGCAAGCCACTTTTATGAGGATTTCAGGCTTCCCTGGAGTTGTTGGAGCCGTTGATGGAATTAATGTTTGCATAATTGCTCCAACTGTAAATGATGAGACATATATCCGTAGAAAAGGATTCCGTAGCATCAACACTAATTTGTAATTATTTTGCATGATGCAAATCCATTTTTTAAAATAAATTTAAATATCAAAATAAATGTTGTAGTGTCTTGATTAAATGATTTTATAATTTCATTAAATTATTGGTTTCATGCTGCTGTGACCTAGGGATGGGTATCGTTAAGGTTTTAACAGTATTTCTACTCTTACCGATACTGCTTATCGATCCGGTACTTTAACGGTATTCTTATCGGTTCTTCTTTTCTTTTTTTTTTTCTTTTTTAAGAAATAAGAACATAATTAACATTGCTTAATATTTTTTAATTAAAAATAAATATCTATAGAAAAAGAAAAAGCAATGCTTTAACAAAACGAAAAAAAAAACATCTATTTGTTATGCAGAAGTGTGCAGGCTTTTTTGTGTTTTATATTAAGATAGGACACAATAAGAAAAAACAAAATACAATAAACAAGGATACAAATTATATACACAGTGCTTTGATTTCAGGAAGGTCTACTGTTCAAGTAATATGGCCTAAAAAGAAATCTAATAAAGTAATGAAATGTAAAATAACACTGCAAAGTTTATCATGGATAGATTAAAGCCAAATTTATTCATTCAAGAGCTGTGAGGGATTTTCTCTTTGCCTTTTGTTGTTTGATTCACATTAATGGTGCAATCGTCAGCAAGTGTATTAGACTGTTGCCCCTTTAAGACCGAGTGCAGATATAATAGGCTACTGATGCACCATATTTTCTCCCCTATTTACATCCATTTAAGACACAACTGTGATTAAGTGAATCTCCAAGCCATTAATTTTTCATTTGTTTGTGTATATTTGATCGTTTAGACGCACACACGAAGCCCAAAGTATAATTTGCCCAGGGCTGCCAACTTTTGAGTTATAGCTTGGAGTGAGAATTATGGAAAGGGGAAAGGGGAAAGGGGAAAGGGGAAAGGGGAAGGGGGAAGGGGGAAAGGGGAAGGGGGAAAGGGGAAAGGGGGAAGGGGAAAGGGGGAAGGGGGAAAGGGGAAAGGGGAAAGGGGAAGGGGGAAAGGGGAAGGGGGAAAGGGGGAAGGGGAAAGGGAAAGGGGAAGGGGAAGGGGAAGGGGAAGGGGAAGGGGAAGGGGAAGGGGGAAGGGGAAAGGGGAAAGGGGAAGGGGGAAGGGGAAGGGGAAGGGGAAGGGGGAAGGGGAAGGGGGAAGGGGGAAGGGGAAGGGGAAAGGGAAAGGGAAAGGGAAAGGGAAAGGGGAAGGGGGAAGGGGAAGGGGGAAGGGGAAGGGGGAGGGGGAAGGGGAAGGGGAAAGGGAAAGGGGGAGGGGAAAGGGAAAGGGGGAGGGGGAAGGGGAAGGGGAAAGGGGAAGGGGAAGGGGAAAGGGGAAGGGAAGGAGGGAAAGGGGGAGGGAAGGGGAAAGGGAAGGGGGAAAGGGAAGGGGAAAGGGGAAAAGGGAAAAGGGAAAAGGGAAGGGGGAAAGGGAAGGGGGAAAGGGAAAAGGGAGGGGGAAAGGGAAAAGGGAGGGGGAAAGGGGAAAGGGAAAAGGGAGGGGGAAAGGGAAAAGGGAAGGGGGAAGGGGGGAAGGGGGAAGGGGGGAAGGGGGAAGGGGGGAAGGGGGAAGGGGGAAAGGGAAGGGGAAGGGGGAAAGGGAAGGGGGAGGGGGATTGGGGGATGTAATAAAAAAAACTTGCATCTCTATTGTGATTGTCAATTTGGTAACTAAACAGATTTTTATTTAGTTTAGTGACAACATGTTACAAATGTTTACATGGTACAATGACTGGTAGGCTACTTTTTTATTATTGCTTGACACAAATTTCACGATTTCAGTTTAATTCAATTAGTGTGATTTGATTCCGATCTTGATTCAATATCGATTCATTTGGATAAATATTAGGTAGCCTACAGTAGATACATGTTAATTTTTCTCAGGAAAAAAAAAATCTCGCCTAATGCTGTAAACATAAAGAGGGCCCTGTCAGCTGGTATTATTATTAAAAGTTAAAAAATAACAACTCAAATCAAATATAATGCGTTTTTTATTATAATAACAACATTATAATATTTTAATGATATAAGTAAAAATATAATAAATATGTAATTTTGATCACATATTTAGCAAAATACTCCTCTCTATAGCTAATTTTCAAGCCAACTAACATGCTATTGTCATTAAAGGGCTTTCCTGAGGTAAATGTAACGTTATGTGACATTGTTCTCCAGCTGTTTTATTGACCTCTTTCCGCGGTTGAAATACACTGATTGATCGATATTATGTACGAGGCATATACATTTCGGTAAGTTATATTGTTTCTTTCAACATACCTATTGTTCATTTGTTTATTAAGAATTAACTAGTAGTAAAGAGCAGAGATGATTGGTTCACGTTCTGCTTGAACTGAGGCGCTACAGCGATCCGTCACTTCACATTTAAAAGCGCCAAAACAGTATGGTTTGCATTTCTTAATAAAATTGACAGAATCTAAGAGCTGAGAATTTGTTTCTTATCAAAAGTAACCTGCTCTGTCTTGTATGTCGGTGTCAGTGTTCTTTGCTTCGCGATTTATCTCTGCGTGAGAAAATGGATGTGTGGCGTGAGAGCGTGTGAAAAGTGTCAATTGCGAGAGTCTCACGCTCGATGCGTGATAGTTGGCAGCCCTGATTTGCTTGTCTTGTTGCGGTCTGTTTCAGAGCGCACGCCGCCTTGGGAACAGCTTCTCTTGCATTGATTTTTGTGCTTTTATTAGCTCTCTTTATTATCAAAGGCATCCCGCAATTTAGCAACAGTAGAGAATTTACAGTAAACATAGTTGTGATTACAACAATCACCGATTGTGCTAATTCTGATGTTACATTTGGGTTTTGGGGAGAAATGACAGTGCACCGCTGTGAAGTTGCGCCAGACAGAATGTGGCTATAGTTTTTAATGGTTTTACCTCAAATATCTTCTTTTTATAATCATTGGAAGCCAAAATCGAAATGATGGATCTAAAGTGTAACCATACGTTTGAATGTTTAGTTCCCTTTCGTTCAGTCACTCCGAGTTACGTCAGTGACTGATGAAATGGGGGTTTCGCTTGGAAGGCTATCACCTTCGAGTTCTACAAAACGAGCCAATGCCAAGGAATTGCCCTAGTCTGCTGAATTTGCATAGCGCAAATCCGCCCCACCGCGTGGGTATAAAAGGAGGAGCCCTTGCAATCACGCATTATGTTTTTGCTTCAGAGCCGAATGTATCTTCACTTCTCTCCACTGCAAGCTGTCTATGAGTTCTGAGATACGTGCTGACACCCGTCTGCACCTGCCCCCAATTCCTTTCTTCCCGGAAGTGCATGAAGAGGTCATGAGATCGTGGAAGTCTCCTTTGACTTCTCGCGACTGCTCAGCGGCCTCTTCCGCCTTCTCTGCCCTCGATGAGGCCGCGGCAAAAGGGTACACTGGGGGACCCTCGGTGGAGCATTCTGTGGCGATGCTGTCCCCAGAGCGGCTCCACCTGCCGTGGCGACCCTAAGCACCCCTCCAAAGCCTGTAGGTTTTCGTCTACTCTGGTGGTTGACGAAGCGTTCCTAGAATTCGGGCCGACTAACTCTCACGTGATCTTGAGACCCTGGCCTGGACCCATGCCCAAGGTTCCCACTACTCCTTTAAGAGATCAGGTATTAACCCTCTGGGGTCCAAGGTGTTTTTGGGGTCCTTGAGATGTTTTGACATACTCTGACATTTGTGCTTTTTTCAGTTGCTTATAAACATATTACTGGCAAAGGTGTAATTACACTCTATTTAGCACAAACAGGGCTACCATAATGTGTTATCAACATGTATGTACATTTTTGTATTTTTGAGAGAATATTGTTTATGCGTGGTTATTGAAAAACTAAAACTTAAAGTTTCTGAAATAAGGCCACAAAACACATACTAAATATGTGTCCACAAGACTTTTGACTAATGGATGTTGTCGCCTAGAGTTTTTTCTTCAAAATGATCTGAAAATCATCCTGCCTTATCATTCACATAAAACAGCAGATTGGTTTAAATTTAAAAATGACACTTTTTGTTTGGAAAGGCAATATGCGCAGGGGTGTGACCTGCTGTGATTCACACCTGACAAGACAATGGGCCCGCATAATGAGCGCATAATGGAGCTGCATACTAATGAGCCTTTCATTCAGGTGTGTCACTGAGCCACAAGAATGCAATGACAATATATATATATATATATATATATATATATATATATATATATATATATATATGCCTATATAATACAAAATTGGTTCACAGTTCCAATTATTTATTTATTTTTCAAATTGTGCTTGCAAATTGTATAATATCAAATGTAAAAATTTCTAGTAATTGTGCAGTTAATTATCATACTGTTTTTACAGAAAGTTTGGGAATATATCCCAAATGTGTCACTAATAAAACACAATACAAAAATTTTAAAAAAGTGGCAAATATTGAGCTTTTAAGATTTACCTTTAAATCTTATTTTATTTATATGTAGCCTACATATATTTTTGCTATTTTAATCAAAAGGTTACAATTACAACAACAATTAAAATTTTAACTATATTTCAAATGTAATCTTTCTTTGTATATACTAAAGTATACATTTTATCATACATATTTCACAGTTGCGGATTAATTAGTTTGAATATAGCCTACAATCGAACAAACACTATAATAACATCTTAGCAAACAAGCTTATTTGATGTGGCAGTATTTTACAGTAAAAACGACATCTTGTCTTTCATATGTAACATCGTTTTTATGATTAGGACATATAAATGTTAATTTGCAGTTTAATACGTTGCTTATACAAAAATATTTTATTTCAACATATTTCAGTCGATTTTTACTCATCTCAGTATTGGAATATAGTTAGGTAAAAGCTGTTCATTCATTCACACACAAAAACGCGATTCAAACAGTCTTTTTGTTTACAGACACTATTCCATATCGCGATTAGAACAAAGCACTTGAAAAAAAAGAATGTAGGCCTACCTATTCCTCAGCTGGATCCGTTGCTCCTCCAAATGAAACTACCTGTACTTCTGAGGTAATTTTTTCCAGGATTATTATGAAAATAGTATTATTCCTCACAGCGTCGTAAATATGAGTCTCTTTCGGTGGGTTATCCAGCTGATGTGGGCGTGGATCGCCTCAGAGCGTTTGTGTTTGAATAGAGCGCGCGCTCCGTGGGCGTGGTCAAATTAACTTTAATGAGCTGAGACGAGAACGACTATCATCTCTCTCTTTTCGTACAGATTACAAAAAATGAGAAAATTTGTTTTTTATATAAATTACTTCATTTAAAAGAAGATAATTCAGGCTTCATGCCTGTGTGCCTGTATAACTGTTTGACTGAGTATTTGCAGAGTTACAGTTCATTTTTCGGACGCGTTTCAGAATGGACTTCACTGACAGAGAGAACGCAGAACGCGCATCATGTTTATTTTTCTTTATTAGGCGAAAAGCACAACACTTTGTTTTTATTATGAGGTTCCACAAAAAAAATACAAACTTAACAGGATCGAATGATGTACAACACTTATATGTAAGATCAAAATCAACAGAGTAATTTGAGTATCTTTGCACTGATAAGGAAAAAAGTGAGCTGGTATCGCCGGCGAGACCGCCGACCCCAGAGGGTTAAACCTGCAAGCGCTGCCCTCGGAGGAGGCAGACCCAGCCTTGGCACTGCTCTATCCAGTACGAGCCCTCCGTACTTACGTAGACAGAACGCAGTGTTTCAGGACCTCAGACCAGCTCTTTGTCTGTTTTGGTGGGAAACTGAAGGGAAAGGCTCTCTCCAAGCAAAGGTTGTCTCACTGGATAGTGGTTGTCTTTGTCTTTGTCATTGTCTTGGCTTACCAGATGCAGGGTCGTCCATGCCCCCTAGGTGTGAATGCACACTTCACCAGGAGCCGTCACCAGAGTGCATGCCCGGTCGGTCAGCCCTCATGATTGGCTAGGTGCCTCCGTGTGCATGGTTCCCCCGTTGGGCAACCCCCACATGTGTATTTCCACGGTAAGTCTCCTCCGAGCTTGTGTCTTTCCCTTGCCTCAAGGTTGAAACATTCCACTCTGCGGGCTGGATACCTCTGAGTTTCTCCATATGCATCCCAGACAACAACCGAACAGTTCGGTTGTGGAATGGTACATGTATTCGTATTGAACCGAAACGGTACGGGCGTCATGGTTCGGTGCATGAATTTACACGGAGAATACACGGTATAAAAATAAATAAAACTCGCGTGCAAATTAATTAATGTAATGCGGAACTACTGTTAGATACGTGGGTTCTTTAGGGACACCAAATCTGTAACCCCGCCTTAGCTCTGAAGCTCTGATTGGCGCCAATGTAGCCGAGCTCCGCCTATGTAACTTATGCAGTTTTTTTGTCAGGTCAACGGTCCAGTGAGTGAGTCAGAAGCTGTGTCTGAAACCACTCACTAGTTCATTCATTCACTAATCCCTATAGTGTATGGCATTTGAGTGCATTTTATCTGCAAGGAGTGAACGAAGTGAGTGAATTCGGACGCTGACGTTTACACTGTGCGTCGGAGAGCTGGAGCTGTCGCAGAAACGGCTTCGTCACACGTAGTGATAAAACTACTTTTATCTTACATGTTACTTACTTTATAAAATAATATTAACAACAATAACAATCATAACGACTATATTTTATAATTATATATACCTTATATATAATTATATATATATATATATATATATGTTAGAAACTCTCACGCACACAGATGACGTGGTCGTTGAGCGTCCTCAGGCAACCGATATGATTACATACAAATTGAATGCGTTACTTAAGCCGCCTTTCCACTGCACACAACAAACGACAGCCGTCGGACTGGAAATCATTTATTTCCAATAGAGAGTCGTACGGGAGCTGCAGGGAGTTCCGATCCTATGCGTATGTGGAAAATTCGGATCCGATTTGAGCTTTGGATCCATTGAAATATCTGAACATCTGCGAATAGACCGAAAAAAATATTTTATAATTATTAAATCAATATTTATATTGATTAGCTCTATAAAATCTACTATGTTTTTATTTTAGATGTATTGAGGGTCATTTATTTTGTGTGGATATATATTTATGCATGCATTACATTCATTAAAATCATTAATTTTACCATTGTGAATAGCCGAGGGTAACGGTTGCTTCACGACCAATTTCAAAGTTCCGTGCGATTGACACTATAGGGGGCAAAATGCGACAATCGTATGTGAATGTCGTGTGCAGTGGAAAGGCGGCTTTACAGATGATTAACGAATATTTTTAAATCATCCACCAATTATCATCTCTTCCTTACAGTTTAACAAATTAACAACAATGCCACAAATTATTAAAACACCTGGCTTATAGTAAAACACATTAAAAAATAATATACCTATATAATTTACCTTATACTTTATCAGGTCATTCAATTTTAACATTCATCTATATAATTGTCACGATTTGGTCTTGTCTGTCACGTTTTGGTTTTGTTCATGTCATGTTCCATGTCTGTTATGTGATTCCCTGTTTGTCATGTGATCCTGCCATGTGTCTTGTCATTGGTTAATCGTCTGTTCATTGTTCACAGGTGTCTCTTGTCATTAGTCTTGTGTATTTAACCCTCTGGGGTTGTTCGGCCCAAATGGACCCGAATCATTCAAATAAAAAAATGTTAAAAATCACAGCTTCTTCGGAATGGTCCGAAATTTGGTGACTTTGTTGGTATTTGGTATGTGAACACCCAAAAAAAATTGGGGACAGGATGTGAACAGTCTAAGTGGTTGTAAAAAAAATAGTCACACTCAGGACCTTCGGGTCCGAAAGGACCCCCATAGGAAATGAATGGGAAATTGGCAAAAATGTGAAAAAACAGAGTTTTTTGGGGCGTACAATCTACAAATCAGCCACAATCCATAAAAAAAAGCACACAACAGTGAAGGGGAGAATCTATAAAACATCAAGAGTGCAAAACAGACACATCCACACACACACAAACACACACACACTTTTATACACATACACACTCATAAATTCAGATTACTGTACATAAATCTGTTTTGAATTTTTAAAAATCACAGCTTAATCGGAATGTTACGAAACTAGGTGACTTTTATGGTATTAGGTATGTGAACACACAAAACAAATGGGGACAGGATCTGAATAGTCTAAGTGGTTGTAAAAAAAATAGTCAAACTCAGGACCTTCGGGTTCAAATGGACCCCCATAGGAAATGAATGTGAAATTGTCAAAAATATGAAAACACAGATTATTCGATATGAAAACACAGACTATTCAAATAGAATAGTCTATTTGAATAGTCTAAGTGGTTGTAAAAAAAATAAAAAAAATACTCACACTTAGGACCTTCGGGTCCAAATGACCCCCATTGGAAATGAATGGGAAATTGTCAAAAATATGAAAACAGTTTTTTTGTGCATACAATATACAAATCAGCCAGAATGCAGAAAAAATGACTCAACGGTGAAGGGGTGAATCTCTAAAACATAGTGCAAAACAGACAGTTTATAATACACACTGTATTATATATTTATAATAATCTGTATTATAATGTAAAACTGGCACTTCAAATTACCATTTAAACCAACCAAACAAACAAAAAACAAGACAAAAATAGTCTTTGAGAATCTGTTATTATATTTTAAAAATCAACAACCTGAAAAAAAATTGGTAGATATTTGCAAAAATCACTAGAATCCCCAAGCCTTTCTACAGAGAGCTGTAAATCCACTAGTGGTAAAAATGTGCTATTGCGTGATAAAAATGCTCAGTGTGTCCACCAGATGGCATCTATATATTTTTTTTTAAATTGCTTTCATGAGGCCTAGGCTTCACTCTAAAATGTAATACAGCTTTGATAAAAAAAAAAAAAAAAAAAAAAAAAAAAATTCTATTATGTTCAATGGGAAAAAATGGGTCATAATTATTGCATAAATATTAATTATAAATCATAAAATATCTCAAAACACCAAAAAAGAAAAGAAAAAAAAATATAGAAAACAAGTAAAAAAAAAAAAATATGATTTTCTTTTTTAAAATATGAATCCTGCCCTTTGGGTCCATTTGGACGCGAACACCCCAAGTGTGACTGTTAAACGAACAACCCCAGAGGGTTAAGCCCTCATGTTTGCATGTGTCTTTGTCAAGTATTGTTACCTGTAACCACTGTTTGGAAGTCTATGTCCACGGTTTGTGTTGCATGCCACGTCATGCTTTTGTTTTATGTTTTATCTTGTTATGTTTTATTTGAATAAACTGCACTTGGGTTCTCTCTACAACTTGCCTCCAGTGGATCCTTACAATAATATTGTCTCAATATTTTAATATGTTTTATTCAAGTAATGATTAATAAAAAAAAAGAAAGAAAAAAACCCCTAAAACTAGCATGAAATAAATGTTAAAGCAGAAATAAGAAAGCTGTAAAGTAATTTCTGGTTTAAACTCGCTCGCTCCCGCACTTTCACACACACTCCGTTCTCTATGCATTGGATTCTGGGAAATAGTGCTTAGCTTTTTTTTCTTAGAGTCTAGTGCTGCTTTTTTTGTTATTATTCTATGTAATTTGCACTTTCATAAATAAGAGATGCTGTATTTTCTGTTTTATAGCTGATTGTCTTATTTTGTTGGAGTCTGGAGATGATGTGGGTACTTATTGTCATGGCGTGTGAAGAACGGCTGGAAGCAATAGCAAGTAAACAGTATTTAATGATGAATGTGAAGCAGTACAGGCAGATGTAAACAGGTGACACAGGGACTTCGGTGGTCAGGATCCGTGATGAAGTGTAGAAGTGCGGTGACGATGAGACGACAGACGGAACCCAGCGACGAAGACGAAGAACAGGAACACAAGGCAGGAACTGGACACCGGAACACCAACAAGAACGACATCAAACAACGATCTGACAAAGATGATAGAACAGCGGTAAGTAAGTAGAGTGGTGAGAGTGATTGCAGCTGGTGAAGTGAATGGGAATCAGCTGAAGTGGATCAGGTGATGTCATACACTCACACCCACTACACACGTGCATTCATACCACAACATAAACACGAGACGAGAAGGAACAGAGAATGCATCTACCGTGACAGTACCCCTCCTCCTAAGAACGCCTCCTGTCGTTCCCAGACTCCTTACCCTGTCGATTGTAATCATCGATGAGGGAGTGATCCAGTATGTCTCTAGCAGGCACCCAACTTCTCTCCTCCGGACCGTAACCCTCCCAGTCCACCAAGTACTGAATTCCGCGTCCTCTCCGCCTAGAGTCCAGTATACGATTAACCGAATACGTGGTCTCCCCATCTACGAGTCGCGGTGGGGGAGGAACCGGGATAGGCGGATTAATGTGAGAATGAAACACGGGCTTAATTTTAGACACATGGAAGGCGGCATGGATCCTCCTGTACGCGGGAGGTAATTTAAGGCGGACTGCCACCGGACTAATGATCTTGGTGACAGTAAACGGGCCAATAAATTTGGGAGCAAGTTTATTAGATACGGAGCGAAGAGGAATGTTCTTGGTTGAAAGCCACACTTTTTGACCAACGACGTATACGGAAGGCTTCGACCTGTGGCGATCGGCCTTAGCCTTAGTGCGCGCCCCCACCTGGAGTAGAGTCTCATGGGCTCTAGTCCAGGTGCGGTGACACCTCTGAACAAAGGCGTGAGCGGAGGGGACCGCGACCTCGGATTCCAGACTGTGAAAAATTGGTGGCTGGTAACCTACGCTACACTCAAGCGGAGATAGGCCCGTAGCCGACACTGGCAACGTGTTGTGGGCGTACTCCACCATGGAGAGTTGTTGACTCCAAGAGGAAGGATTCTTGGAAACCAAACATCGCAACATTCTCTCCAAATCCTGGTTGGCTCTCTCGGTCTGACCATTGCTCTGGGGATGAAACCCTGAGGACAAACTAACAGTCGCCCCTAGTAATTTGCAAAACTCTCGCCAAAATTTGGACACGAACTGGGGTCCCCTGTCGGAAACCACGTCAATCGGAAGGCCATGTAAACGAAAAACGTGATCTACGACAGTCACCGCTGTCTCCTTAGCTGAGGGTAATTTGGGTAAGGGAACAAAATGGGCTGCCTTCGAGAACCGGTCCACTACAGTCAAAACGACTGTGTTACCCTGAGAGGGCGGGAGGGCGGTAATAAAATCTAGTGCGATGTGGGACCAGGGTCTCGAAGGAACCGGCAGCGGCTGAAGTAACCCGTCAGGAGGTCGATTGGAAGTCTTACCAGTGGCACAAACCGAGCAAGCCAAAACAAAATCGTGAATGTCGCGAGCCATGAGTGGCCACCAGAATCGTTGCTTGACTAAAAAACTAGTGCGATTAACTCCTGGATGGCAAGCCACGTTGGAGTTATGACCCCACTGGATAACGTCGGACCGTAATCCCTCCGGCACAAACAAGCGATTCGGTGGGCAACCGGGCGGAGGCGTTACCCCTTCTAAGGCCTTCTTGACCCTCGATTCGACCTCCCATGTGAGTGTGGAAACGAATAGAGTCTCGGGCAAAATGCACTCGGGAGTAGACGGGCGTTCGGAAAAATCAAATATGCGGGATAAAGAATCAGGTTTGATGTTCTTGGAACCCGGACGGTATGAAAGAGAAAAATCGAAACGACCGAAAAACAATGCCCACCGAGCCTGCCTGGAGTTCAATCTTTTGGCGGTTCTGATGTATTCCAGATTCTTGTGATCAGTCCAGACAATAAAAGGTACCCCCGACCCTTCTAACCAGTGGCGCCATTCCTCCAACGCTAACTTAACTGCCAACAACTCTCTGTTACCAATGTCGTAATTGCGTTCGGCTGGAGATAAACGATGAGAAAAAAACGCGCAGGGATGCATCCTGTCGTCTGTGGAAGAGCGTTGGGACAAAACTGCGCCTACTCCCACCTCTGATGCGTCGACCTCCACCACGAACTGACGTGATGAATCAGGGGCCACAAGGATGGGGGCTGAAACAAAGCGGCCTTTCAGTTTGGAGAACACAGCTTCGGCTGTGTCTGACCACCTGAACGTCGTTCTGGGGGAGGTCAAGGCAGTCAGAGGTGCGAGTAGTTGGCTGAAATTGCGAATAAAACGCCGGTAGAAATTGGCGAATCCCAGGAACCTCTGCAGGGCCTTGCGGGAATCTGGGCTTGGCCAATCTACCACAGCCTTGATTTTCTCAGGGTCCATCCGCACTCCCTCAGACGAGACGATGTACCCTAGAAAAGGGACCGGCTGTGCATGAAAATCGCATTTCTCCGCCTTGACAAAAAGCCCATTCTCTAGCAACCTCTGAAGCACTCGTCTGACGTGTTGCACGTGTTCCTGGAGAGAAGAAGAAAAAATCAATATGTCATCTTGGTAGACATATATGAACTGATCGATCATATCTCGCAACACGTCGTTGACCAGTGCCTGGAAAACTGATGGGGAGTTGGACAGCCCGAACGGCATAACCAAATATTCAAAGTGCCCCCTGGGGGTGTTAAACGCAGTTTTCCATTCATCCCCCTCCCTAATGCGAACCAAATGATAAGCGTTACGTAAATCCAATTTTGTGAAGATGGATGCTCCCTGCAATCTCTCGAAGGCTGAAGACATCAATGGCAAAGGATAAGTATTCTTTACCGTGATGTTATTCAGCCCTCGGTAATCAATGCAAGGTTGCAGAGAACCATCCTTCTTCCCCACAAAAAAGAATCCCGCCCCCGCTGGAGAAGAGGAAGGGCGAATGAACTTAGTTGCTAGAGAATCAGAAATATATTTCTCCATAGCCTTCCTTTCTGGAATAGAAAGTGAATATAACTTGCCTTTCAGCGGAGACTTACCTGGCAGTAAGTCTATAGCACAGTCATAGGGACGATGCGGAGGGAGAGAAGCAGCACGAGACTTACTGAACACCTCCTTCAGGTCCAGGTACTCCGCGGGCACGTTAGACAAATCCCCTGCTTCCTCCTGAAACACAGAAACAGGCACAGACGAACAGGCAGACACGAGACAAGACTTATGACATTCCTTGCTCCACTCCAGTACTGATCTATGGTGCCAGTCCACTCGGGGGTTGTGAAGGATGAGCCAGGGATGTCCGAGGACGACGGGAGCAAGAGGTGAGTCTATGATGTAGAATGAAATAGTCTCAGAATGGTTGCCGGAAGTGGTGAGGGTAATGTCTTCAGTGCAAAGGGAAATGGTGGGGAGTTCTTGTCCGTTGAGTGCGTGAACTGCAATTCTGTGAGTGAGGGGTCTGAGGGGAATCTGAATCTTCTGTGCAAAAGTGTGGTCCATAAAATTACCTTCAGCCCCAGAGTCCAGAAGTGCATGGCAGTCGTGCTGTTGGACTGACCACCTGAGTCTTACCGGAAGGAGTGTGGAGGTAGATGTAATCGATGATGAGGTCTTCCTAGCGGAGATCCCACCCGATAGTAGCCTCAATCTTACTATCGGGCTTGGCCTTTTACCGGGCAGCTGTACGCGTAATGTCCGGCTCCTCCACAATACAGGCAAAGGCCCTGGGATCTCCGCCTCTCCCTCTCCTCCCGGGAAAGCCGAGCTCGACCCACCTGCATGGGCTCGGGATCGCAGACGGGGCTGACCACGTCCCTGCCGCTGGATCGTGGCGGGTCGGTCCCTGCGAAGGAACGGGTGGACGGGACTCGGCGCTCGACCCTAGACAGTCGATTGTCCACCCGCAGAGCCAAGTCGACCAACCTGTTGAGAGTGGTGGATAGATCCAGGGCGTAGATCTCCCTCTGGACGTGGTCAGCCAGCCCATGCAGGAACATATCCCACTGCGCCTCCTCGTTCCAGCCGCACTCCGCCGCCAGGGTCCGAAACTCTATTGAATAGTCGGAGACCGATCTCTCTCCTTGCTGCAACTCCGCCAGTCTTCTGGCTGCCTCCCTTCCAGAGACAGCCCTGTCGAACACCTTCTTCATCTCGGCGGCGAGGGTCTGGAACGAGGCGCAGCATGGGTGTTGATTCTCCCACACCGCCGTTCCCCAAAGCGCCGCCTTCCCAGTCAGTAAGGTGAGGACGAACGCCACTTTAGCCTGTTCTGTGTCGAACGTGCGGGGCTGTAAAGCGAAGTGCATCGTGCAACGGGTCAAAAATGCTCTGCAGAAATCTGGCTCACCGGCATAATGTTCAGGCACCGGAAGGCGGGGCTCTGACTGGGAGGGTCGCTCAGGTGATGTGGGAGGAACGGCAGATGTGGGCGGCGCAGTGGGACCCTGTAGGCGTTGGATCTGCTGGGTGAGCTCGGACACCTGCGTCACCAAAGCCTGTACTGCGCGGCCCGTGTCGCCGATCTCTTTCTGGTGAGAATCCATTCTCCTGATGCTATGATGAATAAACTCCTCCATCGATCTCTGAGTCGCACTCGCTGCTTCCATTTCCTGGTCAGATCGTTCTGTCATGGCGTGTGAAGAACGGCTGGAAGCAATTGCAAGTAAACAGTATTTAATGATGAATGTGAAGCAGTACAGGCAGATGTAAACAGGTGACACAGGGACTTCGGTGGTCAGGATCCGTGATGAAGTGTAGAAGTGCGGTGAAGATGAGACGACAGACGAAACCCAGCGAAGAAGACGAAGAACAGGAACACAAGGCAGGAACTGGACACCGGAACACCAACACGAACGACATCAAACAACGATCTGACAAAGATGATAGAACAGCGGTAAGTAAGTAGAGTGGTGAGAGTGATTGCAGCTGGTGAAGTGAATGGGAATCAGCTGAAGTGGATCAGGTGATGGCATACACTCACGCCCACTACACACGTGCATTCATACCACAACATAAACACGAGACGAGAAGGAACAGAGAATGCGTCTACCGTGACACTTATTGTTTACTGTTTACATCTTACTTTACACACTTCAGGCTGTTGCAGCTAGCTCAGGGAAGAGACTGTATGACACTAGGTGGTACAGCCTGAGACATGCACAATAAAAAAATTAATTGCCTTCTGCATTTTTGTTTTGCTTTTCCCTCCATTGTACCGAACTTGTATACTTATATATATCCTCTCCCCAAATTTGTCACTAATGAAACACCACAATAAAAAATAATTTAATGAGAAGGCTTATATTGACCTATTAAGATTTTGTTTACATCTATCTTGTAAATATATATTTTGCTATTTCATTAAAAAGTTTTTACATGTAAATCCACAACAATTACAATTTTAACAATAAAATAAAATGTATGCATTTTACAAAGAAAGATTACACGTGAAAATGTGTAATCTTTCTTTGTAAAATGCATACATTGTATCATATATATATACACACTCACCTAAAGGATTATAAGGGAAACCCCTGTTCAATTCCTCATTAATGCAATTATCTAATCAACCAATCACATGGCAGTTGCTTCAATGCATTTAGGGGTGTGGTCCTGGTCAAGACAATCTCCTGAACTCCAAACTGAATGTCAGAATGGGAAAGAAAGGTGATTTAAGCAATTTTGAGCGTGGCATGGTTGTTGGTGCCAGACGGGCCGGTCTGAGTATTTCACAATCTGCTCAGTTACTGGGATTTTCACGCACAACCATTTCTAGGGTTTACAAAGAATGGTGTGAAAAGGGAAAAACATCCAGTATGCGGCAGTCCTGTGGGCGAAAATGCCTTGTTGATGCTAGAGGTCAGAGGAGAATGGGCCGACTGATTCAGGCTGATAGAAGAGCAACTTTGACTGAAATAACCACTCGTTACAACCGAGGTATGCAGCAAAGCATTTGTGAAGCCACAACACGCACAACCTTGAGGCGGATGGGCTACAACAGCAGAAGACCCCACCGGGTACCACTCATCTCCACTACAAATAGGAAAAAGAGGCTACAATTTGCAAGAGCTCACCAAAATTGGACGGTTGAAGACTGGAAAAATTACATTCAGATGGTAGAGTCAGAATTTGGCGTAAACAGAATGATAACATGGATCCATCATGCCTTGTTACCACTGTGCAGGCTGGTGGTGGTGGTGTAATGGTTTGGGGGGATGTTTTCTTGGCACACTTTAGGCCCCTTAGGGTGTACTCACACTAGGCACGGTTGCCATGAACCGGGCCCGAGTACGATTGTCCCCCCTCCCCACTCCCCCTCTGGCCTGCACTCACATAGGGTTTCAGCATTCGTGCCGGAGCACGCTTACGTCATTACGTGCGACGGTTTCGGAATAAACAAGAAGAGCGGCGCTCTCTGAACAGAATTAGTCCATCGCTCTGTTTTCTTTGTGGATAATTTTGTGTCGTTTGGTCCACGGTGGTCCACAGCCTGTTGTTAAACAGATGTGTCGCCTTAGTGGCGCGAACATTTTCACGTAATTGTGCTGCTCGTATGAGGAGGTTTGCAAGGTGTTGGTTTTGGAGCGTTGCAAAACCATGACGACGCGCGTCCTGTTCCGTGCTCCAGCACGGTTAGCGCTCACACTGCATGCGAACCGCGCCCGAGTCCAACTGAACCGTGCTCTGGCCCACCTCTTCCAAGCGGGCCAGGGCCGGCTAATCGAGCCGCGCCCGGGCACGGTTCGGAGCACTCACACTAGTCAAACGAACCGCGCTTTGGTGGTCAAACGCACTCGGGCACGGTTCAAACTGGCTAGTGTGAGTACACCCTTAGTGCCAATTGGTCATCGTTTAAATGCCACGGCCTACCTGAGCATTGTTTCTGACCATGTCCATCCCTTTATGGCCACCATGTACCCATCCTCTGATGGCTACTTCCAGCAGGATAATGCACCATGTCACAAAGCTCGAATCATTTCAAATTGGTTTCTTGAACATGACAATGAGTTCACTGTACTAAAATGGCCCCCACAGTCACCAGATCTCAACCCAATAGAGCATCTTTGGGAGGTGGAACGGGAGCTTCGTGCCCTGGATGTGCATCCCACAAATCTCCATCAACTGCAAGATGCTATCCTATCAATATGGGCCAACATTTCTAAAGAATGCTTTCAGCACCTTGTTGAATCAATGCCACGTAGAATTAAGGCAGTTCTGAAGGCGAAAGGGGGTCAAACACAGTATTAGTATGGTGTTCCTAATAATCCTGTAGGTGAGTGAACAACACAATTATGTACATTACAATAATAATAATAATAATAATAAGTTTAATTTATATAGCGCCTTTCCCAAGCTCAAGGACGCTTCACAATGATGGTAGATGAGCAGTTTACACATAAACGGACAATGGACATTTGCCCAGTCCAAGTAATGAGCGATTGCAGTTGCAAGTCGCATTACATTAGCAATACAAACATTAAAACAAAGACAACAAACATTAATCATTAATTACAGACAGTTAACATTGTGACTGTGTTACTGCAGTCACAATGTTAACTGTCTGTAATTAATCCCACTAACATTGTGACTGTGTAATGATTACAGTCATTAATTATGCATAATTAGCCTAAAAATGAACTGTCCACAGACAGCCTATTTGGACCCTGTCGAATAAGTCACAGGTGGGCAAAGGGCCCACCTGTAACTTATTTGATAGGATCTCTTTAGGCTGTCTGTTGTCAATGCATTAACAGGTCATATTACATAACTATTCATGTTTTATTACTCAAAACATGTATTAAAGTGCACAGGGAAGACAGACAAGCATGTTGGGCTACTTTACTGCTCATAACTTTGCATCATTAGCCTAAAAATGGACTGTCCACAGACAGCCTATTTGGACCCTGTCGAATAAGTTACAGGTGGGATGCTGTTTTCGACTTAGTTTTTTGCAGCGGGCGAGTTCTCGGGAACTTTGGGTGAGTTTTTGGGAACTTCAAATTTATGAGGTGAAACCTACTCTACACCACACAGAGGACACAATACAACACAATGATGTACATTACAGTCATTAATTATGCATACTTAGCCTAAAAGTGGACTGTCCTCAGACAGCCTATTTGGACCCTGTCGAATAAGTTACAGATGGGCAAAGTAAGGGCCCACCTGTAACTTATCTGACGGGATCTCTTTAGGCTGTCCGTGGTCAATGCATTAAAAGGTCATATTACATAATTATTCATGTTTTATTACTCAAAATATGCATTCAAGTGCACAGGGAAGACAGTCAAACATGTTGGGCTACTTTACAGCTCATAACTTTGCATCATTAGCCTAAAAATGGTTTGTCCACAGACAGCCTATGTGGACCCTGTCGAATAAGTTACAGGTGGGCAAAGTAAGGGCCCACCTGTAACATATTTGATGTCCACAGACAGCCTATTTCAGTCCTTCCAGAAAAAAGTTTTTTTGTGATTGTTGCGGGCAAAAATCCTTGATTATGCAGCCCGTTTTCTTTAAAAATGTGATGGAATATGCGGGATATTTATGCAATTTTATGCAATGAAATTGCGGGAACTTGCAAAAATTGCGGGAACTAGCAAAAACTGTGGTTTGATGAAAAAGAGAAAAAAAAGTGATTCCCCCAACACCCTGTTCTCACTAGGCTACTACCTTAATGTGAAGAGTCATTTCTTATTACTTCCTATGATAAGCAAGCATACTACATCACAGAAAGTGCTGGGAATATTTAAGTTCGCATCTTGTTTTATTTCAGACCTTAATAAAAACATCAAACTTACAAAACATTGATGAGTCAAACAAGTTCTGTAGCTTTACAAAAGGAAGTTGCGCAGTGGTCGCTGCTCAACTTCAAACACACTTGTCATCTAACAACCACTATGAATGTTTTCAATCCGCTTTCCGCACCCTCCACAGCACTGAAACAGCACTTCTTAGGGTTGTCAATGATCTCCTTATGGCCACTGATTGCGGCTCCACCAGAATTTTAATTCTTCTAGATATTTCCTCTGCATTCGACACAATCTCTCACAGTATTCTCATCTCACGACTCTCTGCTCTTGGTGTTTCTGGAACTGCCCTATCCTGGTTCACCTCCTACCTGTCTGGTCGCCAGCATTACATCTCTATCCACCAGGCTAAGTCCACTACTGCCTCTGTCCCACACGGTGTTCCCCAGGGTTCTGTTCTTGGGCCTCTTCTCTTCAACATCTACATGCTCCCATTAGGTAACATCATCCGTCATCATGGCTTTAAATGCCATTGTTACGCAGATGACACCCAACTATACATCCATTCACAACGCAATGCTCCTTTCCACCCAAAATACCATATCAGCCTGTATTGATGATATAAATGCTTGGATGACCAGTAATTTTCTCAAACTCAACACAGATAAAACAGATCTACTTCTTATTGGTTCACCTCAATTTACATCCCGTTTCTGTGTTGACCATGTTAATATTGCTGGAGTTTAGGTTCAACCTTCCACCACTGTCAAATACCTTGGTATAATCTTTGATTCCTCTCTTTCCTTCCTTCCACACATTTCCTCTCTCACTAAGTCTGCCTTCTTTCACCTTCGTAATATCGCACGCTTGCGTCCATTTCTGAATATCAGCGATGCTGAAACCTTGGTTCATGCTTTCATCACATCACGGCTTGATTACTGCAATTCTCTTTTCTATGGCTTACCCATCTCATCTATAAATAAAATCCAATATATTCAGAACTCCGCAGCTAGGGTCCTTACATACACAAAGAAATCTTCCCACATTACTCCGATTTTACGCAGACTTCATTGGCTACCGGTACGTTTTCGTATTATCTACAAGATACTCCTTATCACATTCAAAGCACTCCATGGTCTTCTATATTTATGTACCACTATCTCAATTTATTTTTATTGTTTTTATGCCATGTTTCTATGTCATGTTTATTTGTACTTTATTGTAAAGCGACCTTGAGTTGTCACGGAACACACAGAGGAGGCAGAAAATCCAAGAGCAGTAGTTTTTTAATATAAGGGAAATCCAAACTCGTAGTCATCCAGGCAGGGGTCAAAATCCAATAAGGCAATCCAAAACACAAGACAAAAACATGAACAAGAACAGGCAGCAAACAGGAACAGAAGTGTGCGGACATTAATCAAGGACTCCGTAACAAACACTAACACAGACAGGGAATATATACACACAGAACTAACAAGGTGATGGGAAACAGCTGAGTGCAATAATCAGATAAGTGACAGAACAGAATGCTGGGAATTGTAGTCTAATGTGAATTACACCGTGAGAACGAGGACCTCTAGTGCTAACCCAGGGAAACACAACCAGACACTGTGACAGAACCTCCCCTCTACGGAGCGGCTACCAGACGCTCCATGACAGTACACAAGACAACCCAAGAGTCCAAGAGGAAGGTGGAATATGGAAAATCCAAGGGAGGGATGGGAGGGCCAGGACCATGAAAGGGAACAGAAACAGGGGGTGATGGTTTAGCCAGCAGCCAGGGCGAAACAGAAAGTCCATCGGGCGGCCAGGGCGAAGCAGACGACCCATCTGGCGGCCAGGGCGATGCAGACGACCCATCGGGCGGCCAGGGCGGTGAAGACCCCTCGGGCGGCCAGGGTGGTGAAGACCCCTCGGGCGGCGAAGACCCCTCGGGCGGCCAGGGCGGTGAAGACCCCTCGGGCGGCCAGGGCGGTGATGAAGACCCCTCGGGCGCCCAGGGCGGTGAAGACGACCCATCGGTCGGCCAGGGCGGAGACGACGACCCATCGGGCGGCCAGGGCGGAGACGACAGTCCATCGGGCGGCCAGGGCGGAGACGACAGTCCATCGGGCGGCCAAGGCGGAGAAGACCCCTCGGGCGGCCAGGGCAGTGACACCGGCTCAGGATCAGACACCGGCTCAGGATCAGACACAAAAACTATAACAGCCACAAGAACAGACACAAACACAGAAACAAACACCGGCTCTGGCACTGGAACGGGCACTGGCACTGCCTCCGGCTCTGGAACGGGCACTGGCTCTGGCCCTGGAACAGACACTGGCTCCGGCCCTGGAACAGACACTGGCTCCGGCCCTGGAACAGACACTGGCTCCGGCCCTGGAACAGACACTGGCTCCGGCCCTGGAACAGACACTGGCTCCGGCCCTGGAACAGACACTGGCTCCGGCCCTGGAACGGCAGACACAGGCATGTCCAGGATCCGAGCCAGACGCTCCAGATAGTCCAGGTCCATGAAGGCAGACATCACTGGCTCTGCCTCCGGCTCTGGAACAGGCAATGGCTCTGCCTCTGGCTCCAGCTCATGAGCGGGCACTGGCTCTGCCTCCAGCTCTGGAACGGGCACTGGCTCTGCCTCCGGCTCTGGAAAAGCAGACACTGGCTCCGGCTCTGGAACAGCAGACACGGGCATGTCCAGGATCCGAGCCAGACGCTCCAGATAATCCAGGTCCATGAAGGCAGACGGAACATGAACAGTCTCTGACTGGGCAGACGGGACGTGAACAGTCTCTGGCTGGGCAGACGGGACGTGAACAGTCTCTGGCTGGGCAGACGGGACGTGAACAGTCTCTGGCTGGGCAGACGGGACGTGAACAGTCTCTGGCTGGGCAGACGGGACGTGAACAGTCTCTGGCTGGGCAGACGGGACGTGAACAGTCTCTGGCTGGGCAGACGAGACGTGAACAGTCTCTGGCTGGGCAGACGGGACGTGAACAGTGTCTGGCTGGGCAGACGGGACGTGAACAGTCTCTCGACCACCTCCTCCACTCCGACCTCCACGGGTCCCGCGAAACTTGACCAATCGGGTCCCCTTAAAAAACTCCCTTCTCTCCCGCTCGGTGGCTGGGGAAGAGGTGTTACAAAACATACCGCTGGATTAGGTGTGACGGAGTCCTTCTGTCACGGAACACACACAGGAGGCAGAAAATCCAAGAGCAGTAGTTTTTTAATATAAGGTAAATCCAAACTCGTAGTCATCCAGGCAGGGGTCAAAATCCAATAAGGCAATCCAAAACACAAGACAAAAACATGAACAAGAACAGGCAGCAAACAGGAACAGAAGTGTGCGGACATTAATCAAGGACTCCGTAACAAACACTAACACAGACAGGGAATATATACACACAGAACTAACAAGGTGATGGGAAACAGCTGAGTGCAATAATCAGATAAGTGACAGAACAGAATGCTGGGAATTGTTGTCTAATGTGAATTACACCGTGAGAACGAGGACCACTAGTGCTAACCCAGGGAAACACAACCAGACACTGTGACATGAGTATTCTGAAAGGCGCTATATAAAATAAATGTATTATTATTATTATTATTATGTGCTACAACTTCTGTAAAAATGAACAAATAAAATATAAAAAAATTAAATGTGCTCCTGTTTTAAAGCTTTTCAATGATGTTCACGTCGCGTAATTACGTCACTTCATAACGTTCCCATGGCAACAGGGGGAAATGGCTGCTCTTGTGTGAAGCAAACTTTTTTGCAACAAAAATGCGAGGATTATGAAATCATGCAAGCCCCGCATATTTTGCATGGAAATCGGCAATTTATACGGCAAAAGTGTGGCGTATTTGAAAAAATGCAGCCCCCGCATAAATATGCGGACTTTGGCTGATTATGCACTAAATCATGCGATCGCATAATCGCGTTTTTCTGGAGGGACTGCTATTTGGACCCTGTCGAATAAGTTACAGGTGGGATGCTGTTTTCGACTTTTGCAGCGGGTGAGTTCTCGGCGACTTTGGGTGAGTTTTTGGGAACTTACTGAGTGAAACATACTGTACACCACACAGGGGACACAATACAACACAATGATGTACATTACAGTCATTAATTATTCATAATTAGCCTAAAAATGAACTGTCCACAGACAGCCTATTTGGACCTTGTCGAATAAGTTACTGGTGGGAAAAGTAAGGGCCCACCTTTAACTTATTTGATGGGACCTCTATAGGCTGTCTGTGGTCAATGCATTAATAGGTCATAATTCATAAATATAAATGTTTAAAAATTATTTTGATTCCAAAAGGTTACAGGAATTCAACCACAATTCACCACATTGTGTGAAATCCCCAAATCGTGAAAGGGATTCACCCGCTGAAAATTTCTAAGTCGAAAACTGCATCCCACCTGTGAACTATTTGACAGGGTCCCTGTAAGCTCTCCGTGGTCAATGCATTAATGGATTATATTTCAAAATCATAAATGTTTTATTGCTTAAATCATGGAGTACAGTGCACAGGGAAGACAATCAAACATGTTGGGATACTTTACAGCTCATAATTATGCATCATTAGCCTAAAAACGACATGTCCACAGACAGCCTACAGAAACCCCTTCGAATAAGTTACAGGTGGGCACTTCCTGTAAAATCAATGGAAGCGCCCACCTGTAACTTATTTGATGGGATCTCTGTAGGCTGTCCGTGGTCCATGCATTAATGGGTCATAATTCATAAGTGTAGATGTTTTATTACTCAAAACATACAGTACAGTGCACAGTAAAGTTCATCAAAAATGTTGGGATACTTTACAGGTCATAATTATGCATAATTAGCCTTAAAATCCAATCCATCCAATCCAATCCAATCTTTATTTATAAAGCACCTTAAAAACAACACTGTTGACCAAAGTGCTGAACACAATCTATAAACAATAACATACAACAAAGGCACAACAAAGAAATAATAAAACAATAACAGTAAACAGTAATACAAAACTGAAAGTCAACCCTCAAACTGTGTTAAAAGCCAAAGAAAATAAATAAGTTTTAAGACGGGATTTAAAAACAAAAAGAGACTCAGCCAATCTGATATCCAAAGGCAGCTCATTCCATAGTCTCGGAGCTGCCACAGCAAACGCACGGTCACCTCTAAGTTTACGTTTTGTCTTGGGGACGACCAGCAATGCCTGATCAGTTGACGGGAGCAAACGAATGGGGGTGTAAGGCACGAGCAGATCAGACAGGTACTGAGGGGCCAGGCCATGCAGACATTTAAAAACAAATAAAAGAATTTTAAAATCAATACGAAAGTGCACAGGGAGCCAGTGGAGGGTTCGGAGGATCGGTGAGATATGGCCAAACTTTCGAGTTCCAGTTAAAAGGCGAGCAGCTGCATTTTGAACTAGCTGTAATCGTGCAATAAGTGATTTGCCAAGACCACTATAAAGTGCATTACAATAATCTAAACGAGTGGTGATAAAAGCATGGAGTTAGGGATAAAAGCACAGTAAGGGCCCACCTGTCACTTATTTGACAGGGCTCCTATAGGCTGTCTGTGGTCAATGCATTAATAGGTCATAATTCATAATTATAAATGTTTTATTGTTTACATCATAGAGTACAGTGCACAGGGAAGACAATTACACATGTTGAGGTACTTTACAGGTCATAATTATGCATAATAAGCCTTAAAATGACATTTCCACGGACAGCTTACAGGGACCCTCTTAAATAAGTTACAGGCGGGTACAGTAAGGCCCCAAGACGTCCCACCTGCAACTTATTCTACTAGGCTGTTGGTGGCCAATTAGCGTGAATAAAGGTCAAAGGGACGCGGAACTCTGGGGCCCGTCCCAGGGGCCCGTGACGAGACGCATGTGTCAGTTTCGGGACAATCGGGCCTTTCTTTCAAACCGTTTTGCTGAAACACATACTTAGAACTGATCTAGAACCAGGAAATCCGGGATCTAGAACGGGGGGCCCCTGGACTAGCATCGTCTCAAATTTGGAGTTGCTGCGACCTTTTGACCCCATTTGGCCCCTGTTTTCTAGACGTCCCACTTGCAACTTATTCTACTAGGCTGTTGGTGGCCAATTAGCGTGAATAAAAGTCAAAGGGACGTGGAACTCTGGGGCCCGTCCCAGGGGTCCGTGACAAGACGCATATGTCAGTTTCGGGGCAATCGGCCCTTTCTTTCAACCCGTTTTGCTGAAACACAAACTTAGAACCGATCTAGAACCACAAAATCCGGAATCTAGAACCGGGGGCCCCTGGACTAGCAGCGTGTCAAATGTGGAGTCGCTGCGATCTTTTGGCCCCTTTTGGCCCCTGTTTTTTAGATGTCCCACTTGCCACCTATTCTACATAGGCTGTTGCTGGCCAATTAGTGTGAAAAAAGGTCAAAGATACACGGAACTCTGGGGACCGTCCACGGGGCCCATGACAAGACGCATAGCAATTTCGGGCCGATCGGACCTTATGGCTCGTTTCCACTGAGCGGTACGGTACGGGTCGGTACAGCATGATCTGGCTAGCGTTTCCACTGCCAACAGTACCCTTACTTGGTAGGCGTGGTGTTTTCCCGGAAAGAAGCGATCGACGTCATTTTCGCGCGAAGAAAGCGACATAGTAAACAACAATAGATGATAGACAGCAGATCTTGTTCTTGCTTCTCGGCATGTTTGTCACAAGAAACAAGCGCCGGCATTAGGCGTTTCTCAATACCAAGTAGCCACGCAAAGTCCGACTCAGGAGAATGATCCCGAGGATGCGAGTCTAGTAATTCTCCTGATGGGACAGTGCGTTGAATGCACCATTCAGCTCGCTCTGCTACTCCGGTTATGTACATTTTAGGCAACAATAAAACGAAATATGTTATAAAACACCACTCTGCTTCTTTTCGATTTAATTTAAATACATTTTAAACATTATAAGCACACAAATGTGGTTCAGGCAACGCATAGCTATTGATTATATTCCCTGCATGTATGTAGCCTATATTTATAACAAAACTAAATATAAAACACAACCCTGCCTCTTTTCGTTTAAATTTAAAAATATTAAACATATTCCAGGCAATGTATTGCATATTGCATTGGTACAAATGTTGCAATAAACAACATTACAGATGATCCTGTAATAAAATAAAAAAAATGACAAAACTGTCTATTTTTGTTGAATTTCAGTTTTATCAATAATATAAAAGTATAAGTAAAAGGTACAAAAAGATATACAGTAAAGCTTTAACCCATTTAATCCCAATTTTTTCCCAGACACAAAAATATCCAAATCATGTGTCATTAGTATCCCTATGAAACAATCAATCATAATTTTTTTAAATTTTAATGGAAAAGTGTGTGAAAAAGTTAGTTTTATGATCGGTCACAATTGTGACCGGTGGGATACTGTGTTGTATCAACCATTGGACAGACTGAATATAGGTCTATTTGACCTGTGCAGTGTGTGTGTGTGTGTGTGCGTGCACGTGTGTTTGTGTGTGCGTGTGTATGTGTCTGTGTGGGGTGTGGTGTGTGGTATGTGTGTGCGTGTGGGGTGTGCTTGTGTGTGATGTGCGTGTGTGTGTGGTTGGGATGTGTGGTGTGTGTGGGGTCTGCGTGGGATGTGGGGTGTGTGTGGGGTCTGCGTGGGATGTGGGGTGTGTGGTGTGTGTGTGGTGTGCGTGTGTGTGGGGTGTGCGTGCGTGTGGGGTGTGTGGTGGTGTGCGTGCATGTGGGGTGTGTGGTATGCGTGCGGGGTGTGTGGTGTTGGGTGTGCATGTGGGGTGTGTGGTGTGTGTGATGTGAGTGTGTGCGGGGTGTGGCCTGCGTGTGGGGTGTGTGGTGTTGGATGTGTGTGTGTGTGTGGAATGCGTGGTGTTGGGTGTGTGTGTGTGGTGTTGGGTGTGCATGTGGGGTGAGTGTGGTGTGTGTGATGTGAGTGTGTGGGGCTTGTGTGGTGTGGGCTGTGTGGTGTGTGATGTGAGTGGGGCGTGTGGTGTTTTGTGTTCGTGTGCGTGTGTGCGTGTGGGTGTGCATGTGGGGTGTGGGGTGTGTGCGTGTGGGTGTGCATGGGGTGTGTGGTGTTTTGTGTGCGTGTGGGGTGTGTGGTGTGCGTGCGTGTGGGGTGTGCATGTGAGGTGTGTGGTGTGCGTGCGTGCGTGCATGTGGGGTGTGTGGTGTGTGATGTGAGTGGGGCGTGTGGGGTGTGTGGTGTTTTGTGTGCGTGTGGGGTGTGTGGTGTGCGTGCGTGTGGGTGTGCATGTGGGGTGTGGGGTGTGTGGTGTGTGATGTGAGTGGGGCATGTGGGGTGTGTGGTGTGCGTGTGCATGTGGGGTGTGTGGTGTTTTGTGTGCGTGTGGGGTGTGTGGTGTGCGTGTGGGGTGTGTTGCGGTGTGCGTGTGCGGTGTGCATGCGTGCGGGATGGCGTGCGTGCGTGTGGGGTGTGCGTGGTGTTGGGTGGGGTGTGTTGTGTGGTGGGGTGTGTTGTGTGGTGTGCGGGTGTGTGTGGTGTGCGGGTGTGTGTGGTGTGCGTGGAGTGTGTGGCGTGGTGTGTGTGGCGTGCGTGGTGTGTGTGTTATGTGCGAGTGTGAGTGTGTGTTTCTGTGTATGTGTCTGTATGTAAAATTAGGTAGTAAGTTAGGTAGCAGCAGAGAGTAAGGTAGAACAGTTAGCCTTTCTGTAGTAGCATATAGATCCAATGTGTTATCCCACCGGTCACTATTGTTGCCCTTGACATGTTTGTGAGTTCTATGAACACATTAAACAAAGTTGAGTAATTGCAAATGCATATATCAATACTAGACACCTTAAACATGATGTGTACCAAAAATCTATGTCCTATCTTTATGTTAACATACTTTACTAATCTTTTCTTCGGGAGCTTTCTTGCTGCAATCCTCTTCTCTTGGCACAAACAGGAAATAAACAGCTCTGGTCATGTGACAATTTACAGTAAACATGCGACACTGCACATATTTCATTGAGACCCTTTATGATTTCAATATCTGCTGGAAATGCATTGATAGATTTTTCAGTAACATTTTTATAGCCTTAGAAATTACTTTTTTTTTTACGGTCACTATTGTGACCGTTGGGATTAAATGGTAACATAAAGCAAACAATTCAGTCAAATATACAAATTCAGCGCTCAAATATATGAAACTTCACTTAGCCTTCTGCCAAAACTATTGGCCAGGGAACGAATTATACATTCACGAGACCAAAGATATGTCTGTACAAGACGAATTATATCTCATGTTTAACCACTACAGAGACGTCAGAGTCAGCAGCAAACATCATAATGACTAGCCGGGGAAAGGCTGCTCCAGGCGGGGTGCACGAGCGCCGAGCATCCGGTGATTGCTTGGAATGGATCTTCAAATTATCATAAATCTATAAATAAAGCACAGAATTGAGCTTTAAAAAACTACTTTCTCGCCTGAAAAACTCTTAAAACTACATTTCGTGACACAATAACAGTAGTATTATATTTCAACTGTATGCTTCTAATGCCCTTGTAGCACGCGCAAGTGACAATACTCTGTCAACCAATCACCGTTCTGCAGTGAGTCTAGCTCCACCTTTTAGTACCGTACCACTGTGCTAGGTACCCCAACGGAAGGGTACCTAAAAAGTGGTACGGTACGGTTCGGCTTTTTGGTACCATTCACAACTTTTGACAGTGGAAACGCAAATAATTGCGTACCGAACCGAACTGTACCGTACCGTACCACTCAGTGGAAACGAGCCATTACTGTCCACCCTTCACAAAGCACATGGTCAAATTAATGGTGGTCCTCTTGCACTCATAGACAGACATACTCTCTTGAGTGGTCAAAGTGAGGAGAATTTGCACTGCAAAAAGACATACTTGGAACCAATCTAGAACCCTGTGATCCACGATCTAGAACCGGGGGCCCCTAGACTGCCACGATGCCGATTTTGGAGTCGCTGCGACCTTTGGCCCCTGATTTTTAGACGTCCCACCTGCAACTTATTCTACTAGGCTGTTGGTGGCCAATTAGCGTGAAAAAAGGTCAAAGGGATGCGGAACTCTGGGGCCCGTGGCGAGATGCGCGTGTCAGTTTCGGGACAATCGGGCCTTTCTTTCAAGCCGTTTTGCCGAAGCGCATACTTAGAACCGATCTAGGGGGGCTCTGGGGGGGGGGGGGGGGGGGGGGTTTGAGACTGTCTAGGCAGCAGGTGCGGCATCATTTTGGACTGTTTCAAGGTCTCTGCGTACTTTTCAAAGAAAGCCTCAACCGCAACGCCGAAAAGACCCAACGGGCTTACCGGTACGTCCAGGAGCTGCTTCTTCTCAGCATCGCGCATCTCGGTCAGCGTCAGCCAAAGCCCATGTTACTGCCGAGTCCCAGGGCGACCTTTTTAGAGGCGGCGTCCTCGATGGGAGGCGGTTGCGCGTAACCCAATTTCTCTGCACCTTCCACTGTCGTCAGCAGCTGGGTTCCCTGTGCATGGGCTCGGCTGAGTGAGGGGAGCGCCATGACCGGGTGAGCCTCCTCATGGAGCTCAGGAAAAATGGGCGCTGGTCTCTGCGGGGCGTCCGCCTGGTGGCCCGCGCCGAGGAAGGAACCATCCATCCACTTCCTAGTAGGCTGTTCTTCGGGGGCTGCCCAGTCCAGCTCCAGATGCGCTACTGCCTCAGTGAGGATAGCCATGAGCTCCTCATCCAGCAAGGCCGGAGTGGCTTCTGCAGGAGCCTCAGACCACGCTCCAAGGTCAGAGGCACTCGTGGACATGGTGTCATCTTCACCATACCAGAACGAGACCATTTACCGCGTTTCCTTCGGGGTACAGAAACTGGCCTCAGTGTAGGAGAGAGGTTCTGACACGTGTGGGCGTTGGGCTGACGCCAACTCCTCGACAGAGTCCATTGACGAAGCTTTCTGCAGTCTCCCGGCCTGCGGCTCGACGGCGGTGGGCGGGGGAGAGGCAGGAGTCATAAGGCCACCGTTACGGGTAACAGCCAGCCTCGAGCGAAGGATCTTGATCGGGATTTCCTCACAGGCCCGACAACCTGATCCTTCGAGTGCTGCCTCGACGTGGGCCCGACCCAGACACAGTACACACTGCTCGTGTGCGTCCGGGAAGTCGATGGGACCACCACACATGCGGCAAAGAGACATTTTCTGCAAAGAATCCGCCGGAGCGCGAGAGGGGATAATATTCCACATTGTCCACTCTGTTTGCGTGAATCGACGGCGAACCAGGCTCCAGGTGAAGAAGATAGATTCTGAGGTTTTTGGCGCCCTGCATCTATATTGGGGACTGTCAGCCAATCAGGTGAGGGTGCAGGCGCCATTGGCTATTTGCAAGCAAAAGAGTTATTCAAATCAGGCTTCAGCATTTCGAGGAAAATGGACGCAGCTCGTTTCAGAAGCGTCGCAGAAGCGGCTCTCCGCGCCGCTTCGCTAAAGATAGGCGCCGAGTCTATTTTCGACAGACGCCGCGTCCAAGCCGCACCGTAAATACAAAATAAAAGTTAAAAAACACTGTCAATTTCAAAATAAACAGACTCCCAATTGTATTGCACACCAATATATCCTTGGTAGAAACCATAGACTGTAAGATAGAAACCCCAAATTTAACCCTCTAGGCGCCACGGTCGAGTTTACTCGACAAGATGCGGCATTGAATAAAATGGCCGATTTTGTCAAATTGGGTGTCAAATTTCGTTCGACCTCCCCTCCACTAGATGTCAGACATGTCATACTTCATCCCCGACTCAAAAAAACGTCATGCTTCTATACAAAATCTTCGAGTTAGAGCGCATTGAATCAGTGTGATCAAAAGCGGAGCTAGTGTGCGAGTGAGCCATTTTATTAGAGCCTCTCCGCAATCGCGGCGACAGTATTGTGGTGGAGACTTTGTCTAATGCCACTGGGTATGTTAGACGAGGTCGAAGTATTCATAGGACAGTTAGGGGGCAACGTGGAGGCAGGTTGGGGAGTCGCAATGACAATGACAGTAGTCCGAGCTGTGCACACTCGGCTCGCGCGAGGCAGATCTGGCCACGCTGCTCGTATCATCTCACTCATGATCTGTGCCTTGCCGTGGGGTGAGCTTTTGAACTAAACAGGTCTTGTCTACTTGTGTTTGTGTGTCATATGAGTAATATATAGTAATATATATGTGCCCCATACATGGAATCAGAGTGCCTACTGTATGTAGTAAATGGAAAATCTCTACACCAAAAGGCCAACCGCTACATGCATTCGGTTTGTTTCTACCATATATTAGTAATGATTTACACAGTTTGTTTACTACTTACTATATACCTGAGCATTCAGTATTGTGCAATATAACATACAGAAGGTGAGGGACATTTTGGGGGGAAAGAAGTGCTGCATTTTATCATTTAAACATGTGACTTTTCACGAAAATTCTATATTCCAAGATTGCCGCCACCCTATGACGTCATAATATGCTAATTAGATGGGAAAATGTAATCCCTACATAAACCGTGGGTCATCCTCAATATTTCTCTAATTTACAGAAAGTCTCTATCTTTTATCACTTTTAAGATATAGCCTTTTGAAATTAAGATGTCAAAATCGAATGTTTTAGGAAAAAACCTCTGGGTTAAGAAAAACCACGTCAGACAGGCAAATCACGTGGTCTCGCGCATCCAGACGCTTCGCTTCTGAAATGCTCCTGGTGTGAGTTGGCACCGCGTGAAGGACGGCATAAAACTTTGTCGGAGCCGTAATCCACCGCAGACATGTGCAGTGTAAATAAGGGGTTAGGGTTAAAACAGCATACCTACATACTTGCCCCAAACATTTAATTCATAGTTGGTCCTTTCAGTTCTTTGCCTCTGCTTTTGATAAGTTTTTTGTGTTTGTAATGTTCCAGATTGGCGATGATGGGTCGGGGTGTTTTATTTTAATGTGATCCGAGACGATGAACTCTGTGAAAGGTGATTTGGTTTACAGTGTCCAGTGGGAGTTTGAGTTGAGTTTTCATGAACTCTCTGATCATTGCCTCGGGGTCATCGGACAGATGTTCAGGGATGCCAGAAAAGATCAGGTCATCGTGAGAACTTCTAGCCTTAATGTCCTGAATGGTTTCTTTCACTATTTTGTTTTCTTTTATGACAGCGTCCATCTTTTCGGTGAGTTTTTCGACAGTGGTTTGGAGGGAGTTGTTAGATTGTTCTAGCCTTTCTATATGTTTAAATGCGAATTCCAGACTTATTCGAAGTTAATACGCTAACCATTAAGTCCAGTTTGCTGCTACTGGAAGTAAGTACACTGACCTGTGTAGATGTCAGTAGATGATGCATTTTTTTCGTTTGTTTGGTTTAGGAGTACTTTGCCGAGTTGTGGTGGTATCCATTTTGTAGCGATGTATTCCTCTAAGTCCGTTAGTTTTTCCAGTGTAAGAAAATCAACTTTGGCCCCGCCCACTGGTGTTAGTCAGATGAAGAGAGAGAAGAGCACAGGGTCATTCACTGGACTAAAAATAACTGTACCTTCCAAAGGATCTTAATGCTGGGAATGTGGTTGTTTATTTTCAACAATTTGAAAGTATCTGTGCATTTCACTGGATTCTTTGGTAAATCAGTCCGCAAACTCGGCACAGGCTTTGCAGGCCTTTATGATATGGATCGACAGTATTGCCACAACATGTAAGTAACCCTGTTCATTCTAATGCCTGATCTCACCAGTGATTTATGATGTAGGCCTAATGATTAATTTAGCTACAGTCAGATGTTCTTTGTCCTGTCAGTAAATCAAACCATTGACTAAATGGTCAACTTCACATTGTTTCTCTTAGTAGGGTGTAAATAATCTGTTATTTAAACTGATTGAATTATATATATAAAAAACGCTCAAAGAACGCTCCCTTTACAATATCTGTAACTGTCAATCAAACAGCGCGTGATGGAGCTGTCAATCAAACAGCGCATGTTTATGACTGACTCTGACTCTGACTGATGAGTTCTGGGGCCCGTTCTTCGTACGTTGCTTAAAGGTGCTAAATGTAACTTTTCTTCTAAAATGAATCCTTTTTTTATTGCCTGTGTGTGAAGGGGTTGTAATCACACATTACAATGATCCACTTGTCGAGTTTTGCTATTACCTCTGAAGGCCAGTATTCCTATTTCTATGTGAAGTCTCCGGGTCGGATTTTCTGCAAAATCCATCGGATGTGACGTGCATGCGCGCTCCCGAGCCTCTCTCCTTTTTATATACAGTCTATGCGACGGCACTGCAGCTAACGACATGGAGTCTGATAACACCAAAAAACGACCTGCCTCCAGCACAACACACTCCAACACAAACTCTACATAAATATAAAAAACAAAACAAAAATGTATCTGCTGAAGCTCGTCAGTCCAAACGTGAATCGGATCGATTTAGGACGAAAACACGGATCAACATCGGCAGAGCGTTTGAATTATGGAGAGACCTCCGCTATTTTTATTGTGATAAATTACAAGTTTTCAGATATGCTGAAATAATGTTAAACTGTAATGAAATAGCAAGGTAAACTACAACATATATGAGACATGAAATATACAAAAGATTGTTCCAGGATAACAAAAAGTAGGTGCTTTAGAATGTAACTTTTATTTTATGTAGGCCTAACGTTACTAGATCTAAGTTACTGTCTAACGTCACTCATCCCACTACTATCATATTGTTTATAATACACATTTCCAGACACTTTCAGTACAGTAATGTTACTTCCTACGATCTTAATGTTACAGTGAAATTGTTCAGTCTAGTTCACTAACCGTTTTCGTTATCACATTATACATTCACCTATGTTGACATTGCTGATTGTGAAAGATGCACGAATAGTTAGTGAAATGCCTTATGCTATAACACCACATGTCGGCTAAATGCATTATCATGGTACGAGCATGGAGCATTAGTTCAACGTCAAGCTGATAAAAGTAGCCTATTATTGTAACCATGCAGTGGGAGTTTACATGAGTTTCCAGCATGTTGTGTGATGCTTTCTCCGGTGTGTTGAAAGTCTCAGTGTGGCCGTGTACCAGGAGTGCTCGCTCTTGTGTTCGAGCACGCGCAAGAGCACGAGCGCTCTTGTAAAAATTGGTTGCAATCTGAAACATCACCCATAGAGGCCGCTAGAAAATACATATAGCACCTTTAAAACATCCGAGATCAAACGTGACATCCAAGATAATATCATCATGCTCATCGTGATCCGGCTAATTAGGTTCTTCGAACACACCTGCCGGTTATGATTAGTATAGCTGGATTGAGTTATCTGAGATAATTGCGCGTCCATGCGCTGGTTTAAAAGGGGATATGTATCGATAGTAGAAACATTGATCAGCAACGCTGCTATTGGCTGCTCACCGTGGCCAAAGAGCGCGCTCAGTTTTTCACCACAGCAGAGCAAGAATTATTGCTTGAAGGATATGCTGAATTTGAAAACTTAATTAAAACACCAGGGAACACCTCAAAGTGTGCAAAAGCCAGAAGAGAGGGCTGGCAAAAAGTAGCAGACAAATTAAGTTTGAAGTGACCAGGTTAGATGTTTTTATCACTTATTACAGTATATATTTTTATATTTTAATCATTTCTAAATAATTAATAACTTTGTTCATTGTAATGTCAGTCACCACCCACTACTAGAACATGGGAACAAGTAAAAGTGAAGTACTAGAATATTCTACATAATGGTAATTTGTACTACTTATACTAATCTCTTTTAAAAAGGCACTGTTAATAAATGTTTGCCTGTTTATAAAAGCAACCAAGAAAAAGGCTGATAAAAGAAAAGAAAAGAAAAACAAACAGGTGGTGATCCTGCACCCCCACATTATACCCAAGCAGAAGAGCTGGCCCTTGGGTTGAATGTGAACCTACCCATTGTGGAGGGCATCCCTGGGTTCTGCTCTTCCTCAGACCCACAGCCAGAGGCCAGGAGCAGCAACACCTTCACTGCTGGTAAATGAACTTTAAATGATCATAGTACACTGTAAAATAATTTATTGCTGCATTAAATTAAGTAGGCCTATAATCCAAATGGCTGTCCAGTCATATCAACTGTTAAACCTTGAGTAGTAATGAATTGCTTTGACTTGTGAAAGTCTACATGTGTGACTGCAAAACTACATAAAAAACATGTTGCCATGGCATGAGTTATTGATCACATTTCCCCCAGTGTACTTCATTGTAATGAAATTGTGTTTTCCTCTTTTGTGCAGTTTTAAACAATACACCAACTTTTACCTGTTCCTAAGCAAGTGGCTGAAGCATGTGCAGTAAGACTTTTTCTAATGTTACATCATAAGGGAAGAAAGTACAACAATTTGTAATGCCCATTTTTTCCCCCAATGCACATGACAGTGAAGAAACCCTCTCAGGTATCTTTAAGTGCATAAATAACTTTACTTAATTTACACTTGAGTACCTATTATTTCTGAATGCAATATGAGTTGCAGGAGTCCACATCTACAGAAGAGTCTGCACAAAGAAGTGATGCTGAGGTGGGCAGTGTTGTACTTTTCCTTTTAATTTTTGATGCATAAGCCATGTGTTGACAGGTTTACCCCTACCCCTAGAAAATAGAGTATTTAGAAAATACTTGACAACTTAAAGAAATAAAAAACTGGCACTAGAGATAGAGTTGCTTCATAGGAACTTCAGAGTAAGTGCTAATATATTATTTCACACAGAGTACTATTGCTGACTTTGCATAATATCTCTTATTGCAGGCAAAATATGACTATCTCTGGCTATTCTTTACAAAGAACAATTAAAATAAAACTCAAAAAACTAAGCATATTTGTCTTGTCTTTTATTAAACATTAATGAAATGTTTTATATTTCTGATGGTGCAGTGTAAGGTGCCCATGCAATGTCACAGGCCCTGTCAGGTGCAACCCTCAGACTTTTCAGACACTTTAGTTGGCTAAAGTTCACTTTCATTGTGTGCCCTTGTCCTGGCTAGAGTGGCATTGTAACTGGTTTGGGTCAGGGAATGGGGTCATAAAACTCCTGTCTCCAAGCAGGATCCTGTTGTAATCACCTGTATAATGGAAAAATTCAGTTCTGTTATGATCAGCATAAGTGTATGTAATACAGTGAGCTTGATATTTATATTTTTTCTTACCACGTTCAAATAATGTGCATAAATCTCTGAAAATTCTTGAGTCATGCACAGATCCTTGCATTATTTGTGATATCCTCCTGGGACCCAGGAATAGACTTTTGTCCACTGTAGTGGACATTATATTTTAGTTTATTTCTCTGACACCGTGCATGTCACAATTTTATCCTGGATGTCCTGTAAAGAGCACATTCAGGGCTCTACAGAGATACCAAATGTTTGGAGGTTTCACCATGAAAACAACTTCTCCTTGGTCTTTAAAAATGTCTAACATTAATTTAGTGATCAAATGTAGCACTCTTATGGAAATATGATAATATATTGTAATTATAATTTAAATCGAACTACTTTTCAAATTGTATTTCATCAACCAACATCTCAGGAAAACGTTATGGGGTTTCAAATCAAAAAGTGACTTTCTGTTGCAGAACAGGGCATTGATTTCATACATGTCCACTGTAGAGGACATCAGGACTTAAATCATGTTCATCAGGCATTCTGGGAGAAATAACAAGTGAATATGTAAATAAATGATACATCAATATTCCTATGAAATATTAGATATTATTATTAAAATGTTGCTAATTATTACTCCAATTCTTACACTTTTTTTTTCATTAAATGTTGCTCCAAGAATACATTAATGTGCAAATTAGATACAGTGTATAGATACATTGCATTGAATGGGAATATTAATTTATGCCCATTTTACCCACATATTGCATAAAATAAAATGGTGTATCAATTAATTCCGTTATATCTTTCATAACATTGTTGAGAATCATCTTTATACAAATTTTGGTTTAAAAAAATCCTGAAACCCCAAAATGTATTGGTGATTGAAAAAAACATCCCATTGTTTTTGCCTACACATATAATTTTTATGTCATTTAATTGTTTTAACAACTAAGTCCTGGTGTCCACTAGAGGACATACAACATATGAATAAAATATAATTTTTCAAAAATGTTTTTTTACCATTTGTTTCTTATGCTCTAAACAATGTGATGACATGGAAAAAAAAAATAATTAAAAAAAAAGTTTTTTTCCTGGGTCTCAGGAGGATATGGAACAGTCACACACCATCTAAGAGATTTTAGTCTGTCAACTGCCTTTTAAAAATTTGATATAATATTACTAATCTGGGGCCCGTTCTTCGTACGTCGCTAACTCACTTAGCTGGATTTGATTGTTGGCGATTTGGCATAATCTTGGATTGTTTGGTTCTTCGACGCTCATCCTGGACTTGCTGTCATAGCAACAGGTGCACAAGCTTGAACCTGCTCGCGAGCAGGCTTATTTCATGTTAACAGGATTAGATCGTGGCTTTATAAGCGGAGCTGATACGGGAAGTCTTTTAGCGTAGCGCGATAGTGTAGGATACTTTCTGAGATATATATTTTTTCTCGTGAAACGATCGTGATCGGTGTCGTTTATACATTATTATATTGTTGGAAACGCACATTAATGTTAATGTCAGGCTTTAACAACAGCACAAAATGTTTGCATTGCCCTAAAATTCTTTGCGAGTGGCTCTTTCCTTTACACTATTGGAGATGCGGAGAACTTGATGAAAAGTGCTGTCTGATCGTGTCATTCGCAAAGTTTACCTGCATGGCGCTCAAGCTGTGTTTAGTTTTTTTTTTTTTGTGGCATTTGCAAGCCACTTAATACGGAAGCCCTGAACCGCAAGGTGAGAAAAAAAGAAAGAAAACTTAGCTCGTTATTTCGACTTAAGTCGTTATTTCGACATAATATCTCGTTATTACGACATAATATCTCGTTATTTCGACATAATAAGTCGTTATTTCGACATAAATATCTTTACATTTTTGCCTCACATTCACTCTCTCATTCATACACCGACGGCGGTGTCAGCCATACAAGGCGCCATCCAGCTCGCCGGGAGCAGGTGTCTTGCTCATGGACACCTCGACACTTGGTCAGGTGAAACTGGGGATTGAACCACCAACCTTCTGGTTTGTAGACAACCTACCACTGAACCACTGAGCCACTGCCGCGCCTAATATGCATTAAGCTACATTTAGCATTATAATGAGTTTCTATGGGAGGAAAATGCTTAACGTCAAATGAAACGCTTTGCGTTCATTCTGGACTTATCTGGTTTTTGTAGTATACTTTATTATGAGTTTAGTATCATATTGATTAAGAAATGCACGCACAATTATCCGTGAGCTTGATAAATGTTGCAGATATGTTTTAGGCTACTATCCACAAACAAATTGCTTTCAATTATGTGTGCAAAATTCAGAATTCAACGAATTCAGTGCAACAACAACAATAGTTAAATTAATATTATTATTATTAATAATGTAGGAAGTGAAATTTCGACTCACATCACTGAATTAGCAGCAGCCATTGCTGAACTCCGAACCGACCTGCATGACTTACGTCAATCTCACCTGCGACGAACTGATGAACGCATGGACCAGCTCTCGAGGCGGATTTCCAGCCTTCAGGACGAGGTGACGTCTTCCACACACTCTCCACATCAGACCTGCGCAGCCGTGGACTACGACATCACAGCACGCCATCGCCAGCCTGATCGGAATGATCATCACTACCGCCAGGATTGCTGCTGTTCTTCACAACGCACACAGCGAGGTCGACAACGACACTTTGAGGATGACTGTTGTCCTCCACGACGCTACCAGGGCCATGCAGAAACTGATCGAGCACTTCCAAAGGAGGACTTCTCTGGCCAAAAACATTCAAGCTACTCCCCTTCCTCCCGAGGTTGTGAGTCACAACTTCCTCACACTACACAATATGACCAATACCCCCCTCCCCCCCCCCCCCCCATAGACATCATTATGGTAGCTCTAGCTCTAGCCGATCGCATACAGGAGACCGCCGGTCTGACTTTGAATATGAATACAGAGCCCGTTATGCTCGTTCCCCCTCACCAAACCCACAGTACAGAACTTCCACTTACCACAGACACAGCTCTCCATCGCTACCCCCCCCCCCCCCCCCCATTCCCAAAGTTCACAAAGATCACCCACACGACATGTACATTTCTCCCCATCTCACAAGGCCCCTTCCTCACCACAACGGGGAAACGAGTAGCTGTCATTGGGGACCAAATGCCAGCTTCATCCCCTATAGTGGTCCGTTCATTCAAATTGCACTGGCAGGTACAGACACTGTTCATTCAAATTGCACTGGCAGGTACAGACCTTCATGCTTTGGTCGATACTGCGTCAGGTCTGTCCCTCATTACAGATGACTGTCGTAGGTCGATTCTAGCTTTGTCTACCCAGTCTATCAGTAAGTCATTTGTGTTAGCATCATCTGTAACGGGACAGTTATTGGACATAATTGGCTCTGTGATAGCGCCCATACATATTGGAGATGTAACATTTTCTCATGTTTTCCATGTGGTACGCACAGCTACTCATCCTGTCCTAATAGGATGGGATTTCTTGATTGAACACACCGTCACTGTTGACATACCACATGCACGTTTACACCTGTACAACATGTCAGTACCTCTTTCACCACCCCAGTCACTGATTCCGATTCAAAGTTCTGCTATCAGTGTCGCTCAGGTAACTGTTCCGCCTATGTCAGAGATGGCAATCCCAATTTCTGTCAAAGATAATGGTGTAGCGAATCCTTTCACAGACACGTATGTGGGTATACTGGAACCTCAGCCCCCTCCAGTCGTGACTTAGGCATTGCTCGAACACTGACATCAGTTCAAAAGGGGAGGGGCATTATTAGAGTTGTTAACCCGACTAACGAAACAGTCTCTCTTGAGGCTGGATGCCCATTAGGTCAGATTTTCTCTATCACTGGCAATACACTTGATGAGTATGCATTAGTCTCAGCTGTGACTACTTCCACAGAAGCTGTCCATCCAGTGCCTGATGTGCATTTGGAGGATACACACTTAAACGCTGAAGAACAGGCACAGCTCAAAAGCCTGCTGACTGAGTTCTCTAACATTTTTAGCTCCCATTCTCATGATTATGGGAAAACCAACCTAATTACACACAGTATCAACACGGGTGACGCTGCTCCAATAAAACTGCGCCCTTATAGAACGTTACCAGCTACTCAGGCTGTATTACAAAAAGAGGTGTCGAGGCTTTTGGACCAGAACATCGTCGAGGACTCTCACAGTCCGTGGTCAGCTCCGGTTATGCTTGTCCGGAAAAAGGATGGCACACACCGGTTCTGTGTAGATTACAGACGTCTCAATGACGTCACAATCAAAGATTCACACCCTCTTCCTCGGGTGGATGATACCCTCGATAGACTCTCTGGGGCCAGAGTGTTCAGCACAATTTACTTAACTGCTGGTTACTGGCAAATACCACTCAATCCAGAGGACAAAGAGAAAACGGCTTTCTCCACTGGTACCGGCCTATATCAATTCTGTATGATGCCAATGGGGATCTCGAATGCTCCTCCCAGTTTCCAGCGCTTAATGGAGCTTGTGCTTTGGGGTCTGCACTGGAGTATTTGTTTAATCTACTTACAGGATATTATCGTCTACAATGCTGATTTTCCACAATACCTCCAGCATCTGCGCGAAGTTTTTCAGCGATTTCGTACGGCTGGACTCAAACTTAAGCCGTCCAAGTGCCATCTGGCATGTTCTTCGGTGACTTTCCTGGGCCATCGTGTTTCGACTGCCGGTGTTGAGCCAGACCCTTCTAACATAGACAAAGTTAGGACATGGCCAATTCCGATATCAGCCACGCAAGTCAGGGCTTTTCTGGGTCTGTGCTCATACTATCGTCGATTTATTAGACACTTTGCACGCACAGCGGAACCCTTGTACCATCTCACACACAAAGGAGTATAATTTTCTTGGTCAGCTGAAGCAAATAAAGCTTTCAGTGTATTGAAGCAGGAACTGACGTCACAACCAGTTATGGCATTTCCACATTTTTCGATTCCTTTCATCCTTTACACTGATGCTTCCCTTCATTCGCTGGGCTCTGTTCTTTCACAACAAGTGGACGGAAAAGAGCATGTCATTGCAAATGCCAGCCACGTGCTGTCTACTGCTGAAAGAAAATGGTCTACGTTTGATCGGGAATTGTATGCCATTGTGTGGTCGGTCCGTCATTTTCGACAATATCTTTCATGTCATCCATTCACCATCATTACTGATCATAAGCCTCTGGTCGGTCTCAAGAAACTTCCGTTGGACCATGACCCTACAGGTAGAAGGGCACGTTGGGCCATAGAACTGGACCTTCATGACTGGCATGTCATTCACCGTAATGGCGCTAAACACCTTAATGCAGACGCCATGTCCAGACGGCCAGAGACCGTTCCTCAGGAACCAGATGGGTGTCTTCAGAGCGAGACAGCAGAGACAGAGTCTTCTGTCTCTGTAGCAACTCAGACTACATCAATAGCTTTGCAGGCTGAACCGATGTCAAGCACACTCCCAAACACTGTCTAGGGACGCGAATGCCCCTTTGCCCGTGATTGTTCCAAACCACACAACATCAAATCTTGTGCAATTCCGAAGTGAGGGAAACGTCATGGGACGACAAAGGTCAGACCCAGATTTAGCCGTTGTGCTCTCTTGGATGGAAACAGGAAGTAGACCACCCTTATTGAGGCTACGTGATGCTTCATCATACCTCAGGAAACTATGGGCACAGTTTAGTCACCTAGTTGTCCATAATGGAGTGTTATAAAGACATTCACGCAGATCTTTTGGGGACAATGCCTTGCAAGTTGTCATTCCTACTTTGTTGATTCCTGAAGTCCTCAATCACGTTCATGGACACCCTTCAGTGGGTCATTATGGCCTGGCCAAAACTTTGGACAGAGCCATGCGGTCCTTCTACTGGCCTTACATGTCGCCTCATTCCTATCTCTCCTGACCGTCCATTTCAAATAGTGTCCGCAGACATAACAGAGTTACCTATTTCTACCAAGGCCAACCGTTATGTTCTAGTAATAATGGACCTGTACACTAAATTTGTCAATCTCTACCCATTGAAGGATCAAACTGCTGTCTCAGTAGCAGGCTGCATCTTTGACCACTATATTCCACAACATGGTGTCCCTGAGGCCCTACATTCTGACCAGGGCAGACAGTTTGAATCCGACCTCATAAAGCACCTTTGTAACTTGCTATAAATCAAGCCGTCCTTCGGATGAGATGTTAAACCGAGGCCCTGACTCTCTGTGGTCATTAAAAATCCCATGGCACTTCTCGTAAAGAGTAGGGGTGTAACCCCGGTGTCCTGGCCACATTTCCACCCATTGGCCCCTGCCAATCATGGCCTCCTAATAATCCCCATCCACTGAATTGGCTCTATCACTCTCTCTCTTCTCCAACTATAGTTGGTGTGTGGTGAGCGCACTGGCGCCATTGTACTGTGGCTGCCGTTGCATCATCCAAGTGGATGCTGCACACTGGTGCTGGTTGAGGAGAGAACCCCTGATATGATTGTAAAGCGTTTTGGGTGTACAGTAGTACATATGAAAGCGCTATATAAATGCCTCATTCATGCCTCATTCATTCAAGAAGCTTCGCACGTCCCCTTATCACGCTCAATGTGACGGGGCTGTTGAGCGCTTTAATCGTAGGCAAGGCAAGGCAAGGCAAGTTTATTTAGATAGCACATTTCATACACAATGGCAATTCAAAGTGCTTTACATAGGAGAAAATAAAATAATCAAAACAAATAAGAATAATTAAAACAGTTTAGAATAAAAAATAAAATAAAGTACAGTAAAAACAGTCGGACGAACAGTGGCACAGTGCTCATTCAGTAAATGCATAGCTAAACAGAAGTGTTTTGAGTCTGGATTTGAATGTGACTACTGCAGGAGCACATCTGATCTCCTCTGGAAGCTGGTTCCAGCTGCGGCTGGCATAATAGCTAAAAGCGGACTCACCATGCTTAGAGTGAACCCTTGGTATTTCTAGCTGATGTGATCCTAATGATCTGAGTGATCTGTTTGGTTTATATTCAGTGAGCATATCTGCAATATATTGAGGTCCTATGCCATTGAATGATTTATATACCAGTAATAATACTTTAAAATCAATCCTAAATGTAACTGGGAGCCAGTGTAAAGACCTGAGGACTGGTGTGATATGTTCATATTTTCTGGTCCTGCTCAGAATCCTGGCAGCAGCATTCTGTATGAGCTGCACTGTCTTATGGTCTTTTTAGGAAGGCCAGTGAGGAGTCCATTACAATAATCCACCCTGCTGGTGATAAAAGCATGCACAAGTTTCTCTAAGTCTTGACTGGAAACAAAGCATCTAATTCTTGCAATATTTTTCAAATGATAGTATGCTGATTTAGTAACTGCTTTGACATGACTACTGAAACTAAGGTCTGACTGTAGAGACACACCAAGATTCCTGACTTGATTTTTAGTTGTTAGACCCCTAGAGTCAAGGTATGCATTCACCTTGAGAACTTCATCTTTGTTTCCAAACGCAATGACTTCAGTTTTGTCTTTGTTTAACTGAAGAAAGTTTTGGCACATCCAACCGTTTACTTCATCAATGCATTGGCACAGGGAGTCAATGGGGCTGTAGTCGTTAGGCGATAGGGCTAAGTAGAGCTGTGTGTCGTCTGCATAGCTGTGGTAAGAGATTCGGTTCTTTCTCATTATTTGGCTCAATGGGAGCATATACAGGTTGAATAGGAGTGGTGCAAGAATTGAGCCTTGGGGGACTCCGCATTTCATGGATGTCCACTCAGACTTATGGTATCCTATACTCACATAATAACCTCTCCCTTCTAAGTATGACCTGAACCATTTTAGGACTATCCCAGAAAGCCCCACTCAGTTTTCCAGCCTGTCAAGAAGTATGTTGTGATCGACAGTGTCAAATGCAGCACTGAGGTCGAGTAGTACCAGCACTGATAATTTGCCTGTATCAGTATTTAAGCAAATGTTGTTTATTATCTTTATGAGAGCTGTCTCTGTGCTGTGATGCGATCGGAAACCAGATTGAAAATTGTCAAAGTATCCATTCAAGCTTAAGAATTTGTTCAGCTGATTGAAGACAACTTTTTCAATGATCTTGCCTATGAAAGGAAGATTTGAGATCGGTCTATAATTGCTTAAGATGGTCTTATCCAGATTGCTCTTTTTCAGGAGGGGCTTGACAACTGCAGTTTTCAGGGAGTTTGGAAAACTCCCAGAGAGAAGTGAGGCATTTACCACTTCTAGGAGATCTGCTTCTAAGCTGTTTAACACACTTTTGAAAAAAGATGTGGGAAGTGCGTCAAGGGCTCAGGTTGATGTTTTAAGGTGCTGTACGGTTTCTTCCAAAATTTTGCCATCAATTTCTTCGAAAACAGACATAATAACTACTTTCCCAGTTAGTGGTCTGATCTGTTTGACCCCAGCGCAACTCAAGGATGAGCTGATCACCTTTCTGATATTATTGATTTTCTCAGAGAAGAAAGAAGCAAACTCACTGCACTTGCTGTCTGAGAGCATTTCACTGGGAATCTGGCTTGGGGGGTTTGTCAGTCTCTCTACAGTAGCAAAAAGAGTGTGTGTGTTGTTTAAGTTGCTGTTTATAATATTCGAGAAGAAAGTCTGTCTAGCTTTGCCTAGTTCCATATTAAAAGCATGGATGCTGTCTTTGTAGATGTTATAATGGACTACAAGTTTTCTCTTCTGCATTGTCTGCATTGTCTTTTCATGTTTTGCACAGCTGTTGAGTTTCTCCAAGGTGCTTTTTGTCTACCACTATTTTTCCTGACTTTCACAGGAGCAATATCATCAATTACACTTTTAATTTTTGAGTTAAAAGATTCAAGGAGAAAATCAACAGAGTCAGCAGATATGCTTGGTTCTCTTACGAGAGTATCTCTCGTACTGCGTAATAGCTTACGCTAGGGGAAAAACTCTTTTCCGCGAGATATTGAAGCCAAAAATTATCCTTAATTTTTTAATAATGTAAAACGCTTTGCAGCAGCAAGCAGACATAGGCGAAACAGCTCGCGCGCCTATTGGCTGCTCTGCAGCAAATGCAGCAGCCTATCGAGAGAGACTCTGCGTGACGTAATGACCAATGGGGGCCATTCGCGCCCATATCGTCACGTCCCGCCAGAAGGGGCGTGGTCTCACCCTATAAATATGCTCGTTAGGCTGATACAAACTGATTTTTACCTCTTCAGCGAAGCACACGCATCGCTGGATCCGGAGTGAGAAGCCGCGCCGTCGAAGCAAGCCTTTCAGCGGGACGAGCTCTGGAGTCGCTGGCCTCGCCGCCTTCAACTGCCGTACCTGCTGCGCTTTCCGGCGTTATATATCCTTTTCATACTCTGTGTGTATTTACTCTGTTGAGAGTGTTTGTCAGCTTACTTCGCGACTCACACTTCTCTCACAAAAGAGCTGCGTCTTTTTAAAGATACCTTCCTGTGGCTCGTGCCGCGCCCCGCTCAGCGATGGAGACCGGCACGTCATCTGTGTTTCCTGCCTGGGTGAGGATCACGCGGCTCTCGCGCTCGCTGAAGGCGGATGCCCTCATTGCGAGCTTTTGCCCATGGTGACTCTGAGGACTCGCCTGGCATCATTCTCCGAGCCTTCACCGCAGCCCGCCGTGGTGCCGCGCCGCAAGAAGCGCCGCGCCCAGCGCGCTCCCGAGCTCTCTCCAGCCCGCTAAAGCTCGCCGGTTCGCCCGCCAGCTTCGCCGGTTTCGCTCGAGTCGCTCACTGACGGTCAACGGCCGCCGCCTGCCGCCGCGTCCATCCACGAGTTTGACGAACCCACCGAGGCGTGTTCTCTTCTGGCATCCGATAGCGAGGATTGGGCGAGCTCCGTGGACCTCCCCTCCGCTAGCGTTTCCCGCCAGACCACTGGTAAGAGAGCCGGCATTGAGACTGAGCTGATGCGTCTGCTCTCTCAGGCCGTGGATAGCATCGGCCTCGATTGGGAAGCGCCCGCGCAACCGCCGCGCAACAGGCGAGCTCTGTGGACCTCCGCCTTCTGTCCGCGAGTCGTCAAGGAAACGGGCCAGCATTCTACCCCGCCCCCCATGGGCGTGCGTCACCGGCAAATGAGAAAAGAGTGTGTTTTAGTCCCCTCCGAGGCCGGATTAATCTCCATTTCTCAAACATTTCTCAGCTCCTAGTTTGAGCGGCTGAAAATGTCATTATTGCAGCAATGAGCCTGTTGTATAACACGCACACCTGCATACAAACGCCGACACACACAAAACTGTGATGACACTCTCTTATCTGCTTGCGCTAGTGTAGTTCTCCCTGTGGCCCAGTGGCGGAACCTGAAGCTTTCACGCGGGAGACCCGTGTTCGATCCCGGCTCTCGCAGCAGATAAAAATTTAGTCTCGCCGCGGCCAGACTTCCACCGAAACTTTTCGCTCGTTCAGTTCCAGATAATTCGACTGTTCCAGTGTATTTTGCAGTAAACAAGCTGGTACCACGGCCCGCTTGCCTGCACATAAAGGCCGTTTCCATGGCGACCCAGAAAAATCATTGTATTTCTGGTTTTCCGGCCACAGCCGATGGTGTTATAAGTGTAATAAAATGCTCACAGCCCAGTGTTCATTTCTACACACAAACACAGCCCGCCACGGTACAGGGCTCGCACAACTGTGCATTAAATGTAGTGAATGTGCCCACAACCCAGTGCCCACATACACTACCACGGTTTCTGTAAAACGAAACCAACACAAGTCTTCCTAGCCTCCTAGGAAATTGACGGTGTTTCAGTCTCGCCGTGGCCAGACTTCCACTGAAATTTTCGCTCGTTCAGTTCCAGAAAATGTGACTGTTCCAGTGTATTTTGCAGTAAGCAAGCCAGTACCATGCCCGCTTGCCTGCACACTAATGCTGTTCCCACGGCGACCCAGATAAATCACATAAATGGTGTATTTTCTGATATTCCGGCCACAGCCGATGGTGTTATGAGTGTATTGAAAATGCCTACAACCCAGGGCTCATTTCTACACACAAACACAGCCCGCAAAAATGTAGGGCTCGCACAAACAATCCGGCCACGGCCGATGGTGTTATGAGTGTTGTAAGAATGCCCACCCAGTGCCCATTCCCACACCCAGACACAGCCCGCCACGGTGCAGGGCTAGCACAAATAAACTCGACTCAGGTCGATTGTGCAAACAATGTAGTAAACGCGCCCATGTCACCATGCCCGCTCACACTACATGCTGCGTGTCCCTTGGTTTCTGTAAAAACGAAACCAACACACATTCAGTCGGCCATGAACGACGGTGTTTTCAGTGTAATAAATGTGCCCGCAGTCCCGCGCCCACATTTTGTCACAGACACGCCGATTCCTACGGGATCTCCCCCGCTCGCTTTTTCTGCACTATCTGCCATAATAAAGCTGAGCGCGGTCAGGCCGCCCGCTGTGATCAGCGCGCCCCCCGCCTCGAACGCTGTAAACACGGTGTTGTGTTCCCAGTATGCCCGGGGGGTTATCGAGTTGCCGTTTTGCCGCGACCAGAGCCCGGATTTCATTCTGCCCCTAGCTATTCATGCAGATGCGTGGTCAAAGCTTCCCGGGGTATCAGAATGGGTGCTGAACACTATAAAGAGAGGCTATTCGCTACAATTCGCTCGACGCCCACGTCGCTATACGGCGCGCGTCGAAACTACGGTGAAAAACGAAGTGTCTCATCTACTTCGTGCCGAGATAGCGAAACTACTGAGCAAAGGGGCTATAGAACCTTTATCTCAGGCTCAGAGCGAAGGGGGCCTATACAGCAGATATTTTCTGGTACCGAAAAAGGATGGGGGTCTCAGACCCATTTTAGATCTGCGACAGCTGAACAGAGCGCTTGTCAAACGCCAGTTCAGAATGCTTACGACCAGGAAAATCCTCGCGCAAGTGCGCCACGGGGACTGGTTTATGTCAATAGATCTGAAAGACGCCTATTTCCAGATACAAATAGCGTCCCATCACAGGCGATTTTTGAGATTCGCCTTCGAGGGCCAGGCATATCAATACACAGTCCTGCCGTTCGGCCTGTCCCTAGCACCTCGTACATTTACGAAGTGCATGGACGCGGCGCTCGCACCCCTGAGACTTCAGGGCATGCGAGTCCTGAACTACTAGGACGATTGGCTGATTCTAGCTCGATCACGATCGGAGCTCATAGAACACAGGGCCGCATTACTCGAGCACCTCGAGAAGCTGGGCCTCACAGTCAATTGGGCGAAGAGCTCACTGTCTCCCAGTCGGAAAATTTCCTTTCTGGGAACCGTGTTGGACTCGCTGTCCATGACAACACGCCTGTCACCAGAGTGCGTACTGAGTATTCAGCGCGGCGTGAAATCCTTCCGCCACGGCGCGATAGTTCCGCTCAAAAGGTTTCAGAAAGTGCTGGGGCTGATGGCCTCAGCAGCCTCTGTACTCCAGTTGGGCTTGCTCCGCATGCGCCCACTGCAGATGTGGCTGAAAGCGCGGGTTCCACCCAGGGCATGGACAGCGGGTCTGTTTCGCCTCAGGGTCGACCTTCAGTGCGTTTCAGCTCTGGAACCTTGGAAAGTGACCGACTGGTATCAGTCAGGTGTGAGTCTGGGGACCGCTTCGAGTGTGAAGGTGGTGTCTACGGACGCCTCCACCTCGGGGTGGGGAGCGCTGCTCAAGGGCAGACCGCTAGCTGGCCTGTGGTCAGAACGGGAAAAGCTCCTTCACATAAACTGCTTGGAGATGATAGCAGTCGACAAAGCGCTACGGCTTTTTTGTCCCCAGATAACAGGCCACCACGTCTTAGTCCGGTCGGACAACATGTCAGTGGTGGCATACATAAATCGCCAGGGCGGCGTCAGGTCACGAAGCCTTCTCAGGCTGACGGAACGCCTTCTGGTCTGGGCTCAGCACAGCCTGCTCTCACTGAGAGCGGCGCACGTGCCTGGTCACCTGAATGTGGGACCAGACAGACTGTCCAGGAACAAGGTCCCGGCAGGGGAATGGTCACTGCACCCGCAGACGGTCCAGCTGCTGTGGAAAACGTTCAGCAGAGCACAAGTGGACCTGTTCGCGTCCCACGAAAACGCTCATTGCCCGCAGTTTTTCATGAAAAGCAAGGACGCGCTGGCTCATGTTTGGCCCCGCTGCCCCCTATATGCTTTTCCTCCCGTCTCGCTCCTGCCTCAGGTGTTGGAACGAATCAGGGAGAACGGATGCCCAGTGCTGCTCGTAGCTCCGCTCTGGACAAACCAGACGTGGTTCCCTGCCCTGATGCAGCTGACCAGCACTGCCCCATGGCCTGTACCATTGAGGAGAGACCTCCTCTCTCAGGCGGAGGGCTCGATTTGGCACCCTCGCCCGGAGTTGTGGTCCCTGCACGCATGGGCCATCAACGGGTACCCGCTAGCCTCCCAGAAGGAGTGTTAAACACGATCGCGCAGGCTAGAGCTCCGTCTACCAGGTGTCTCTACTCCTCGAAATGGTCTGTTTTCTCTGCATGGTGTCAAGCCCAGAGCTTTTCACCTGTGGAGTGCGGGGTTTCGGAAGTGTTTTCCTTCCTTCAAGAGCTACTGGATAAGGGCAGGACCCCATCCACGCTCAAAGTGTATGTGGCGGCCATAGCAACGTTTGCAAAACCGGTGTCTGGCCAGTCGCTGGGGAAAAACGACTTAGTCGTGCGTTTCCTTAGGGGAGCTCGGAGGCTGAACCCTCCCAGGCCCCCTTCAGTCCCGACGTGGGACCTTTCCACGGTCCTGGAGGCCATGAAAGGCGCCCCGTTCGAGCCAATCCAGCTGGTGGACATGAAACACCTGTCGTTCAAAACAGTGTTTCTCATGGCTCTCGCTTCAGTGAAGCGCATAGGGGACTTACAGGCGCTTTCAGTAAGCGCGTCGTGTATGGAGTTTGGGCCTAATGACTCGAAGGTCATTCTCAAACCAAAGCACGGGTATGTCCCGAAACCCCTCAATACACCGTTCAGGGCCCAGGTAATTTCCCTGTCCGCCCTTCCGGTTCTCAGTGAGGAGGATGATGCGAGTCTCCTTTGCCCCGTCAGGGCATTGAGAGCTTATGTGTCACGCTCGTCTGTTTTCAGACAGACGGAGCAGCTTTTTGTTTTGTTTGGTGGGCGTTCCAAGGGACTCGCCGCCTCAAAACAGAGCCTATCCAGATGGATAGTGGATGCCATTGCGCTTGCTTACTCTGCGAAGGGCCTACAGTGCCCTTTGGGTGTCAGGGCGCACTCCACGAGAGGCGTGGCCTCTTCGTGGGCGTGGTCGAGCGGGGTTTCCCTGCAAGATATCTGTACGGCCGCGGGCTGGGCCTCGCCGTCTACATTTATAAAATACTATAACCTGGAGGTACCCGCCTTAAAAGCTAAGCTTTTGGCGGTTTAAAATTCAGTGCTATCTGCCCCGCTTTGCGGCCCAGATGCTGAGTTTACTGCAGCCCCATGAGTGTTGACACACGTATGGCTACCCAGATCAGGCTGAAAGCTTTCACCCTGGCTGCGCGTTTTGTTGTCATATAATAGCCCCGCTGGGTGCTTTTTTATAAGGAATGACGCTTCCAGCCTCTCTTCCTCCACTCTATGTGAGTTTATGGTGATTATGCACTACATGAGCCCTGGGCTTCGGCCCCCGGGACTTTGGTGTTGGATCCCTGTACGCACGGCGTGTTGCATTGTGTTCCCCTAGCGTAAGCTATTACGCAGTACGAGAGATACTCTCGTAAGAGAACGTACTCGGTTACTAACGTAACCTCTGTTCTCTCTAGAGAGGGAACGAGTACTGCGTATCTTGCCGTGCTTGGAATACGCTCTGGTTCGCTTCAGCGGTAAAAACCAGTTTGTATCAGCCTAACGAGCATATTTATAGGGTGAGACCACGCCCCTTCTGGCGAGACGTGACGATATGGGCGCGAATGGCCCCCATTGGTCATTACGTCACGCAGAGTCTCTCTCGATAGGCTGCTGCATTTGCTGCAGAGCAGCCAATAGGCGCGCGAGCTGTTTCGCCTATGTCTGCTTGCTGCTGCAAAGCGTTTTACATTATTAAAAAATTAAGGATAATTTTTGGCTTCAATATCTCGCGGAAAAGAGTTTTTCCCCTAGCGTAAGCTATTACGCAGTACTCGTTCCCTCTCTAGAGAGAACAGAGGTTACGTTAGTAACCGAGTACGTTTTAAAGATATAGCCTTCATAAATAGCACACTAATGTTCTCATTTAAGCATCTCTTCTTGACAGACACAGATCTAGCTTCAATGGCAGGAGAGATCAATATATCAAAGAAAATACAGAAATGATCAGACAGTGCTACATCCTTAATAACAATCGATGAGATGTTTAGACCCTTACTGATTAGTAAATCTAGAGTGTGTCCACGATTATGTGTGGGTCCATGTACATGCGTCAGATCAAAAGTTTTGAAAACAGTTTTGATTTCTTTTGCCATATTGGTTTCTGCATTCTCTATGTGAATGTTAAAATCTCCAGCAATGGCAAAACAGTCAAACTCTGAGGAAATTGTTGATAACAGTTCTGTAAAGTCCTCAGCAAAGGCTGGAGAGTATTTTGGAGGCCTGTAAATAATGATAAGTAAAATACGTGGAGCACCTTTTAACACAATACCCAGATATTCGAAAGACGGGTAATTCCCAAACGATATTTGCTTACATTGATAGACATCTTTAAAAAGAGCAGCTAAGCCCCCGCCTCTCTTACCCGCTCTGCAAACACTCATAAAAGTAAAGTTAGGAGGGGATGATTCATTGAGGACTGTTGCACTGCAGCTGTCTTCTAGCCAAGTTTCATTTAGAAACATAAAGTCCAGCTTGTATGTGGTTATTAAGTCGTTGACTAGAAGTGATTTATTTTTTAAGTGAGCGGATGTTTAAAAGTGCTAACTTAACAGTCTTACTTTTTGTCCCCACAGAGATCTTAGTTTGGCGTGTAATAGGCACCAGATTAGATGGCTTTGCTGTACGGCTTTTGAAGGCCTTAGATTTTCTATCATGTAATTGAACAGCAATAGAGAAAGATTCAGGCACACTGGGTTCCCGCTTGTTTTGTAAACATTTAAGAAAGTTACTGTTATCATAGCGGGGACCCGACACACATCACTGAGAGCTGGTATCAGTTGTTTTTGGTTCACCTCGAGCCGCTGGAGGAGGGTGTGGGCCCTGGCGCTGTGGCAGAGGCCGAAGAGCTCTCACAGGAGGAGGGGGAGGGCGAGCTGGACCCACAGGCTTTGGTGGTTGTGGGGCCTGCCGTTTTTTGGTTGACATCTGGGGGCTTGCAGCAAAAGAGTGGGATAGTTTGGTTCCAGAATACACCAGTTGTTCCATTTTCTCTGAGAAGCACAGAAGTGGAGTTGCTGGAGAGAGGGATAACGTGTCTGGTGAGAGGGGCTGTTGCTCTGGTGTTATCGGAGGCTGTAGTATGCTGTCCTGGATTTCCTGGCTGTTTTCCAGAAAGTCGTCCTTGGGTGCTGAATCTTCTAGCAGTTCTAGTATGTCACAGTCTGTCTGTGGTGAGCTCTGTGGGCAGGGCTCAGCTGAGATTGTGTCCGTGAGCAGAGGTTGTTGTGGCTGAGTGGTGTTTTCATTGTCCTTGTGTGATGTGTCAACCACATGTCCATTCAGGTGCAGAAGTGAAGTCCTGTGGTCATTCATACTGTGTCCAGGTGTGTGTGTGTGCCATTCAGGTTGAGTGGATTGGCACACACTGCAGAAGGATGATGGAGGGAGAAGTAGATATTGTCCTTTAGCACTCTTGAACCAAGTTTGTTTGGGTGGAGCCCATCCTGTTGAAACAGTTGCCTCTGACTCCAGAAAAGATTGAAGTTGTCAATGAAGTTCACTCCTTTTATATTGCAGGTTTTTTGCAGCCATGTGTTAAGCCCAAGCAACCGTGAAAACCTGTTTGTTCCTCTTGCTGGGAGTGTTCCACTGATGAATGTCTGAACTTTCAGTCTTTTCAGTGTTTCAAAAAGTTCATTGAAATCCTTCTTAAGGAGTTCTGACTGCTCTTTATGAATATCATTCTTCCCCACATGAATGATGAGTCGATTTGCAGTCTTATGTTTCATCAGAATGTTCTGAAGTTCCCTATTTACATCAGAAGTTGTTGCTTGTGGAAGGCAGCATGTAGTTGTGTCCCTGCTAATGATGTTTCTGATTATGGAGTCACCCACTATCAGAGTCCTGGGCTCGGCTGCGCTCTGAGCTGAGTGCCGCTGTCTGCTCGACCTTGAGCGCCAGTTAGCAGTGTTAGCTACTGGCTTATTCAGTCTGTGTTCGATCACATTCATCACATTCAGGGATTCCTCATTCATTAATACTTCAAATCTGTTCTCAAGATGTATAGGCGGTGGTAGGAGACCAGTGTTTGCAATCCTTGTCAGAGCCGTATCTGGGGTAGAGGATGCTACTGCGGCAATGTGTGATGCTCGTGACAATCTGATGTCTCGAGTGCCTTTGGGTCTTGCTCCCTGTTTGTGCCATCGATTTGTAAGTCGATCGGCTTGTTTCTCTACACTCAGTATGGCTTGTATTGGAGCACTAGATTCATGGGACTCACCGGCTGTATGCTGAGGGCGTCCATGATGAAGCTCTGTTGTGTGTTCCGTCTGGTTTGGTGGTCCCACAAGTAACTTTGTTTCAAGAACTGCAATCCTTTGTAAAAGTCTCTGGCAGTTAGTGCAGCAAGTAGATTCCAGAAGAGGCATTTTCTCTTATCCTTATGAATGTAGGCAGTTGTGTTTTCTCTTCCCCGGAATGTAAGCTTTCAGTGGGAGGCTGGTCTGAGAAAAGAATTCTGCTTTTTTCTAGTAATCAAGCGTTTGAGCACTGTGCTGATTTGCTGAAGTTAAAATTAGGTGATAAAATATAATATATGAGATATGAGATAAAATAAAATATAAAACTATAAACACTATAGAGCAATAAAAAATATAAAAGCGATAGAGCAAAGCACGGAGCAGTAAGCAAGAGTGTCCGGACAGTAGCTGAGCAGGAAGTGAAGACCGTCCGGACAGAGCGTCCGGACAGTAGCTGAGCAGGAAGTAATTGTACTCTAAAAGATGAACTTTCCAAACATCTCTTTGCATCGGGCACAGAGTGGGATGAGCACCTCCCGCTGGTTGCATTGGCTTATAACACCACCAAGCACACTAGTACGGGATTGACACCCTTCTTTCTGGCTCATGGCCGTGAGGCGCGCATTTCCCTGGACACCCTGCTCCAGGATAGCACTGCTGTCAGTCCAGCGACAGCGGGCACGTCAGCAGCATATGCTAACAAGCTGCGGAAAAGATTGACCTCTGCTTACCGTTTTGCAAACGCTCACAGAGACAGGACACAAGATCAGCAACGCCTGAACTACGATCGTCACTTAAAGTACACTCCGTATAGCCAGGGTGACTTAGTGTTAGTGGATGACCCTGCCCGCCGCCACAATAAACTGTGTCCACATTGGGTGGGTCCCTATGAGGTTTTGCAACCAATATGCCCCTCAGGTGTTTCCACCCCTGTTAATTTTGAAGTTTGTGATGTATCCAGACCGTGTGTGAAAGCGAAAATCATTCATTACAATCGCATGAAACCCTACATCACAGTCTCAAAGAACTCACTTGCTTCCACCCCCCTTCCTCCATTGTTAAACCGAATATCCTGACCACATTGTCAGGACTCCTCCCACCCCTCACTACACCGGTGCCTCCGGGACTTCCTCCTGCACCCCAGGTTCCATTGGAGCCCATTCCATTGTCCCAGTTGCAACCTCATGTCCAACAACATGGCACTCCACAACCCTCCAGCGATACGCAAAACGCACAGGACAGCCTTGTTACTCTGCACTCTGAACTGTTTCCTCTGACACGGTGCACACCGGAAGCTAGACCGTCAACAGGTGTTTCCTGACACTCCGGTGTCCACTCGGAATGTGCCCCCCAGGACACGTCGGTTGCTGCACCATTTGAAGGACTTTGCACTTTACTGATTTGCTAAATGTTCATGGTTCTCATGTGTTCTTTATTTGATGTGCAAAGTGGAATTAATGGGAGTATGATCATTTATTGAAATTTAGGGGTCTCTTTCATTTATTATATGTTTCAGTATTGCTAAACATGTTTTTGATAATTTCGACCTCTTTGATACAGATGTTCTGAAACATTTTATCTACTTTTTTTGTGTCTTAAGGACTGTGTTATAGAAATGAGGACATTTCTTGTTGGGTAAGGGAGTATTATGTAGGAAGTGAAATTTAAGGTTTATGTTCTATGACTTTAAATAGGATTTGGGATAATATCGCGAGAACGGCGCCCTGCGAGTTAGAGCGGGGGAGAAAATAGTTGTAGTGGTGTTCAGAGAGAGGGAGACACGAGATGCACTATGTAATCGGCTGCGGCCATTTCACGATGTTGAGATGTTCAATAAACAAGTGTTGTAGTCACCGGAGCTCTTTGTCAGTGCCCTCCCTATTGTGGTGATAACAGAACGAGGCCAAGAACCCACGGAACAGCGCTGGGTAAGAACTAAAAGCAGAGGATAACTCACGCGCGTTACAATAATAATAATACTTCGCAGTAGTGGTAGGCTAAAGCAGTGCAAGCCAAGTCAAGTAAAACAGAGTTTCTTTGCGTTCATATTCTGGAGTTATCTGATTTTTTGTAGTAGGGTATGTTTTTTATGATTTTAGTAGGCTATCATATTGATTAAGAAATGCACGCACAATGATCCTTGAACTTGATAAATGTTGCAGATATTTTAGGCTATCCACAAACAAATTGCTTTCAAATGCATGTGCAAAATTCAGAATTCAACGAATGTGCAGCGATTTGTACAAATAGAGACATTTCTGTGTATAAAAGACATTTTTTTGTTTTATTTTGTATTAGTGAATATAATTTGCCCCTCCATTTATTGACGTATGAGTCGATCTCATTTGAGTGTATTCGGCAATTTGCTTAACGTAGAATTAAACGCGTTGAGTTTATATTCTGAGCTCATCAGATTTTGTTGTAGGCTACATATACTTTATTAGTATGATTATTTACTGTGTTTGGTCTGTTAGTAAATTTGTTAAGGTTTGTATTCAAAGGGGGGCTTGAGGGGGATTATCCCCTCTGTGATGATCTCAAGCCCCCCTAGTGGTAATCTGAATAATTATTATGTGACTGAGCGTTTCTGCAGGGTTTTTCTAAACATTCTAAGATAACAATAAACGAGAACCGTTCTCGACTTTACCCCTTTTGTACACTGCACACGTCTGCAGCGCATTACGCCTCCGATATAGGCTACCGCTCACGCTCACCGGTAAAATGACGTCCACTCAAATCACGCTCCTACATAACATTTCTCTGTGTAGCCATACTGCACTATATGTGTTGTAACCATTAAAGAAAACGTATTTAATTTAATATTTATGTTTACATATTATAATGTTATTTTTTTTATTTCATATGTTGATTATGAAAAGTGAACAGCATAAGTAGCCTAAGATGGGATGCATCATAAGATGCGCAATATAGGCCTATCGGGATTTATGGAGACATGATTTTGACCACTTCATTGAGTTTTGTTTTGTAGAAAGTCATTCATTAAATTTAATTTCGATTTGTATAAATTGTCTCAACGTTAATCAATATTTCATCAAACAATTGCCTGAATTGAACAAATAAGCAGCAAAAATAGCAGACAATCATGGAGACACGCCGGCGCCATCACTTCATTGCATGTGAACTTGTGCGCGTCTTGTAAATGAACCGAAACTCAGCGTATAGGCTACTCGTTTCACAGAAATATAGCCTATCTATAGACAGCTTGAAATAATTTTAAATGAAACAATTAAAAACGAAAATAAGTAGGCTATTCTCTGATTATGTAATCCTGTGCATTTCACTTGAATAGACGAGATAGCCTATTACATTTAAAACCTAAATAACACGTCATATCTACATTGGCATTTGGCCTGGTTCTGCTTTGGTAGGCTACCGTCAAGACGTTTTTTGAACGTCTTATTACAACGTGCAAATTACGTTATTTTAACACCTACATAAAACCTCTCTCAAAGTTGTAGTTTGGTCTGGTTGTGTTTTCGTTTAAACATTTTATTTAGGTTAGGCCTACATTATATATTTACATTTAAGGTGTGGTTTAAACGTTGTAGGCTACTGCAACATGACGTAATTGCAACAAAAAAAAAATTGTAAAAAAGGTGAAAAGTTGTTAAAACGTTTTGTGTTTGTTTGGGCATTATCAAACAATTTAGGTTATAGCTTTGCATTTGGAACTTATTCTGTTATGTCTTTGTGTTTTATCCTTGTCCACTAGGCTACTAAACTGTTGTTTGCATTCGCAAACGTAGTTTATAACAAGTAGCCTATACTAATCTCAGACGTCAATAAATGGAGGCGCAAATTATAATCACTAATACAAAATAAAACAAAAATGTCTTTTATACACAAAAATGTCTCTATTTGTACAAATTGCTGCACATTCGTTGAATTCTGAATTTTGCACATGCATTTGAAAGCAATTTGTTTGTGGATAGCCTAAAATATCTGCCACATTTATCAAGTTCAAGGATAATTGTGCGTGCATTTCTTAATCAATATGAAAGCCTACTAAAATCATATAAAAGTATACCCTACTACAAAAAATCAGATAAGTCCAGAATATGAACGCAAAGAAACTCTGTTTTACTTGACTTGGCTTGCACGTCTTTAGCCTATCACTACTGCGAAGTGTTATTATTCTTAATAATAATAATATTAATTAAACTATTGTTGTTGTTGCACTGCATTCGTTGAATTCTGAATTTTGCACACATAATTGAAAGCAAATTGTTTGTGGATAGTAGCCTAAAACATATCTGCAACATTTATCAAGCTCACGGAATTGTGCGTGCATTTCTTAATCAATATGGTACTATAAACTCATAATAAAGTATACTACAAAAAAAACAGATAAGTCCAGAATATGAACACAAAGCGTTTCATTTGACGTTAAGCATTTTCCTCCCATAGAAACTCATTATAAGAACGCTAAATGTAGCTTATGCATATTAGAATGCGCCATTCATTATGTCGAAATAATGAGATATTTATGTCGAAATAACACTTATGTCGAAATAACGAGATATTATGTCGAAATAACGAGATATTATGTAGTAATAACGACTTATTAAGTCGAAATAACGAGATATTATGTCGTAATAACGAGATATTATGTCGTAATAACGATATATTATGTCGTAATAATGAGATAAGTTTTCTTTCTTTTTTTTCTCACCTTGCGGTTCGGGGCTTCCGTAATACCCAAGATTGTAAAGCGGGGTTTTTTTTTTTTTTTTTTTTTTTTGCCAACGCAGGTATAGGCTATTATAATTTTTAATGAAGATCATGGTCTAGCGGCCCCTTGGAATTACTGATCAAGACGCAGAGAGTTTCAAACGGGTGTCAATTTATTTCTTCCTCTCAACGAGCACCATGCACCATAAGCACCATGAACACCATGAAAACTACAGAAGAAAACAGAAGAAATACAAAATGCTTCTATGTAGCTTCACCAATAATTCACATATAAATCATGTTTACATCCCATACAAATCATTTTAACATTTTAACCAATATGAAATATGTTTTTAAGCCTTTATGACAAATAAAATATCACGCGCTTCTTTTAAATGAAAAACCATATATATTAGTTGTTCACAGAAAGAATATATTGCTTTTATATTTATGACATGTGCAATTAACCCATAAACAAATGAAATAATGACATTCTTTTCCTTCATACCTCATTCCGCTCTCCAAGGGTGCTAATCAAATAGTTTCGGCCATCAACTAGCATGCTCTCTAGTTCGACACACGTCACAATTCGGAGCTCGTTCTTCCGACGACGCGTGAGCACCACGTTGTGATGAGAGTAGCAGGAAGTTTAGCGTCACAAAAAAAAACATAAGAAGAAGAAAAAACAGCGCTTTTCAAAATAAAAGCAGAACAGACCAGGCGACACTGTAGAATTACAATGTCTCACATATAAATATAATACTGTGTAGGAGAAAATTAGTGCAATTTATCAGGCATTTACACTCCCACCAAATCCTAGTACAATGAATGAACAAATACACAAAGAGTAAATTAATTGTACAGGATTTCTTGACTCTAAGAAATGAATAGCCTTAACCACATTAACTCCACCATCCCGTATCCGGGTTATAAAAACGTTGTTTTGATGTTCGTACGTTCTTTTTATGGACTTTTATATTAGCATTACCCAATTCTTGGTATCATTTGAAAGCTTAGAATCTATACTTTACAAAGAATACCATCACTTTCGGTTTTATGATACATATCAAATGAAATATTAGCTTAAATATGCATTGGTCCCAGGCAAATATTTCCGCTTTATGATTGCGAATAAATCTTTCTACAAATATTTATTTTTTATATATTTCACAAAACAGTCAAATCATATATTACAATAAAGCTCTCATTCTAAGGAATGTGTGAATATAGGTTATTACATTGTGAGACAATTGTCACCGGGGTGACAAAGGCAGGCGGAACCTTTTAATCACGGCCAGGTTTCCGATGGGAGGGATTTCCGGTGTGGGACCCGGAAGACTCCAGTTCCGGAAAACTCCGAGCAGAGACGGAGGATGATTAGTTGATACAAAACAGGTGCGGGAGAGGATGAATGCGATCGCGATTGGGACGCGTTGTCAGTTGGGAAGGATAAAAGGACATTTCATCTTCAACAAAGGAGAGAAAGGAGAGAGGAATAGCGGCGGGAGATATTCGGGTGAATCTGGAGATGTGGAGATGCGGGGAGGAGAACTGTGGTGGATAAGAGATAAGTGCTATTGATGTTTGGATTGAGAAATGAGAAATCTGGTGGAGGACGTGATGAGAGGATAAGTGCTGTTGATGTTTGGACTGTGATACGAGAAATCTGTTTGGAGGATGTGATGAGGCTGCTTGAAGTGTAATTTTGTCTTTTTGGAGGAAGTTGAATGTCCCATGCTCCATTGGAAGAAGTCCAAGAGATTGTAAGAGGTGCAGTGGACCAGACCCTCTGTCTCCGCCCTAGTTTGTGAGTGACGAGACTTTGCAGTGTTGTTCATTAATGTAAAACACATGGGCAGATTTGTGCGAGTTGCAGTTGAGCACGAGTGGAGGTGTAATGCAGTGACATTGGGGAAGCGGTCCTGGCTGTGGAGACATCGCCCGCGACTCATTGGATGGAGACCGTTGGAAGAAGTCATCTAGTGGTGAAATTCACCTTTTCTCCTCTTTTATCGTTACGGGGCATTGCGAAGTGTTAGTTTGCTGTGGAGTCCTCATCTTCTCTCTCTGTCTGCCGGAACCTTAGCCGGCTTTGCTGTGGAGTCCTCGTCTTCTCCCTCTGTCTGCCTGAGCCTTAGCCAGCTTCGCTGTGGAAACCTCATCTTCTCTCTCTGTCTGCCTGAGCCTTAGCCAGCTTCGCTGTGGAAACCTCATCTTCTCTCTGTCTGAGCCCTGTGAATGGAGCCAGCTTTGCTGTGGAATCCTCATCTTCTCTCTCTGTCTGCCGGAGCCTTGTGAGTAGAACCAGCTTCGCTGTTGAATCCTCATCTCCTCTCCGTCTGAGCCCTGTGAATAGAGCCAGCTTTGCTGCGGAATCCTCATCTTCTCTCTCTGTCTGCCTGAGCCTTGCGAGTAGAACAAGCTTTGCTGTTGAATCCTCATCTTCTCTCTCTCTGAGTCCTGTGAATAGAGCTAGCTTTGCTGTGGAATCCTCATCTTCTCTCTCTGTCTGCCTGAGCCTTGTGAGTAAAACAAACTTCATCCTCTCTCTCTCCGCCTGAGCCCTGTGCATAGAGCCAGCTTTGCTGTTGAACCTTCATCTTCCCTCTGTCTGCCCGGGCCTTGTGAAGAGAGCCTGTTCTGTGGCTGATTCCGTACTCCTCTCCGTCCATCCGAATCCTGTGAAGAGAGAAACAGTTCCGCTGATAACTCTTACCGGTTCTCTGCCTGCCTGTGCCCCGAGAAGAGATCCAGCTCTGTTGCTGATTCCGTACTCCTCTCCGTCCATCCGAATCCTGTGAAGAGAGAAACAGTTCTGCTGTGAATCCGAGAGAAACAGTTCCGCTGATAATTCTTACCTGTTCTCTGCCTGTCTGAGCCCCGAGAAGAGGGCCAGTTCTGTGGCTGATTCCGTACTCCTCTTCGTCATCCGAATCCTGTAACAAGAGAGACAGTTCTGCTGTGAATCCGAGAGGAACAGTTCCGCTGATAATTCTTACCTGTTCCTTACCTGCCAGAGTCCTGAGAAGGACCAGTTATACGGCTGAAACCTTACCTTCCTCCAGTTGGCTTGAGGTTGTTTTTACCTAATTTATTCAATAAAGATTCTGTGTTTTTCTACATTACTTTGCCTCTGTGTCCTCTGTGGTGTTGGCTCCTCGCGGTGGTACGTGAGTCGGGGGCTGGGACGGCCGGTCATCTGGCGTCCACTCCTCCCCCGACCCGGTGACACAATCATAGATCGAAATATCTTCAAAATAATCGCGGAGTGAAATAATATCAAACCGTAATGATAGATAAAAGTATCACATTCATGCTGCGATGTCGGCTTCGGTGAGCCGCAAACAGCCACATAATCTATATCACCTTTTAGCTTAGGATGTTATCTTTCAAATGAGACCATTTTCACGTTTCTGTGAGCTTTCGTTGTTAAGAAAAAGCTTTTCGAATGAACTGAGAGGAGACGCGCTCTGAGCGCTCTCTCAGCGCGCGAGACCCCGAATCTGCAAATCATCTACACAGAGCGTCTATCCTTATTTTTGCTACTGATACAGGCAATCTGGTTAGTATATAGATCTAAAAGGAACTAAGCTCGGGTCATATATCACGCGGACCGGTTTTCCGACGGACGCGCAGCTGCTCCGTGGATCACTTCCGGGTCACTACTCTTTGTTGACAAAGTGAAATATCTGCGAGTTCGCGTGTGTTATTATAGTTTATATGAACTGTTTTGATTTCTATAATTGCATCTAGAAAGATAAAAGCATCAATGGCATTGATAAAAGCGATCTTTGGATGTGTAACTGGTTTGTAAATTGACCATTTGGAGAAGTTTGGACTTTGGAGAGTGCGCATTCTCAAGACTGCGTTTGGGTAAGTGTACACCCTGGTTTTCAGCATTTACGTTTACATTTTTACATTACATGTTTACTGACATAAAGTTATTGTTAATTTGAAATGTGAAAGCACAGCAACCAATCTGATAAACTATTATTTGAAAATAAATGTCAAATGTATTGGAAATGGAAAGTGTGATTGCGCAATCGTTTCCAAGTTTGCATAAGTTGAATAAAATTGTCATTTCAGTAAATCTACATTTTGATATTGTGAAATGGATATTATTACAGTGCAGAAACTATGTATAAACAGTGATTTCTTTGTTTTAGGTTCTATTGGAGATTGAAGATGTGGCACTGTTGGCACAGTGTTGGCACAGCTGGCATCACATCTCCAGGAGGCTGGCCGGTGATGTTGAGGTGATGCACAACACAGGTGTCAAAACTGATGCCCATATAATGAAAGATATAAATCTGGAGGATGAGGATCCTGTTCTAGATTGTAATAGACCACAGATTTTAGGCAAATAATATGTCAAATGATAAGTCTTGTATCTTCTGAAAGAATAAAATGATCAAAATCATAAAGCGCCTATTTTTTTCTTTTTGTTTACTATAGCACAGACAACATATACTATAATATTTATCACATTCAGCAGTGTTTTATATAATTTCAAAGGGTTTTCTGTCAAATTACACTGGAATATTGCATATGGACGACTGGGTATGGCTATAAGCAGAGTTTAGATTTGGGTAGGTGGAAATTACATAAAAAAAGGTAATATTCCTCCCTTCAGATTTATTTGAATATCTTTTTCATTTTTTATTATAGAGAAAAAAATCTTTTTTCTAGTGTTTGCTGTCATCTAGAGCAGGGGTTCTCAAACATTTTGGAGCCAGGGACCCCTTACAAGGGAAAAACATTTCCAAGGACCCCCACATATTTATAACAGTGACTGAGCCTAAAGTTAATGTGGGAGCGGTTAATTAAATATTTTGACACAAATAGTCTCCACCCAGGGTCATTTGCAGGTTTTTTAAATAGCATACTGAGGTCCCAAAAGTGATCTTGCTAGGGGGGTCCGGGGGCATGCCCCCCCGAGGAATTTTAGATTTTCTTGATCTACACGTGCATTTTAAGGTGTTTTTAAAGCCAAAAATTGTACTTTTATTCTTGATATACCCAGAAAGAATGGAAGTGCAATGTGACAACATGTCCCATAGGTGGGGCACATTGTAACATGACCATATGACAGATTAAAATGTTATCTGATCTAATCAAACAAATATACAAGACAAACAAAAATATTTTCTCAATAAAATACAATTAACTTTTTCATATAAAATAATGGCATTTTAAAATAATTAAAAATAAACTAATTTTTGAGTTTGACAACGAACAAATATACAACATAGTTCAAAACATAATCATTGTAACGCAGTGTGACAACATGACCCACTTGCACAACTGGGATTTACGTTGTGCCTCGCTGTTTCTGTCGTTCGTTTAAAACTTCTATCTTAAACAGCTGTTTAGTTTAGTGATTTACATCTTATCTCGCACTTTATGACCGAATAACTGAAGCGTCATGCGGAAATTCGCGCTCGGCTTGCAGCTTCTGTGAACATAAACCCGCCTACTTTGATTTAATCTCCGACTCAAACATTTTGACATTGACGAGCGCTGTTAGTCTGCTGAAGCAGCTCAGATGAGAAGCTCAGTTATCATCGCGATGTTTAATATCCTTGCAGCACCAAATTAGAGTTAATATTAGGCAATTATTTCACAACTTTCATTATACACATAGAAAAATTACAGAGGCCCGGACCTCAGGGACCTCAATTGTGGGTATACGACACTATGCACAAATTTATAATTTACTGTATTTTCCAGAAAATAAGTTGCACCTGAGTGTGTAATACTTTGTTGCGCTCTTGAGGCGTAGTAGGCCTACTTCCCCTCACTCCACAGCAAATCCTTAAATTAATGGTATTCAGAACAAAACGAGAAAGAAAAATTATACTATTAATAGATAATAATACAAATAATAATAATAGTAGTATACAGACAACATTTATTTAAAACATCAATTCTAAACGAATTAAGTTGAATCGAAACTGAAACTGCAGACATTGGGCTCGTGCATCTTTCATTCGGTCCAAAGTTTCCATATTTGCGATGTAGCCTATTTGGATGCTTAACTATTTATGTAAAGAAAGCTTCATGCTTCAGTCCCAATATAGGCCTACACGTATCAGCATCTTCACATTTTGGAGAAATGAGATTGGAACAATAGCAAGTCGACAGTATATGATTGACCGTCACTGCCTTCATAGTGTACAACTGCAACAGACAAATTAAATTAAGCAGAACTTTTTATAAGTTCGGTGAGTATTTTATTTTGACAATGAACAGGTTTTGATGTCAAATTAGCAGTGCTAGAACTGACATATTGTGCGCGCACACGAGACGCCGGCGCGAACACTTGGATTTTTCCTCAGCAGTGGAAACAAAGGAATACTCTTATTTATGGTCATACAGATAAGAGTACATCATTCAAAACAGCAAAGTGTCTATTTTTTTATTTGTGTATAGGCCTACATTAAAAATGACTACAAAATGTCATGCCTTTTAAAAATAAAGAACACAACAGGATGCGCGTTCTGCCGTCTCCGTCTCCTTTCTGGCGCACGTGCCCAAAAATCGACCAAAACACAGCGAATACTTGACGCACAGACATAAGAAATATAGATAGATTATCTATCTATAGAAACCTTTAAGAGCCTACTTTTTTATTATTTGACATTAAATGCATTATATAAGTCACGTTGGAATAAATAGCAAGTTTTCAGATGCTAAAGAAAACATGACTTATAGTCGGGAAAAACGGTAGGCTGTTATAAATTATTTCGCGGACCCCCTGGCTATAGTTCACGGACCACCAGGGGTCCGCGGACCCCACTTTGAGAACCACTGATCTAGAGGAAATAGCCATACTTGTCTGCAGGTAGCTAGAGCCCACAGGGCCTGAGTTATACACTTTCAAAAATGAATTTAAAATTAAAAAATTAAAAAGCGCCTCTTTTTTTTGGTGTTAATTAAAGCTCAGACAACATATACTTACATGTTTACCACTTTTAGCACTGTTTTATGAAAGTGCAAAGGGTTTACTGTAAAATGACACCAAAACTGTGTACTTAGGCCAAAGTATGTGGGAATGGGAAGCTTTTTAATTTGGGTAGGCCAAATCCAGGCGGAAATCCCCAAAAATGGCAAGGATTGTAAGAGGTTGTTAAGCTATCAGAGGTGTAACTATATAGCCTCACGCATAATAAAGCGGTGTGTGCAGTGTTGTCAATTGCTTTCTTCTAATCAGTTCTCAAGGAGGACCACCGATTTTTTGATTGGTCTCTCAATAACTGAGGGCTTGGAGGGAGGATCTTGTTTTTTATGAGGTTTCCTCTCCCCAACTTGCACTTTAACTCGACGAACTAAACCATCACTGCTTTGAACAGTCTCAATCACTCGTCCAAGTTGCCACTGATTTCTTGGGAGGTTGTCGTCTTTGATAATGACAATAGCATCCACTTTGAGATTGTGCTGAGGTAAGTGCCATTTCTGTCTTATGGATATGTTCAACAGATAATCCTTTTTCCAGCGGCTCCAAAACTGTTCGATAAGATACTGAACTCTTCTCCACCTCTTTGTTGCATACAGGTCCTCCTTGACAAATGCTACAGGAGGAGGAAGAGCAACTTTAGATTTCATCATAATGAGGTGATTCGGTGTTATAGGCTCTAGTGCCTGAGGATCATTGATTCCATCCACTGTTAACGGACGGCTGTTAATAATAGCCATGGCCTCATAGAGCAGTGTTCTGAGGGAGGCGTCATCAAGTCGACATGGGCACTGTGCAAAGGTGGCATTCACCACATTTCTAACAGTTCTGATCTGGCGTTCCCAGACACCGCCTGCGTGACTGAGCATTGAAGACAAATTTGCACTGCTTCTCAGTCAAGAAGATTTCCAATTGCTTAATGTCACATTGTTTAAGTGCTTCCTTGAGCTCATTCCTGGCACCAACAAAATTAGAGCCTTGGTCACAGTGTAGTTGTTGAACAGCTCCTCTCAGGCTGATCAGGCATCTCAATGAGTTGATGAATGAGTCTGTTGACAAATCTTCGAGCATTTCAATATGAGCAGCTCTAGAGTACAGACATGTGAAAATCAAGCCGTATCTTTTGTATTCTTTGCGGGCTTTCTTTACAATGAAAGGGTCGAAACAGTCCATGCCACTGTATGTGAAAGGTGCTGAGGCTTCGACGCGTTCTTTGGGAAGTTTGGCCATTCGCTGTGTTTCTGTCGGCCGTCGCAGTTTTCTGCAAACCACACAAGTGTGTAATAGCTTAGCAACCAACTTGCTCCCACCAATTACCCAGAATCCATTGGCCCGAAGCTCCATTAACCCTCTGGGGTCTGAGGTGTTTTCTGGGCCCTGGAGGTGTTCTGACATGCTCTGACATGTATGCTTTTTTCTGATACTTGTGACATTTTCATGGCTAAAGTCTTATTACACTGTATTCAGCACAAACTGCTACAATAATTTGTCAGCAGCATGTATGTAAAAGTATTTAGTTTTGAGATAATGACGTTTATGCGTGGTTTGTGAAAAAAATAAAAAACATTGTCACTGAAATAAGGTCATGAAGCCCATACTAATTATTTCTTCACAAGACTTTTGAAAATTGTATCACATAGTCTAGAATATTTGCTTCAAAACTATGTGAAAATCATCCTGATTACGCATTCAGATAAGTCAATAAAGTATTTTAAAATTTGTATGACGTGTTTTGTGTAAGAAAGCTTTATGCGGGTAGGCGTTAACCACCCATTAATATTGATGGGTTTGACACCTGAGAAAGACAAAGACCCTCCCCTAATGGCCTATTAGGTGCTATCAGGCCCCATCATTATGAGAAGCCTTGCACAAAGAATGAGATTTAAAAAAGAATGGCTTTTAGATTGTTTGGATTTATTCACAACACAACATAATCCAAAAATACACAACAAAGGACAAAAAAGCACATTAGTAAACACACTGATCTAAATACAGAGGCTTGAACAGTCACACAACTTGTGCCATTCCTGAAACATAGTACATACCTGTCATCTCCAAGGTGTTTGATTTTTCACTTAACCATGTTCATGTACAGTCTCCTGTGAGAAAAATAAACACATGTGAACATGCTGATATCAAGAGAAACTATAGGGCTGCACGATTTTGGGAATTCATTTTAGATTTTTCTGGTTAAAATTATTATTAAATATATATAAATACACCACGTTTGTTGTGCATTGTTATAGCCTATGTGTAGGGCTGTATAAAATAATAACAGATAGATTGCAGGCGGCCTATATCCTTAAAAATGAACACTTCAGTAACACTACACTAGACAAAAATATATGGATTATCATGTTACTTCAAACGTTTCCTTTCATTATGAAATGAGATTGGAGAAAAACATGAAGCCTAATGTTTGGCGTGTTTTGCTTTTCAAACCCACAGCGCGAGTGACTCAAACTCAGCGCGTGCAGAGGACATTTACTGAAGCGATCGAGCCGCTCCAAACTATGAAACATTATTGTTACATTATACATATCTACGTTTGAGCAGATATCCACAAACACAGTATTTAACAGTAAACACGGGTCTAAACATTATAATATTCACCATTGAAGAATAAGCATACTTTATATCATGCTGTGTTTAATTATTGAAGATAAAAACATTCTTGTGTGTACATGTATATACATCTCATTTCATAACATTTTAGTCTGGCACCAGTTTAACTAGTAGCTACAATGTAAAGTATATACAACCATAAGACGCTTAGTATGTGTCTTACCTTAAAAAATCGTTCCCATAATCAAATCGTGTTCTTCTAATTCTTCTGAGGCAAATCCAAGGTGCCCAGACCAAACACTTCGAAACTTGACGAAAAGCAGAGCAGGACTGAAGTCGCGATTCTTTGTTTAGAGGTGATGAGGGCGTTGCGTTCCTTCACGTGGATCATTTGTATTTGAACAGCTCGCGCGCGTGTGGGCGTGTGTGGGCGTGGTCACATTAGATCTAATGAGCTCAGGCTGAAGAAACTGTACACGTCATTGCTTTCATACGGATTACTTAAACAGAGAATATTTGTTTTTGGTATGATTTACATCATTTAAAAATGGAGACTTAAAGATTTGTAAAGACATAACTCTCACGTGTGGATGGCAAGTATTTGCTGAGTTAAAGATCATTTTCTGTCTCGTTTCATAATGAACTTCACATTGAGAGAGACGACAAAACGCGCATCATGTTTATTTTCTTTATTTTACAAAAAACACAACATTTTGTTTTTATTATTAGTGTACACAAATGAAAATGGACATTTAACAGTTTTGAATGATGTATAACACTTGCCTGTATCACAAAAATCGAAAGAGTTTATGAGTCTCTTTTGCACTGATAAGAAAAATAGTGACCCAGGGGGTTAAAGTCTGGCTTCTACCCTGATGGCATGTCTTAGCGTGGAAATGGGACACAATCAGCTTGGTGATGTGGCTGTTATTTGATAAGATAACTGGGTGCTTTACTTTTTTTGACAGAGCGAGGACTGTTTCAATCTCCCACCAACACGGAGGAGTCCTTCAGACCAGATAGGGTCGAGATGGAAGAGAGAGCTTGAGTTTGGAAGGTCTTTTTTACCCTGAAGCATCTTTATCTCCTGGGGGAAGGCTTGCTGCTGTACGATCTTAATCACTTCGTCTGCAGCCTTCTCACGCTCCTTAACAGTCACATCCTCACTGTGTTGTTTCTGTTTAGACCCCAGCCTCTTGATTCTTGCCACCACCTTAAGAATTGTTGTCCAGGAGGAAAACTGACTCAGACGCCTGAGGATGTCATTGCAGTTTTTGACTTCTGTTGCAAGCACCTGAATTGTCTTGACTTCAGGATCACCAACGAGTAATTCTGATGGAGTGCTGGGTGTTAGAAGTAATTTACGCTCCCAGAGAAACTTCGGTCCTCGCAACCAGTTTGTTGAATGAATGTCTGAAGCACGAAGACCTCGGGGAAGCGTGATCTGCTGGGTTTTCTGCGGTGTCCACATAGTGCCACTGACTGGGATCACTATTATCCCTTATCAACTGAACACGGTTCGCAACAAATATGTGCAACCTACGGGCATCATTGTTAATGTACCCAAGCACAACTTGCGAATCTGTCCAGAAAACCTCTTCATCAATCCTTATGTCAAGTTCACTTTTCAACATGACACTGACTTTCGTAGAAACCACAGCTGCCGCGAGTTGTAGTCTCGGGATACTGGTGACCTTTGAGGGTGCAACCCTTGCTTTCGCCAACACGAGACTGCAATGGACTTCATCCTTGTCATTTTTGTACCTGAGGTAAGAACATGCACCGTATCCCACGCATCTGGCATCCGAAAAAATGGTGCAACTCTACTCTGACAATGTTATGGAAGTCATATGGGTGGTAACATCTCGGAATTGAAACCTCTTTCAACCTGTGAAGCCCATTTATCCACTCCTCCCACCGTGGCCTCAAATCTTCTGGGAGTGGATCATCCCAACCAATGCCTCTATGACACAGCTCTTGAAGTATACGCTTTCCAGTTAGGCTGAATGGAGTGATGAATCCAAGTGGGTCATAAAGAGAGGCAATGACAGAAAGGCAACCACGTCGGGTTGAAGGCTGATCTTTCAAGCTGCTGTTAAAGCTGAAAGTGTCAGTTTTAATTGACCATTGAATCCCGAGTGCATGCTCTGATAGGCTTGGATCCAGTCCTAAAGGTTCGATGGTTGCTGCTCTTTCTGAGGGATCTAAGGAGGCGTGGGCTGCTTCCTCATTTGAGTTGAATTTATGGAGGCATAGGCCTCCTCTTTTGCACAACTCCTGTGACTCAGTGATCAGTTTCTTGGCTTCCTCGACCGATGAGACGCTGACTAGCCCGTCATCAACATAAAAGTTTTTCTCCACAAATGTTGATGCTAGTGGATAGATAGCTTTGTGTTGCCGTGCCAGATGTCCATCCATCCATCTTCTTCCGCTTATCCGGGGCCGGGTCGCGGGGGCAGCAGTCTAAGCAGAGAGGCCCAGACTTCCCTCTCCCTAGACACTTCCTCCAGCTCTTCCGGGGGGACACCGAGGCGTTCCCAGGCCAGCCGGGAGACATAGTCTCTCCAGCGTGTCCTAGGTCTTCCCCGGGGTCTCCTCCCAGTGGGACGTGCCCGGAACACCTCCCCGGGAAGGCGTCCAGAAGGCATCCGGAACAGATGCCCGAGCCACCTCAGCTGACCCCTCTCGATGTGGAGGAGCAGCGGCTCTACTCTGAGCTCCTCCCGAGTGACCGAGCTTCTCACCCTATCTCTAAGGGATCGCCCAGCCACCCTGCGGAGAAAGCTAATTTCGGCCGCCTGTATCCGGGATCTTGTCCTTTCGGTCATGACCCAAAGCTCATGACCATAGGTGAGAGTAGGAATGTAGATTGACCGGTAAATCGAGAGCTTTGCCTTACGGCTCAGCTCCTTCTTCACCACAACAGACCGGTACATCGACCGCATTACTGCAGAAGCTGCACCGATCCGTCTGTCAATCTCCTGTTCCATCCTTCCCTCACTCGTGAACAAAACCCCAAGATACTTAAACTCATCCACTTGAGGAAGGATCTCTCCACCAACCTGAAGTGAGCAAGCCACCCTTTTCTGACTGAGGACCATGGCCTCGGATTTGGAGGTGCTGATTCTCATCCCAGCCGCTTCACACTCGGCTGCAAACCGTCCCAGTGCATGCTGAAGGTCCTGGTGTGAAGGGGCCAACACGACAACATCATCCGCAAAAAGCAGAGACGAAATCGCGTGGTCCCCAAACCTGACACCCTCCGGCCCCTGGCTGCGCCTAGAAATTCTGTCCATAAAAACTATGAACAGAACCGGTGACAAAGGGCAGCCCTGCCGGAGTCCAACATGCACCGGGAAGAAGTCTGACTTACTACCGGCAATGCGAACCAAGCTCCTGCTTCGGTCATACAGGGACCGGACAGCCCTTAGCAAAGGACCCCGGACCCCATGTGGGCCCCCAAGGGACACAGTTGAATGCCTTCTCCAAATCCACAAAGCACATGTGGACTGGTTGGGCAAACTCCCATGAACCCTCCAGCACCCTGTAGAGAGTATAGAGCTGGTCCAGTGTTCCACGGCCCGGACGAAAACCGCACTGTTCCTCCTGAATCTGAGGTTCCACTATCGGCCGTATTCTCCTCTCCAGTACCCTGGCATAGACTTTCCCAGGGAGGCTGAGAAGTGTGATCCCCCTGTAGTTAGAACACACCCTCCGGTCCCCCTTCTTAAAAAGAGGGACCACCACCCCGGTCTGCCATCCCAGAGGCACTGTCCCCGACCGCCACGCGATGCTGCAGAGGCGTGTCAGCCAAGACAGCCCCACAACATCCAGAGACTTGAGGTACTCAGGGCGGATCTCATCCACCCCCGGTGCCTTGCCACCGCGGAGTTTCTTGACTACCTCGGTGACCTCAGCTAGGGTGATGGACGAGTCCACCTCTGAGCCCTCAGCCTCTGCTTCCTCAATAGAAGACGTGACGGCGGGATTGAGGAGATCCTCGAAGTATTCCTTCCACCGTCCGACGACATCCCCAGTTGAGGTCAACAGCCGCCCACCTCCACTGTAAACAGCGTTGGTAGGGCATTGTTTCCCTCTACTGAGGCGCCGGACAGTTTGCCAGAATTTCTTCGAGGCCACCCGATAGTCCTTCTCCATGGCCTCACCGAACTCCTCCCAGGCCCGAGTTTTTGCCTCCACAACCACCCGAGCTGCAGTCCGCTTGGCCTGCCGGTACCTGTCAGCTGCCTCAGGAGTCCCACAAGCCAACCAGGCCCGATAGGACTCCTTCTTCAGCTTGACGGCATCCTTTACTTCCGGTGTCCACCACCGGGTTCGGGGATTGCCGCCTCGACAGGCACCGGAGACCTTACGGCCACAGCTTCGAGCAGCCGCTTCGACAATGGAGGTGGAGAACATGGTCCACTCAGACTCAATATCTCCAGCCTCCCTCGGAATGCGGTCGTGGCTCCGCCGGAGGTGGGAGTTGAAGATCTCTCTGACAGGAGACTCGGCCAAACGTTCCCAGCAAACCCTTACAGTACGCTTGGGTCTGCCGAGTCTGTCCAGCCTCCTTCCCCGCCATCGGATCCAACTCACCACCAGGTGGTGATCAGTTGACAGCTCCGCCCCTCTCTTCACCCGAGTGTCCAAGACATACGGCCGCAGGTCAGATGAAATGACCACAAAGTCGATCATCGACCTGCGACCTAGGGTGTCCTGGTCCCACGTGCACTGGTGGACACCCTTATGCTTGAACATGGTGTTAGTTATGGACAAACTGTGACTAGCACAGAAGTCCAATAACTGAACACCGCTCGGGTTCAGGTCGGGGGGGGGGCCGTTCCTCCCAATCACGCCCCTCCAGGTGTCACTGTCGTTGCCCACGTGAGCGTTGAAGTCCCCCAGTAGAACGACGGAGTCCCCAGTCGGAGCACTTTCCAGCACTCCTCCCAGAGACCCCAAGAAGGCCGGGTACTCTGCACTGCCGTTTGGCCCGTAGGCACACACGACAGTGAGAGACCTATCCCTGACCCGTAGGCGCAGGGAAGCGACCCTCTCGTTCACCGGGTTAAACTCCAACACATAGCGGCTGAGCTGGGGGGCTATAAGCAAACCCACACCAGCCCGTCGCCTCTCACCATGGGCAACTCCAGAGTGGTGAAGAGTCCATCCTCTCTCAAGGAGTGTGGTTCCAGAGCCCAAGCCATGCGTAGAGGTGATCCCGACTATCTCTAGTCGGAACCTCTCAACCTCACGCACCATCTCAGGCTCCTTCCCCGCCAGCTAGGTGATGTTCCACGTCCCTAAGGCTAGTTTCCGTGTCCAGGGATCGGGTCGTCGAGGTCCCCGCCTTCGACTGCCGCCCGATCCTCTCTGTACCGGCCCCTTACGGCTCTTCCTGCAGGTGGTGAGCCCACGGGAAGGCGGTCCCACGTCGCTCCTTCGGGCTGAGCCCGGCCGGACCCCATGGGGAGAGGCCCGGCCACCAGGCGCTCGCATACGAGCCCCAACCCCGGGCCTGGCTCCAGGGTGAGGCCCCGGCTGCGCCATACCGGGCGACGTCACGGTCCTTGAATTTTTGTCCATCATAAGGGATTTTGAACCACTCTTAGGCTGACCCGTCGCCTAGGACCTGTTTGCCTTGGGAGACCCTACCAGGGGCATATAGCCCCAGAAAACATAGCTCCTAGGGTCATTCGGGTACTCAAACCCCTCCACCACGTTAAGGTGGCAGTTCAAGGAGGGGTCCGCCATCCTGTATTCCTGTGGTTCCTTCTCCAAATCTCCACCTTTCCACCAGAGGAATTTCAGATAATTCCGGTATTCAGGAGTGACGAAGAACTGATAAAACATTCTTTCGATATCACAGATGATCGCTACGGCCTCCTTCCTGAAGCGGCAAAGAACTCCTATCAGAGGATTGATAAGATCAGGCCCAGTTAGTAGAGTGTCGTGTAGAGAAACTCCATGGAATTTGGCTGAACAGTCGAATACGACTCTCAGCTTGTCTGGTTTTCTGGGGTGATAGATGCCATGATGCGGAAGGTACCACTCCGTCTCTCCCGCAGATGTTGTAGGGGCAGGCTCTGCATCACCCTTGCTAATTGTTTCTTCCATGAATGTTTTGTATTGATCATAATATTGTTTATTGGTCTTTAATTTCTTCTTAAGGCACTGCAGGCGAACTGTGGCTAGCCTCTTGTTGTTTGATAGGTTGGGTGGACTGTTGCCCTTGAAAGGGAGGGGCATCTCATAATGTCTGTCTTTCTTCTGCGTGATGTTGTCACTGAGTAACTGTATGAAATTAACATCGTTCTGGGACACATATTTATCTTCATAAGCTCTCTCTGTGAAGTCTGATTCTAGGGCTTTTAGAACATCTGTCGCTGCTGGAATTGGCAGTTATTTTACTGTGAGCCGATGCACAAAGCTCTGACCTCCTTGTCTGTCTATGTGAGGGTTTGAGGAGCCTATGATACTCCATCCTAGTTTTGATCTCTGTGCAAACGGTTGATTTTTGTCCCCAAAGATAACCTCAAGTCAAGTCAAGTCATCTTCATTTATATAGCGCTTTTAACAATGGAGATTGTTTCAAAGCAGCTTTACAGAGATAAACATACAATTTACGGTAACAGAGATTGTTTTGGCTTTATAGCGATTTTTGAATAATGTTATTTCCAGCTAAAGTTGGTTTTGATTGATTCACTTCCAGCAAAATTATCATTTGTTATTACATTAGGGGCCACTAAGACGACAGCGTTCTCTCTAAACAGACTTTAAACGTAAACCTGTGACCTGATGGCGTTCGCATGCGCATTAAAAATTTATTCTATAGTTCTATTCGTTTGAATATGTGTGCGCAGGTTGTAATTTCCCTACAAACCATGCCTAAACAAACTACTTGTCTTGCCTATAAATTTGATACAGAATTTTATTTTATCACTTCGAGGTACGCGAACCGGATTTTCAACAAAACTTTATCTGTAGAGTGGGAAAGGGATCCTCCATAGGGAGAGGATAGTTGACACTTCAGCACTGCATTGTCATCGGGTCCAGGCGAATCTCCTTCGTCAGATCTGGATACGGCCTGGATCCGGCAGGCTGCAGGAAAACCTCGGGATAAACAAAGACACTAAAGTTAGCGTAGATGCCATTCTTCTTATGATGTAACGAGTACATCTGGATTTAAGGGAAGTGTTCCCAGTTCCGGCTGACCTAATCTATGCAGCCTAACATTGAATTATCGAAGTCTATAATGTATTATGTGTATGCTAGGTCAAAGAGATGTGTTTTTAGTCTAGCTTTGAACTGACAGAGTGTGTCTGCTTCCCGGACAATGGTAGGAAGACTATTCCAAAGTTTTGGTGCTAGAGAGGATAAGGATCTACCAGCTGCAGTCGATTTTGATATTCTAGGTATTATCAACTGGCCGGAATTTTGAGATCGCAATAGACGTGAAGGACTATAATGCGTTAAGAGCTTGCTCAAGTACTGGGGAGCTAAACCATTTAGTGCTTTGTAAGTAATTAGCCAGAACCGTGAACACTTCCTATAACACCTGATGTACTCGCTACATCATAAAAAGAATGGCATCTACGCTAATTTTAGTCTTTCTGTTTATTTCGAGGTTAACTGTAATCAGCCGGACCCGGGCCGTATCCAAATCAGATGGTGTGTCAGCAGAGCTTGTGTCAACTGGACTCTCCCCTGTGAATGCCTCATCTGCACGACAACCATCGGCACTGATCCTCAACAAACTCGTCTCCATACGCGCGTGATGACTCCGATCTTCAACCAGATGAACTGCATAATATAATGTTCCGATCCAATCTGACTTCTGACCTATAATGCTGCCTGAATCATAATCATACACTGTTCGTTCGTTGGCCAGAGGAAAACTGGCCCCCTGACTGAGCCTGGGTTCTCCCAAGATTTTTTTTCTCCATTCTGTCACCTGAGCACGCCGATCACCGCACGCTATTCTCCGGGTTGCCCATCAACGTCCCTGTGTCTTTCACCAGTGTTTGTTCCTGACCTTCATGTGTGATATTCTGACCTTCTTCAATAAACGCCTTTTACTTGCAATTGTATCCGCTCTGTGTTGTAACAGCGTGAAAAACAATTATAGTGCTCTGACTCTACTCTAGTGTTGTGATCTAACAGACACCCGGTAGAAAGTAACATGATTAAGTTACAGCAATAAAGTCCAATAAAGATAAAGTTGTTTTATGTGAAACCATAGACCTTTATCTACAAGTATAATAATAGTAGCCTAACATTGAATCATCTTGGAGAGAGTTTCATCAAGTTGACTGTCGTACCCGAACGCGACGCGCTGTTAAAGGCACATTATGCAAGAATTGTACCTTAATATAACAGCTTCAAAGTAATTTCGGTGGTAAACAAACTCATAGTAGGGAGAATCATCCTGGTAGTAAAGCTTGGGGGGGACGCTGCTGGAAAAAACAGCAATGCAAGTTTGAGAGGAGTGCCCCCGACAAATCTTGCGAGAATCACGACATGCTTTACGGCAACGACGTCACACACATCAACAACAACATATGAAGCACGAAGACACTTGCGCGCATTTCAGACGTGATACTCGACGATGGAAAAAAACAAAGAAAACGCGGTCGGAAGAGACTAGGAAAAGAGAATGAGCCTCTCTGTTCAACCCATAAATAAATGCATCGATCCGCAAGTTTTGTTTGAGTTTTTTAATGTTCTAGTGGTAATCGTTTGCCAAGCGTGTTAGATGTTACAGGTTCTAAGGTTTTTTTTCTCTCATCAAAACTGAATATGTTCATCAGTGGTTACAGTCTATATCAAGAGGGACACATTTGTGTGCATTTTATTTTGTGATTTCACCGGAATGGATAGAGAGTCTCCACAACGGCGATAGATTGAAGAGCGCGTCCGAGTGAAGACTGAGCGCACGCCGCCACAAGAGAACACTGCATCCATGACACTGATAGCAGCGGACACGAGCGCTCAGCTTGAATTCAAAAACACATTTTAGCACTAGATCTCTTATTATACTTATTATCTCTCACATTATATTATATAATGGCTTCAGAACACTTATAATAGAGTGGACGAAAACTTTATGGTGCTTTAGAATGTTTTTGTGCCTTTTGTGGGGCTTAACAATAACACATAATAGTATACGCACAATATCGGATTTGGATCGGCTTCGTCTGATCGATACCCGATCCGGTAAAAATGGCAGTATCGGAGCCGATACCGATACTGAGTATCGGATCGGTGCATCCCTAGTCTCCAGGCCCTCTTCCGCTTCACGGTCCTGGCCCTCCATCCTGCCCCCGGGTCCGCCTCTGCTCCACCTCCCTCCTGGACAATTTTAGGAGCATCTGGAAGCCGCTCCTTTGAGGGGGGAGGGGGGGGGGGGGGGGGGCTATGTCACGATTACCAGTGAGAGTGCCCATCATTACCACCAGAGGGCACTCCACCCCGTACTATTGTCATTCCCTAATGAAACTACATTTCACATAACACTCTGCCTGGACTCATCATCCCTGCATCCACCTGTGTCTCATTACCTTGTTTAACTCACTCTATAATAGCCTGGTTTTCACATTCATTCCCTGCGAAGTCTTGTATGTTGTCTCACTGCATTTCTGAGCGTGTTTGTTTCCTGTTTCTCCCGTGTACTGGTTCTCTTGATTCTCTGCCTGTTCCCTCGGATTTCTCTCTTTGCCTCAGCCCTGATCTGTTACTGTTTGGATTGTTTGTGTATGACCCTTGCCTGTTATCTGGATGATGTCTTTAGATTACCCTGTTCAATAAATACTGCATTTGGATCCTCAACCTTTGTGTCTCAGAGCAGTACGTGACACTGATATTGTCACAGACGCTCATTCTCACTATTCGGGAAAAAAAAATCTAATTGTGATTCACAAACAAAAAATATAAAGAACACTGAAGGGTTGGTCAAAATCCCTTGCCTCTTCAAATACATATGTAATCATATATCATTTTGAATGGTTATATACTTCCTTTATAAAAATCAATAATCAAATATATTCATTATCACATAATAATTTTTATATTCTTGTGCTTGTGAAATTATATTTTCTTAAATGCATGTGATGTAAATAACCAGTTTCTTTTAGGTGCATTCCAATCTTACTTTGAGATTGCACGCAGTACACGCAGGACACGAAGGCCACGTAACCCACAAGGCCGTTTGTCTCTTTCTCTGGGATCAGTAGAAAGGTTAGAGGGTCCTAAAGGCAGCGTGGACACATATGATCCTTCGTTGGACATATGGTCAAGCTATATTGAGCGTTACTATCGAACTTTAATGGTTGTATTAAAATGTATTATTTCCAGTATATTTCCTTCCTTGGGAGTAAATGCCAGTTATCTGTTTTTCTCCCAAACGAGTGAATGTTTTAGCATTATGTTTTGGTATACTTAACTGATAATAAGGAGCTCAGACTCTCTTCAGCCTTGATGGGAGCTGTTATTTGCTAGTGTCTGTTATTTGTGTGTGTGTGCGTATGACATTCTATGTAGGTTCTGGACGTTCGGACCAGACACCCCGGCGCCCTTCTCTAACCTGCAAGGCCACCACAGACCTAAATCCAATGAGTGGACGACAACTGTCTTTACTAATGGCGATAGGCACCCCTATCTCATCACATGTGTTAAATTGTTTAGGCTCTCATGTTTCTTAGCCAATGAGAATCATTCAACCTGTAAGCAATGACGTAGATTAGACCTTGGAAATGGTATAACTGCTGTGATCTTTGTAACTGTAAGGGGGGCGGCCTACGAACTCCTGTGTGTGTCTTGAAGCTGACTTCTGCTGATGAAACTGCAAACTATCTTCAGTAAAACTTTTCTTTAATTTTTTATAATTCTGACTCCGGGTCTTCATTCTTCATATCTGGTTCTGGGTCTTTGACTGTATACCCCTTACAACACCAATTTTGTTGTGCCTATATGTTGGGCTGCATATAATAATAATAACAACAATAATAATTTTACTTTACAGAAAACGTTTATTTTGGGGGAAAATGCAGGCGGCCTATAACTATAAATCATTGGAAAGGATTACTTCAGTACACTACACTAGAGAAAAATATATGGATTATCATATGTTACTTCAAATGTTTTCATACATTATGACGTTATGAAGTGAGTTTAGATAAGTGCAGAGCGCAAGTGACTCAAACTCACAGTGCTTACAGAGACCATTTACTGAAACGATCGAGCCGCTCCTCAAGTATTGCGTTTACATGAGGTAAAGTTTAATCGCAATATTGCTAAAATCCCATTATAATCGCATCTTGAGGGTACATGTAAATGCACTCACTTTTAAATTTTTTTGTTAATTATGTTTCACATTATAAACGTCTACTTTTGAGCAGATATCCACAAACACATTATTTTACAGTAAACACTCAGTAAACACTGGTCTAAACATTTTAATATTCATCATCTTACAGTGTTAACACTCATACTACGTTTATATCGTATTGTTTATTATAGAGCATAAAAACATCCTTGTGTCGTGCATGAATATTTATTTAGCATTCACAGCAAAATCCCCAGAGTTAAATTAACTCTACTCAGAGTACATATGGTCCCACTCTACAGAGAGTTAAAGTAACTCTGAATCAGTGTTAAAGTTAATGAGATAATTAAAGTGATTAATTAAGTGATGATTGAGTATTAGTGACAAACACCTGTTGGTAACAAGCATAATCACCGAAGGAAAGAGAAACAACAAGAACTACAATTGAAATCAACTGCAAATAAACTCAGATTAGGACATACAGGACATAATAAAACAATGCAATTAATGTCAAAGCATCCGACAGGACGATGTGAATGGTGTGGACAAAACGAAACAGTAGAACACATAATCATTAATTGTGAAAAGTATAAAGATACCTATTAAAACCAGAACAAAGACATAATGACAGAGAAGCTTTATTTAAATATTTGGAGAACAAAGGATTAATTTATAGGATTTGAGAACTTTTTTTTTTTTTCTTGCTTCATGCCAGAGGAGCTGAAGACGAAGCGTTGGCTGAAGCATACATTTTTCCAGTCTCTGGATCGAGTTCACGGTGTGACAGTCGTCAATGTTTTTCTTATTACGTAATGGAGATGGCGCTGTTATGCGTATATCCGGGGAACCAGGTGGGAAGTTATTTTAAAGAAGTGTGATTGCGCTTTGCTCTCTCTCTCTCTCGCTCTTCCGCCTTTGTTGTCAGGCGTGGGTTATTCGCGGTCATGGTCACGTTAGCAGACGGCTTGTGAGTATGGTTGTTGTAGGCCGTGCTGCATTGATGTATTAATGCTGCGGACTTTTTCTGTTTTGCGATTCATATTTTGAGGAATATGTTTCCCTCATTGAATTTCGTAAAGCATTGGAAAGTTGGTTCGAGAGCGGGTTTTGCGTGTAAATGGAGCGTGTGATTTGCGTGTGATTGGAGTGGTTGAGAGAGAGCGGTTTTCAATCCGGTTATATTGTGTTTAGATGTGGATTCAGGGCATTATAGGTAGTATGTTTTGAGGAGGTTTTGGTGGTAGGAAGGATTTTTCTTTTGGGGTTTATTTTTGGCGCTGGAGTTGCCGAATTACTTTGTAAATATTGTGTGTGATGTAATGAATTGTATTTCAGCCCCAGTAGTCAATGAGTGATATGGTAAGCAAACGTTTTTTGTTTTTTGGTTGTTTTTTCACTTATGTGGTTGCTTTATTGTATTTTGATTTCTTTCTGCATAAGATTTATTGCATTGCATTTAATTAGCTGAATTGTTTATTTTGATTTATCTGTCATTCATTTATTACTGTAAGGTAATTAAAAGGTAAATGTTCCTGGGATTGAAATTAATAGAACATGTTCATTAAATCTTATTTCAATTCTAGTTATTACTTTTGGAATGGAATGTATTGATGTGCTGAATGAAAATACAATATGATTGGAATTGAACTTGACTAGTAAATATTAAATTGACTTTACTTCTGGTTCCTTGTTCTGTTGTTTCTTAATTGATAATATCATCTCTATGTGTAGTATTTATGAGTGATTAATTAAATAATTGTGGTGGTTTTTACCCCTGGCGCCCGAACTTGATATTGTAAGGCCTAATACCGTCACAACGGTAGGTGGTAGTAATGCACAAAATTGGTGCGAACCACCAAAAAATTGGGAAGAAGAAGAACTGCAAATAAAAGAAGATATTAAATAACTCAAGATCTCAGCAGAGGAGGATTAAACAACTCCACAAACATCATTACCAGTTCCCTTTCGCTGTCACAACGAGTTCCGTCGTGACGACGAATGGGTTTCGCTTAGAAAGCCTATCAACTTCGAGTATACAAAACGAGCCAATGGCAAAGAAATGCCATGGGTCTGAGGAATTTGCATAGCGCAACTCCGCCCCACCTCGTGGGTATAAAAGGAGGACGCCGGCAATATGCAGATATGTTTTCATTTCGGAGCCAAGAGTTTTTCTTCACTCCACAAGCCATTTCTGATCAACTGTCAGCTACGAGACGAGTGACTCTCCGGTGTTGGTGTGACGGCGTTCTCAAGCGAGTGCATACTACCTGCTGATCTGTGCAGTGGTCTGCCAGTGAGTGTGTTTCTCCCTGGGCACTTCAACATCTGCGGAGTTTTCCTCTCACAAAAGAGCTTTGCACACGGCACGTCTTTTTAAAGATGCCTCGCCCGTGCACTTCTGGTTGCGGTAGACTCATCTCTGACTCTGATGGCCACGATCGCTGTTCTGCGTGTTTGGGCATTGATCACGCTAGAGCAGCGCTTGTGGATAACTCATGTTCTCTCTGTGGGAACATGACCATCGCGTCATTACGGTCGAGACTCAGTGACCTCGCAAGAGTGAGAGTCCCCTCATCCACACCCCGATCTACTTCCTCCTCGAGAGCTAGTACTTCGGCTGGTGGCCAGGGAGACCTGAGGGTGACGGTGTGGAACAAGGCGCCAACTATCTGTCCGTGCCCCGCACCTCCCCCTCCAGTGACACTACCCGTTAGTGTTCAGGGGATTCCCGTGGGTCCATCCTTGGATGCCCCGCGAGTTACCTTTGGCGCTACAGAGGAAGATGTGATGTCTATCGCAGCATCACAAGGTGGGCAAGATTCTTCAGGAAGTGAAGACTTGGCAGCGCTGCCACCTTCGGGTGTGCATACGGCGTTCGTCAAGCCGGATCCTGAGATGACTGCCATGCTTTCCCGGGCAGCCACGAGCAACGGTTTAGAGTGGACCCCTCCACCCTGTCCTGAGCGCTCGCGGTTGGACGATTGATTTTTGGGTGTGGCCGCCGATCCCCGTCGGCGTCCAACCCCAATACCTTTCTTCCCGGAGGTGCATGAGGAGATCTCGAAATCCTGGAAGACTCCCATGTCTTCCCGCGATCGCTCGTTGATCTCCTCTGCCTTTCCTTCCCTCGATGGGGCCGCTGTCCATGGGTACACTGGGGTCCCCCCAGTTGAACGCTCTGTTGCGATGCAACTGTGTCCTCAGAGTGCTTCTTCTCGGGGCGATCCTAAGCACCCGTCCAAAGCCTGTAGGTTTTCGTCTACCCTGGTGGCGAAATCCTATAGAGCCGCAGGACAGGCAGCCATCTCTCTGCATGCCATGGCCACTCTGCAGGTCTACCAGGCCCAGATGCTCAGGGACATGCACGAGGGTAGGACAGACCCAGGGCTCTTCGATGAGCTGCGCAATGGTGACCGCACGCTCCCTGGGTATGGTGATGTCCACTGCGGTGGTCCAGGAGCGACACCTTTGGCTGAACCTGGCAGATATGCGGGATGTTGAGCGGTCTCGGCTGCTCAACACCCCCATATCCCAGGCCGGCCTCTTCGGCGGTGCGGTTGAGGATTTTGCCCAACAGTTCTCAGCCACCCAGAAACAGACTGAGGTGATTAAGCATATTCTGCCCCGGCGGCCTGCTGCTGCCTCCACCCAGCCGCCGGCGCAGAACCATCAGTCTGATCGCCGCTGAGGGCGCCCTCCCGCCCGGCCCAAGCAGCAGCCTTCACCCGGGCCTGGTTGTGGAGGAAGCCGCAGGAAGGCGCCACCGCCCTCTCCAGCCCCGCGCCCCACTAAACGCCAGGCCAAGTGACAGTGTGTGCCGTCCCCGGGCCGTACCACTCTCATCCCCCTCTGTCGCCAGACCCCTGGCAGAGCAGGCCCCCGCGGAATGCTGGTCCTTCCCTGGCCTCCTCTGTCAGGGGGCGGTTTATGACCGTGCCCCCACACCGGGCCGCTATGCCGTCCACGTCCGGGCCGGTCATTCCGCTTCGCTGCACCACCGACGTCTGTGGTTCGCATGAACCCGCTGGCACAGTACTTGGGAGCCTGGATAGAGCTTCCCAACCTGTCCCGCTGGGTCGCACGAACCATCAGGCTCGGCTATGCGATTCAGTTCGCACGGTCTCCTCCCCGCTTCAGGGTAGTCCGCTCTACTATGGTCGGTGGCAATGCCCCTATCATGAAAGCAGAGGTTGCTACCCTACTGGCGAAGGGTGCGATCGAGACTGTCCCTCCAGCCGAAATGAGGTCCGGGTTCTACAGCTCCTACTTCATTGTTCCGAAGAAATCCGGTGGGTTACGGCCAATCCTGGACCTGCGCATCCTGAACCGCTCCCTTCACAGGCTGCCGTTCAAAATGCTCACGGCCAAACGCATCTTCGAGTGTGTGCGGCCCCAGGATTGGTTTGCAGCGATCGACCTGAAGGACACCTACTTCCATGTCTCCATTTTCCCTCGACACAGACCGTTCCTGCGGTTTGCTTTCGAGGGGCAGGCATACCAGTACGCGGTTCTCCCTTTTGGGCTAGCCCTGTCTCCTTGCGTCTTTACGAAGGTCGTTGAGGCAGCCCTTGTTCCCCTACGGGAACACGGGGTTCGCATCCTGAACTATCTCGACGACTGGCTGATCCTAGCTCACTCTCGAGACCAGGTTTGCGAACACAGGGACCTAGTGCTCCGGCACCTAGCTCGTCTGGGCCTTTGGGTCAACTGGGAGAAGAGCAAACTTTGCCCCGTGCAGAGGATCTTTTGATCTCGGTATGGAAATCGACTCGCCATGTCCGCGCAGTTTACGAGCGAGTGCGCGCAGTCACTGCTGTTTTGCCTGAGACAATTCGAGGGCAAGAGCGCGGTTCCACTGAAGTTATTTCAGAGAATCCTGGGGCATATGGCATCTGCAGCCGCGGCAACGTCGCTCGGATTGCTTCATATGAGACCGCTTCAGCTCTGGCTTCGCGACCGAGTCCCGAGGTGGGCATGGCAACACGACACGCACCGAGTACCAGTTACTCCGACCTGCCGTCAGACCTTCACCCCGTGGTCGAACCTCAGCTTTCTACGGGCTGGAGTGCCCTTAGAACGAGTTTCCAGGCATGTTGTTGTCTCAACAGATGCCTCCACCACGGGCTGGGGTGCCATGTGCAATGGACATGCTGCCGCGGGCTCCTGGACAGGACCCCAGCTCCTATGGCATGTCAATTGCCTCAAATTGCTGGCAGGACGCCTTGCTCTGCACCGCTTTCGGGCGCTGCTCAAGGGTCAACACGTACTAGTCCGATCAGACAATACCTCCACAGTAGCCTACATCAACCATCAAGGTGGTCTACGCTCTCGCCGTATGTCGCAACTCGCCTGCCACCTCCTCTTATGGAGTCAGAATCATCTGAGGTCGCTTCGAGCCATTTACATTCCCGGAGCCCTGAACTGTGCAGCCGACGAGCTCTCACGGTTTCAGCCCCTCCCTGGAGAATGGCGACTCCATCCCCAGTCGGTTCAGCTGATTTGGGACCAGTTCATGGACGATCAGGTAGATCTGTTTGCCTCTGACGACTCGACCCATTGCGCCCTGATTTACTCCCTGACCAAGGGCACGCTCGGCACAGACACACTGGCGCACAGCTGGCCGGCGGGCTTCCGCAAATATGCGTTTCCCCCAGTGAGCCTTCTTGCGCAGACCCTGTGCAAGATCAGGGAGGACGAGGAGCAGGTCATTCTGGTTGCGCCTCTCTGGCCAACATTGTACTCCTCGCAACAGCACCTCCCTGGCCAATTCCTCTGAGGAAGGACCTCCTTTCCCAGGGACGGGGCACCCTATGGCACCATCGTCCCGATTTCTGGAACCTCCATGTGTGGCTCCTGGACCGGACGAGGTAGGTTTGAGTACCCTACCACCAGCGGTGGTGGCTACCATCACTTCCGCTAGAGCATCGTCCATGAGACAACGTGTTGAAGTGGAACCTCTTCGTCAACTGGTGCTCTTCTCACCAAGAAGACCCCCGGAGATGCCTGATCAGTGTCGTGCTTTCCTTCCTGCAAGATGGGTTGGAGCGAAGGCTGTCTCCCTCCACCCTGAAAGTTTATGTTGCTGCTATTGCCGCACATCATGACGCAGTTGAAGGTAAGTCCGTGGGAAAGCACGACCTGATCATCAGGTTCCTGAGAATAGCGAGGAGACTAAATCCTCCTTGCCCTCCCCTCGTTCCCCCTTGGGACCTCTCAGTGGATCTAACTGCCCTGCAGAGTGCTCCCTTTGAGCCTTTGCAATCAGTGGAGCTTAACTTCATATCTATGAAGACAGCGCTCCTGGTTGCATTGGCCTCCATCAAAAGGGTAGGGGACCTGCACGCATTCTCCGTTGATGAAGCATGCCTGGTGTTCGGGCCGGCCGACTCTCATGTGATCCTGAGACCCCAGCCTGGATATGTGCCCAAGGTTCCCACCACTCCCTTTCGGGACCAGGTGGTGAACCTGCAAGCGCTGCCCCATGGAGGAGGCAGACCCAGCCTTGGCACTGATCTATCCAGTACGCGCCCTCCGTGCTTACGTGGACAGAACGCAGTGTTTCAGAACCTCAGACCAGCTCTTTGTCTGTTATGGTGGGAAGCTGAAGGGAAAGGCTCTCTCCAAGCAAAGGTTGTCTCACTGGATAGTGGACGCCATTGCTTTGGCTTACCAGCAGCAAGGTCGACCATGCCTCCTTGGTGTGACAGCCCACTCCACGTGGAGTGTGGCTTCCTCTTGGGCTCTAGCGCATGGCGCCTCGCTAACAGACATCTGCAGAGCTGCAGGCTGGGCGACACCCAACAAATTCGCCAGATTCTACAATCTCCGAGTGGAGCCTGTGTCCTCTCATGTACTCGCTTCAACCAGCCAGTACTAGTATCTTGGTATTCCTGTGTTAAGTAGGAGTCCTTCGTCCGTGCTAGTCTCACGACAGGGAGCTCAGACTTACGCAGGGCACTGGAAGACAGCTGTGAAGGTGGCGTGATTAGACTGAAACCCCATTCGTCATCACGACGGAACTCGTAGTGACAACGAAAGGGAACGTCTCAGTTCCGTCTTCCTGTCACTTCCGCTGTACCGCGGGGACCGCCTGAGTTCAGTCTTGGCTCCTCAGCGAAGAAACATATCTGCATATTGCCAGCGTCCTCCTTTTATACCCACGAGGTGGGGCAGAGTTGCGCCATGCAAATTCCGCAGACCCATGGCATTTCTTTGCCATTGGCTCGTTTTGTATACTCGCAGTTGATAGGCTTTCTAAGCGAAACCCATTCGTCACCACGACGGAACGTCTCCGTTCCCTACTCAGGGAACGAGGGTTACATACATAACCGAGACGTTTCACTTACTAACCTGGCGTGTATTCCAGAAAACAAGGTTATCTTACCATCAAACATACCCTGAAATCTCGGTATGCTGGTTCCAAAAACTTGTCTGGGAGTGAGTTCATACAACTCAGAGTATGCTCATTGTTAACACTCCAGACATTCTCAACGGAGCGACGAATCGACGAGTCACCATGGAAGCGGACGCTAAGAAAAAGCATGCAATACTACTTCTTTCTTCTTCTTTTGTTAAATGCTGATTTACATACTTAGTGCATATCGCCACCTATTTGGTGGTTGTGCAATCATTTTTTCAATCTTTCCTTAAAAAGAACTATATTGTTTGTTTGATGCTAATTATATAATAAAAAGAAAGACTGATTAAACTAAATACAGTCTGTGCTTGCAAAGATAACAAGGCTGTAAAAGTTATTTTGTTTCCACATTGCTTGAAAGGTAAGACATATATCATTTCATTTAATTTCATTTCATATCATATCATACATGTCTTTTATTATAGAAATTCATTATAGCATAGAAATCGTCCTGTTGCAAAAATAAAAAAAGCTATATATTATAATAAAATGAACATTACCTTGTTTTAATAGCGCTTTATATATAGCTATAACTATATAAATATAATATTGTGCACAATCTGTCACGCCCACTAGAGGATCATCAATAGGCACGCATGCGCGGAACACCTCTGAAGTAAACTAACCCTGGAACTAACTCCGGATCAGGTTCTGTTGAGAGTTGGTTGCTATGGCTACTTACATACCCTGAAAGTAACTTCCGTTTTTGGAACCGAAAGTTGAGGTTATCCACTTACTTACCCTTAACCCCTTGATCGGCAGGGATCACTGGTGATCCCGGATTATTGTTGTTCAAAATTCATTACTCGTCAAACCATCACACTCTTACTTGATCTGGACAAGCTCGGCATCATAAGAAAGGTTTAAGTCTACAGCTTCGATGTTTGACCACTGTTTATGATTAAACTGCAGTGATATTAATTTCTTAATTTATGCCAGGAGTGCAAAATAATTAATCTGTTCCTTATTTTGAATAGAAATATTCACTCATAAAACATTAATTCTTGTCTTCTCCGGTTTATTTGTGTTCAAATACATACAATACAGCATACGCCAGGGCTATTAGTCCAATGGTGCGCATATTTGGAGAAATGATTAATAATTATCACATGCTAGTAAAATATTTCGTCATACAGAATAACATTTCTATTCATTTACCACTGAAATATGTGATCTAAAGAGCTCAAACAGCGAACGGAACCTCTTCCTGGTTCGCGTCATATTTGACCTCAAAGCTATACGCACAACCGGCACATCCGGGAACTTAACTGTCAATTTCGTCCCCGCCCCTTTTTGGGGGAAAACAAACTAGACTTCCCATAGACTTCAATACAAAATAACGGCAAAAACCAACGTCCGTACACAGCCGACAGGAGTAAATAACTTAAGAAATCACTTATATAAAACATGTCAAGTAATTATATGTCCACCCTGCCTGCCATAGAGCGTAAAAGATACATACACAAACTTAATTTGGTCAATTTAAAAACATGTCAGTTTATTCTCCCAGCGTCAAATTGGTGTAACAACCCCACCCAGTGAGGTTATATATATTATAATGTATATTATTAGACAAAATATATACATTTAAAGACGTTTACTTTCAAAAACGAAGTAAAATCATTCACTGGCTTACCATATGGTCACTCGATGAAGTACGATACGAGTAAATGTCAGGGTAAGACCATAGACAGTAAAAGAAAGACACCTCTGGCCACTGGGTGGGGTTGTTACACCAATTTGACGCTGGGAGAATGAAGGGACATGTTTTTAAATTGACCAAATTAAGTTTGTGTATGTATCTTTTACGCTCTATGGCAGACAGGGTGGACATATATTTACTTGACATGTTTAATCTTAATGATTTAGTTATTCACGCCTTTCGGCTGTGTACGGACGTTGTTTTGTGACGCTATTTTGTATTGAAGTCTATGGGAAGTCTAGTTTATTTCCCCCAAAAGTGGGCGTGAATCTGTTCAGAGACATTCTATGACGTAGCGCCGGTTGTGCGTATATCATTCGCTGTACAGCTGTCAATCATCTGACGTGGTCCAGCGTGACCTCTTCTGCATGATGCGTCATGTGTACACTTCCTCATACTGGACATCCGTGATAACAAAGCGAAACTGACATCTCTTCACCTGAAACAAGGAACTAATAAATGCACGATTGAAATATTATGTGTTTTGTGTGTGATTTTCGTGCGATTTGGGGTTTTCATATGAATAAAGAATGTTTACAGAATGCATATGCTAGGTAAGGGTAGCCCCATAGCTTCATCTAAAATGCTAAATGTAACATATTTCAAAATCTTTTCATGACTTGAAACCATTTTAATCCGCGACCGGAATATGATACAAATACTCGATGTTGTTTTAAAGTGAACTTTGAATAAAAGTGTAATATTAATAAATTCAATTGTGTCATGTAGCTTGAGGCTAACTTACTTGTTGCGCTAATGCACCTGCTTGCAGAAGCTATTCCATTTCATACAATGATTTAAAAAAAATAATTCGCATTTAAAGCTGCAGTAGGGAGTTTTGAGAAAACGTTGACTTAGCCTGAAAATTTGAACAAGCACAACTTACAGGTCCCACCCCCTTGCTCTCTGCTGCGCTACAGCCCTCCCTCCACAGCTCGTCCTCCACAGCGGAGCCCGTCGTGAACGCGCAGGCTAGTAAACAGGGCCACCGATAACAGCGGATAAAAAGTTATATGGCACATTCACTAATAGGGACTAAACGTCAATAATATGCTTTACATTGACTATGGCCTGCCCATACTTTGACTACAAACTTGGTCCTCAAATCATTATGTATTTTGCAATAGCCTACATGTAACTTTATAACGTTCCACTCTTTCTATAAGTTATAAATAGCTAGTAAGATAACGTTAATATAACGGTAACTAACGTTACAGTATGTAAGTAATTATTCTAGTGATATATAATGCTAGATAAGGTGTGCTAGTACATTATTTCAGCAACATGACAAGCCAGTGAATTAGCAGGTTTCAATTGTTGCTTAGCAGAGTGCGTGACATTTTATCTACATGTTATGCGGCTAGAGTTTTGACACCGAGTCAATGGGCTCTGTGTAATTCTTTCTTTTTCGCTTGTTTATCGTCATCAGTCTTTTTCCTTTTACCTCTTTGTTTTATGAGCAGGTGTCACTCGAGAATTGGCAGTTTAGGTTGTTTCTCCGTCATAAGCACAGCTGCAGCACGCCAGCAATCTTGAGTTTGAACGACGGCTCGCGCTGTGCAAGAGAGGGGTGTGATCAGTGCGTACACGAGCGTGATTGACACTGCTAAGACATTCCTCCTGGCTCTGATTGGTTGTTTCTGACCGGGAGCGTGTATGTCTTGCAAATGGCAATAGGACCACTGGGAGGAGCCAGAGGAGCTTGATTTTTACACAGATTATCTGTCTCATATTCTACTGTCAGGACATAATGACAGTTTTAGCAAATACATTTTTTCAAAAGTTACCTACAGCAGCTTTAAAGTTCCAAGAATTGTTTTTTTTCTAACAAGACTAAATATAATAGGTGGATTGATCATGTAGGGTGGGATCAGAGAGGTTTAGATGGCCAATACAGGCTATAATGGCTGAATTCAAACAAAAGAATAAGGATGAGAGAATTATGAAGATTAAGTCTCATACCGGCAGAGGTGTGAAAGGTTGGTCGATTAAATGAAAAGAACATGAATGGGGCCAGTTCTCCTCGCCAGACATTAGTCAGAGACTGTAAATGGGTGTTTACAGGGCAATAAAATATTTGATGAGAATCTTATATTAGCATTCTCTAAAACTTCTCTAAAGTCTCACCTGACATGGTCTCACAATAGGCTTAATAAAATGCACAATTTTAGAGATATCATCCTCAGATTTTAAATGAAGCATGACCACAATTGTGGCTACACTTTAGTTGTGGTTTCAAGTTGCTATCCTAAATTCACATAATATTTTTATACATTTAATAAATATGTTCTTAATATTTGTTGTTTTTGTTTTTATGTTTGAGCTTATATATCTCAATATTAATAATAGTCTGATTAATTTTGAGTCTTGAAATGTAAACTCTCAAGGGTTGGATTTCTAAATACAGTATATGTTGGTTATGTGTCTATTCAGAATGACTTATAAGCAGCAACATTTTTATTTTGGGTATGTCATGAATGCATCACTTGCCAAAATTGGGGCCGACTAGTTATTTAAACATACCCGGGTATGTCACATAACCTGCTTTCTGGAATACCCCCCAGATTTACTTTATTTCTGCCATTCATCTACAGAAGTTCTTTTTGAGAATTAACAGAGGTGCAGATGTTGACGTTTTATTGAAAATGTTTGGTTACCATTATGGAAGTTTGCCTACCTGTCTATATTTCATATTTCAAAATATTTCTGTTGATTTCACACATTTTAGTCTGGCAATTCATCTAATACAATGTGAAGTTTATGCAACAATTACACATTAACTAATATAAGTAAATTCATTACCGCCACTGGATCCATCGAGTTCTTCTTCTGAAGTAAATCCTAAGCTTATTCCTCACACCGCGTCTTCCAAACTCGGTGAAGGGAATGATGAAGCTTGATGCTTTGTTTACTGAGGTAATGGGGCCGTTTACAGGTTTTTGTGCCTCACACGTGGACTATTTGCGTGTCAAAGGCTGTGCAGCAAGTGGGTGTGGTCACATTAGAGATGATGAGCAAGCCTTGAGAAACACCTCGCATTGGTTTCATACGGATTACATAAACAGATAATATTTGTTTTTTAAATGAATAACTCCATTTAAATGTAGACACTTCAAATTTTCTAAAGACATATCTCTTATGTCTGTGTGGCAAGTATTCGCTAAGTTACAGTTCATTTTCAGACACGTTTCAGACTTCACTGAGAGAGAGATCAAGGTTTTATTTCTTTATTTTGCGAAAAGCACATAATTTTGTTTTTATTGTGAGTATACACAAATAAAAATAGACACTTAACAGTTTTGAATGATGTATAACACTTGACAAAAATCAACTGAGTTATTTGAGTCTCTTTCGACACTGATGAGAAAAAAAGAGAGGTGGTAAACGTCCTTATGTCTCAAAGCACATAGAAATTACACTAATAATGAACACAAACAACTTAAAGAGAACTGACCTGTACCACCTGACTGCTGCAGGTTCATTTTGGCGTTGATAGTGTTGCCATTGAAATGCATAAATTCGAGTCATGAACCGGTTTGAGTATAATATCACAGGTTTCAAATCTCTTTCAAATTACAGTAGTTATGGCATGAACTCAGCATAAGCTCGTTGTTTTGCTTGAGGAGAAACTGGTGGCTGCTTTTCGATTGCAGTGCTGGGTGACTGATGTCTGTCTAACTGCATAGCATGAAACGCAGTTATGAAGTGTGATGTCTGTGTGAGCAGGGTGCGCAACAAAAATACATACGTTGACAGGCCGAATGCATTTGGACCAAATGTAATGATTGGACAAAGATTTTATGGCCTTACACCTTCCACAGACGATATATACTGTATATATACATGTAAATACATTTATTTATATATTTGTGTCAACTAGACTCTCCCATGTGAAGGCCTCATCGACACAACAGCCATCAGCACTGATCGTCAACAAACCCGTCTCCATACCGGCGTGACTCCGATCTTCAACCAGATGGAACTGGATAATATTCTGATTGTTCCAAACCAATCTGACTTCTGACCTGTAATGCTGCCTGAATCATAAGCATACACTGTTCGTTCAAACTGGCCGCCCGACTGAGCCTGGGTTCTCCAAGGTTTTTTTCTCTATTCTGCCACCTGATGGAGTTTTGGTTCCTTGCCACTGTTGCCTTTTTCCACCTTTGATGCCATTGGCTTGGCTTGCTTAGTTGGGGACATTAAATGTAACATTTAATTTAATATTCAACAATAATATTGATCTGCCTGCATTGAAACTATTATACAAGAACTGAACTGAACTGAGCTGGATGATGACATCACGGTTTACTCCAGAGCGGCTATATATATATAAATTAACTGAATTAATAACTTTTTTAAAACAAAAATGAAACCACTGAACTTACTTAAGCTGGGCTGTGACGCTATTTTCTTCTGGAAACAAACTTTTTTTTGCATTATTTTCCTGTTATCTCTGTAAAGCTGCTTTGAAACAATCTGCATTGTAAAAAGCGCTATATAAATAAATGTGATTTGACTTGACAACTACTTGACCATTTAAGTCAGTAATTGCTATCAGGATGTGAAGAGACTTTCAACCTGCATAACAAAAAATCCCCTACCCAGCCTTTAAATACAATAAAATCAACCAATAAATTGTATTAATCCAAAATATAATTAACTTTGGAGGATTCGCAACATTTTTGTTTTGTTGATAGTAATACGTTTTAGATACTGTCAATGTTGAACTTGTACATTTGCATATCCATCCAAACATGGAAAAATTCATGCGTTACAACACTTTATGGACAAATACCTCAGAGCTCAGTGCTAATGAGCTCATGTTGCCATGTTTAATTCAGTGAGTGCTGACCATGTTGTAATTATATATTTTTTCAATTCCAATTTGCTGGAAAAAAAAAAGAAAAGATAAAACAATAAACTCTTTGCAGTCTGAAAAAACAAAGACGACAAATTTGTCTTTAAATGCAAGGTCATGTCGACATCATTGCAATGCTGGAGACAATATTCCACGGAGTGCTCTTTAGTTATTTACTACTTATGTAGATATTTCATGCATACCATTCTGTGCATAGTTTTTAATGCAGTGCTAGGAAGTATGCTAATCCAAACCAATCCCACATTGGTTCACCGCAGTTTAACATTTGACCTCGTGCAAATGAAGCGGATAATTGAATTAAACCTTTATTATTTTAAGTGAACTTCATCACCTGTGGTAATTTTTTTTTCCATTTTCTAGTAGTTTACTATGTTTGTTTGAAAGATTATGAATATAGGTCCCACACAAATGAAACAAATTGCATGTTATGAGTTTTTCTTGGCGACGAATGCCTTGTCATATTTTAAAAAAACATCAATGTCAGACACTTTTACTTTATGTTAATGACATTTGACTGACACAAAATGTTTTCCACATGAATTATAAGGCATTCATACATACCATATTTAGTAATGTATAAATACTTCTTATTCCATAATGTGATGCACTATGGATGGTATGATGTGTAATTTCCAGCAGGCCCTAGTGTCACGGAAAGGGGTATTTTCTAGAATCTTCCATCATTTTCTGTTTCAGCTGTCTGGTAGGAAACAGATAATACCAAATTGGGGGAAAATTGTCCAAATCTGTGCACAATTACCCCCATCTCTCCTCAGTAAGACTCCCATGGCACTGGGGTTTCCATCGCTGCATGAGACCAAGCTCAGCACTCAGTCCTATCAGCCTCCATTTTCTGACCCTCTTACAAACATTACTGTAAACTACAGCCGTTCAGGTGCATTTACTGGCATCCCTTCTCAAATAGTAAAGCCTTTGGACACAAGGTGTCCGTGTGTGTCAGTGAGAGACAAAAAGAACAAGAGCAAGAGACATTTAGAAATGGAAAATGTGTTGTCAGTGCAAAGTGAAGTTTTCAGAGTCCTGGAGGGTTACAAGGCCAGCAGGGATTAAGTTATTGAACTGCACTGCTAAATTGATGGATAATCTTCCCCCCTCACTCGTTGTTGGAAACATAAAAATCAAAGGAAGATCTTTCATGTTGTCTGATTTCTGTGTGATTGATATATTAACATATCTTTGAGGATGTCTCTAGAGCTCATTTGGCCTGGTCTGAGATCCTTTGCTTTTATCAAAATAAAAGTAACACTGATGAAAAACATCTAATTCTATCATAAAAAAAAAAAAAAAAAAAAAAATGTTGATCAAACAGATTAGACTTTCTCTAAATTTGGGTTTTGGGATACTTCAAAGTCCAAACCAAGTGAGCTGCCTACAGAGGGAGCATTTCAACAAGACATAACAATCTGTTCTGAAATCATTTGAGAAGGCAATCCCAGAATCCACTACAAGAAAGTGAACTTTTTTATTTTAATATATTTAAAAATGGAATTTTTTATTGTGATGGCTAAGCTTAATTTTCAGCATCGTTACTCTAGTCTTCAGTGTCACATGATCCTACATAAATAATTATAATATGGTGGTCAAGAAACATTTCTAATTATTGTCATTGCTGAAACAGTTGTGCTGTTTTTGTAGAAACTGTGTTGTGTTTTTTTCAGAATTCAGTGAAGAATGCAAAGTTCAGAAGAACAGCTTTTTTTTTTTAAATAGAAAATAATGATAAATATTAGTAATTTAATGCATCATTGCTTACTGAAAGTATTAATGTCTTTCAAAAAATATCCCAAACTTTTGAATACACACTTTAAAAAAAAAAAAAAAAAAAAAAATCAAGCATTTAATTCCACACAGATTTATACAAACTCACATTTCACAATCTGTAAAGAAAAGATTATTTTTTTAAACAAAAAAAGCTTTATTTCAGTTTTTTCTTTTTCTTTTTCTTGTAGTTGTCCTTTGCCAGAGCATTTGAACATTTTATAGAAACTCAAAATATGTTTTATCCACATGATTAAGAAATAAAAATAATTTCATAGTAGCACAAAATATTCAGGACTACATGTACCAGAATGAATCGTGATACAATCAGGAAACAACAACAACAACAACAGCAACATCTGACTTGTCTAGACTCATTTAACTGCAGAACTGGTACCATCGTTGCTCTAATAATTCAAGGGTCTACATTATAATTTCATATCACATATGAATAATTTCTGTTGCTCTTTTGCAAAGTTAAAAATAACACAGGAATAAGTAAAATATAAAAGTTCCAACAGACGTTTAAAAAAAAAAAAACTTTTTCATTCTCTTAGACAATCCATGCCGACTTGCCTTGAAATCTTCATGACATTTATTATTACAGTCACAAAACAATTCCAATGCACAAATATTCCCACATCTTTATAGTTTCTCCTTTCTGTTATTTTTTTTTTTCATGAAATTGTCACAAAACAGAAGTGCTATGTGGATTTTAATCCCTCATATGGAGTCATGTTATGTAGCATTTCTATTTGCAGTGCAAGGCCTCGGTCCATCAGTCTTTACGCCAAAGCCTGTGATGTCATAATGATGTCACAGTTACCTGGCGCTCAGGGTCCTGGGGCCTCTTATTCAGCGGTCCTTCTCAGCACGGATAAAGGGAGCAAGTGCAAGTGTGGGAGATCTATGCGTGACGGAGCGGCACATAGAAAAGACCACATTCAAAAATGACAGCTAGAGAGAGAGAGAGAGAGAGAGAGAGAGAGACAGGCTGGGACAAAAGTTAGAAAGGAGACCTGACAACAAACACTTCTTTGACACAGATATCCCTCTTCCACTTGGCACTGTATACACTGCAAAAATTCATTCTCTTAATCTGTATTTTTGTGTTGTGTAAAACTGCGTAAGATATTAAGAGGATGTTTCCAGAGGATATTTCTTTTTTTTTCTTGTTTAAGCGTAAACCTCACAAAAGTTTGTTAGATTTATGCTTAATATAAACAAACGAAAACAGAAAATTATTTGTTATGGAGCCCCTAAAGTGGCATTTGTGCCATGTGCACAAATGTTCTACGTGTGTACAAAAAACTTGTGTGCAAAACTTTCAAATTTACGTTTTTTTTTTTCTGTGTGTGTTGCACATGTGAATGAGAAATGTATTGTGTTCATGAAAAAACTTTATAAAACTTTCTTGTTCACAGTTTTGCAAAAAAAAAAAAAAATCCATTCGGAAATATGCACATATGGAAAACTTGTGTGAAAAAACAAGAACATTTCTGTTCTCTTGACATAGTGAGTGTGAACGAGAAAATGTTTAATTCTGTTGCGATGGGAATCCAGAACATTTTCAGAGAAAAGTTTATTTTGCAAAAGTGCATATGCAAAACTTTTCTCATGTGAAAGTCTTTTTTTCTGTCACTTTAGGGGCTGCATAATTTTCTAATGGGGTAAATTAAAAAAAATTAAAAGATTTTTATATTTTTACTGCAAAACAAGTCAAAAATACTCACTAAGAAAATTATTAATATTATTTTTGCAGTTTGAGACAGATAAACTCATTTTAGATTGAGCACCAGTGAAAAAAAGGCCATATTTAGCTATTGTTTTTTTAATCTACGCAACATTCTTGTTTTTTGTATGACAAAAAAGATAATTATATAGAAAAATCTACACTGTCGTCTGTCACTCCCCTCCCATGAATCTAAAAGCCTGAAATGTTCCATGGTTGCATGTAATCTCTTCCCAAAGCCAGTATTTGCCCCACTCCCCCTATTAAAAAAAAGTTTTAAGTAGTGTCTTTGGCAGATTCACAGATAGATTTGTCTCCTTCTCTCAATGAGTAATAGAACAAGTTTTTTTGTAGTAATTTTTTAAGGGACTGTGACTGCTCTGTACATCTGTTCATATGCGAACATTGGCATACGTGCACCCACAAGCACAAACTCACTTGCACACTTTTACGATCTCACAATAGTGAAAACTGAGCTCAGAGGACAGTAAAGGCTCAGGTAGGTGGTTAACGCAGACAAACAGAGAGATTCAGATGACAGTCGCTTGAATCTTGACACGAGGATGATAGTGGGATGTCGGCAGAAAAGTACAGCACACTCAAAAATGCTGGCCGCTTCACATGTCTTTTGTCAGTCGAGCAAGAAAGCCTATGCAAGAACGCCCATATTTGGGCATTTGGGCGAGGCATATTGTCATTGTAAATTAGAGATGGTTTTCGGATGTCCAGCCGGGTTGCAGGGTTGGTAAAAATCCATTTCAACAGTGCAAAGAGCAGGTGAGGAAGCAATGTTTGTTGGCTAGACACCAGATCTCATGGGGTGGGGCATGTCATTGTGATGTATGATGGGGTGGGGCAGGTTGGGCGTGGTCAGGCTCAGTGGATTATAATGCTATGAGGGACACAAAAGCAGAAGCAACGGAAGCATGAGCCACAAGCTGGGCGTTAATGCCCAACCACTGCTGGAGTCATCTGTCAGGAAAGGCTCTGGAGACTCGTACAGAGAGTCATCTGAGAGAGAAAGGAAGAGAAATAATGCATATTAATAATCATGTTGCACCATTGCCTTTTTCTGTCTGCTCCATATTACTTACAAACAGTAGAAAACAAACTGACAACAGCAATGTGCATTTCAAGAAACTTCTGCACAGGAGTGATTATAGGTTATTCATTGATCATTGAAAATATTTATTGCAGGAACAGTTTCAGCCTCAGGGGTACTCGGTCCTCATTCAGATCATATGATTTGGTTTGGTGGCATGTTTTTATGTTATTTTAGACTAATCTTAGACTCACTGTATTAATAATTAGAAATATTATTTTATTATAGAATCTGCATAATATATAAAAAACGGTATATATAATTATATGGACAAAAGTATTGGGACACTTGACTATTACCAACAGGGACTGTAATGACATTGCACTCTAAACACATAGACATTAATATGGAGTTGCAGCTATAACCCTTTGCAGCTCTAACAGCGTCTACTCTTCCGGGAAGGCTTTCCACAAGATTTTGGAGTGTTTCTGTCAGAATTTTTGCCCATTCATCCAGTAGAGCATTTGTTCGATGGGATTTAGGTCAGGCCAGTCAAGTTCTTCCACACCAAACTCATCTAACTATGTCTTTATGGACCTTGTTTTGAGCACTAGGGCACAGTCCTGCTGGAATAGAAAAGGGCCTTCTACAAACTGTTCCCACAAATTTGGAACCATAGCATTGTCCAAAATGTCTTGGTATGGTGAATCATTAAGATTTCCCTTCACTGGAAATAAGGGGATTAGTAATGGCCTCCTGAAAAACAGCCATAAACCATTATCCATTCTCCACCGAATTTTACAGATGGCACAATATATTCAGGCAGGTAACGTTCTCCTGGTATCCGGCAAATCTAGACTCACCCACCAGACTGCCAAACAGAGAAGTGTGATTCGTCACTCCACAGAACACGTTTCCACTGCTCCAGTGTCCAGTGGCAGCGTGCTTTACACCACTCCATCCGACACTTGGCATTGGCATTGTACTTGGTGATATAAGACTTGCAAGGAGCTGCTCGGCCATGGAAACACACATCCTGACGCAGTTTTTGCTGATATTAATGCCAGTGGAAGATTGGACCTCTTCAGATTTGGAATCACCATGCCTCTCAGCACTCGGTGACCCCACTCTGTGACTATGTGGTCATCTGCTTTGTGGTTGATTTGCTGCTGTTCCTAATCGCTTCCACTTTCCGCTTCCACAACACATCATGAAATCTTCACAACCCCAAACTTTTGAACAGTAGTGTATATATTTTAAATAGTGTGTGTACATATACACAATTTTTTACACTATTTATATTTTTTATATTTATATTTAAAATATATTTAATATTTTGTACATATTTATATAGCCTCTGTTGCATTTTTCTAATTGAACACACATTATAATTATAGTTATTTGCTAATTATATTATTTTTCATATTTCATTGTTAGAAAGAGAACCGTCACAAGACTTCTTTCTTCATCACATACTTTTTTATATATATATACACTATTTTCAATCAGATTTAGTTAGAATCAGTCATATGTAAAATGGGATTCAGCTTCTGTGCATTGTTTACTCTCTCACTGCTGCCACCTCTAGCCCCTGGCCCATCCTTTTTTCTCAGCCTGCCTTTCATTGAGCTTTTGTCTCAGGTCTAACAATTCCAGTCTCTTGATCTCTAAAGACATTATAATGGGGTCTGGGGTTTAGATTAACCCTTGTGTCTACAACAAGATTAGGATTCCACCCTGTCAGGGAGAAGGAAAATAAACAATGACATGGAGGGGTCACACCGGATGATAAAGCTTTTCACTGACAGGCATCTGCTGTTCTTTTTGTTACTCTCCATCCTGTATGCACTTATATTTATTTCATGAAAACATACCAAAGTCCACAACCTACTGAAACAATATGCAGCCCTTTGCAACAACTTTTTACACCTCTAAAGTCCAAAAGTGGACAAAGGATGAGAACTGTGAATTTGAATTCAATCAATTGAAGTTACATTCAATCAGAGATTAAATTGCTAATTGTGATTCAATTTAAGTGAAAGGCAATGTGCATTATCTCTGAGAAGCTGGATGGAGTCACGAGTGCTCTTGTAAACAGATACATGATCGACTGAGAGGTGGATCGTTGTTTCAATTTGCATGCGATTGTCTGAACTGCTCTCTGGAACACTTCTGTTTGCTAACAATTACATCACGCTAATGGGCTGTCACATGAGCTGTGGCTTCTCCTCGAAACTTACACAATGCCTAAATTATGACTGCAAATAGTAATTGTAAGGAATTTAACAATTCTAATTGTTATTCTGATTCCATTTCCTTATTGATTTGATAAATATGGGACCTCAAACTACACATTCTTAGATTGTACATTACAAGTTTTTTTAGGACTCTGTAATTAATGTTGGTTTTATATAGTTTTGATTTAAAAAAAAAAAAAAAAAAGTTATAGTTTAGCCCTCTATGGTACGCAATATGATATCAGTGAGAAAAAAAATATTTGTTATGTTTTTCCTGCTTAAAATTGGACACTATAACAATATCAATAAACATTATCATTATTTTTAAATTTATTTATTAATTAAAAGTTTGTTGCCTCAGGGCAACATTGTACCACAATGGACAAATTGAAACATTTGACATTTTCATGAAGAAAAAAATTATAGATTTATTGAAAACATCAATTTATTTAACCAAACACTTGAACAAACACATTTATCAAGTTTTTAATGAATTACACATTTCACATTTAATAAAAAGTAACATTTATTATCCAGCTGTTGCCCTCAGGCAACATTGTACCATTGTGGAACGCAAGTACTACAAACTAGTACTTTTGGGCGCAAGTACTACAGACATCATATCAAGTTATCATATCAAAACATTACAATCGGTGTTGTTTCAGGGTAAAACATTAACCCATTTAATCCCAACGGTCACAATAGTGACCGTAAAAAAAAAAGTCATTTCTAAGGCTATAAAAATGTTACTGAAAAATCTATCAATGCATTTCCAGCAGATATTGAAATCATAAAGGGTCTCAATGAAATATGTGCAGTGTCGCATGTTTACTGTAAATCGTCACATGACCAGAGCTGTTTATTTCCTGTTTGTGCCAAGAGAAGAGGATTGCAGCAAGAAAGCTCCCAAAGAAAAGATTAGTAAAGTATGTTAACATAAAGATAGGACATAGATTTTTGGTACACATCATGTTTAAGGTGTCTAGTATTGATATATGCATTTGCAATTACTCAACTTTGTTTAATGTGTTCATAGAACTCACAAACATGTCAAGGGCAACAATAGTGACCGGTGGGATAACACATTGGATCTATATGCTACTACAGAAAGGCTAACTGTTCTACCTTACTCTCTGCTGCTACCTAACTTACTACCTAATTTTACATACAGACACATACACAGAAACACACACTCACACTCGCACATAACACACACACCACGCACGCCACACACACCACGCCACACACTCCACACACACCCGCACACCACACAACACACCCCACCACACAACACACCCCACCACACCCAACACCACGCACACCCCACACGCACGCACGCCATCCCGCACGCATGCACACCGCACACGCACACCGCAACACACCCCACACGCACGCACACCACACACCCCACACGCACACAAAACACCACACACCCCACATGCACACGCACGCACACCACACACCCCACACGCACACAAAACACCACACACCCCACATGCACACGCACGCACACCACACACCCCACATGCCCCACTCACATCACACACCACACACCCCACACCCCACATGCACACCCACACGCACGCACACCACACACCCCACACGCACACAAAACACCACACACCCCACTCACATCACACACCCCACATGCACGCACGCACGCACACCACACACCTCACATGCACACCCCACACGCACGCACACCACACACCCCACACGCACACAAAACACCACACACCCCATGCACACCCACACGCACACACCCCACACCCCACATGCACACCCACACGCACACACGCACACCACACACGCACACAAAACACCACACGCCCCACTCACATCACACACCACACAGCCCACACCACACAAGCCCCACACACTCACATCACACACCCCACACCACACTCACCCCACATGCACACCCAACACCACACACACACACCCAACACCTTGCATTCCACACACACACACACATCCAACACCACACACCCCACACGCAGGCCACACACCCCGCACACACTCACATCACACACACCACACACCCCACATGCACACCCAACACCACACACCCCGCACGCATACCACACACCCCACATGCACGCACACCACCACACACCCCACACGCACGCACACCCCACACACACGCACACCACACACACACCACACACCCCACATCCCACGCAGACCCCACACACACCCCACATCCCACGCAGACCCCACACACACCACACATCCCAACCACACACACACGCACATCACACACAAGCACACCCCACACGCACACACATACCACACACCACACCCCACACAGACACATACACACGCACACACAAACACACGTGCACGCACACACACACACATACACTGCACAGGTCAAATAGACCTATATTCAGTCTGTCCAATGGTTGATACAACACAGTATCCCACCGGTCACAATTGTGACCGATCATAAAACTAACTTTTTCACACACTTTTCCATTAAAATTTAAAAAAATTATGATTGATTGTTTCATAGGGATACTAATGACACATGATTTGGATATTTTTGTGTCTGGGAAAAAATTGGGATTAAATGGGTTAACAATCACCATAACCTTTTCCTAATATGAAGGCCAGGCCTGAACAACAGCAAGATCAAACATGTGGAAGACCTCCCAGGCCAACCTAATGACCCGTGTGAGGTCAGGGGGGCCTGACCCCCCCAGGGGCCTGATGGGAGCACCCCAAAATCCGAAAATCCCAGAAGCAGCGCCGCCTTCATCCTGTGTTGCACCACACGCCCCCGTCCCACTCACCCACTATTTGTCCAATTACCCACTATAGTGGCCAAATGTCCCGTTGACCCCACTGAACGGTCCCAAGCCACGACCCCGTCCCACAAACCCACTATTAGTCCGATTACCCACTATAGTGGATAAATGTCCCGTCGACCCCGGCTGAACACTCCCAAGCCACACGCCCCGTTCCACGAACCCACTATTTGTCCGATTACCCACTATAGTGGCCAAATGTCCCGTTGACCCTCCTGACCACTCACAAGCCACACGCCCCGTTCCACGAACCCACTATTTGTCCGATTACCCACTATAGTGGCCAAATGTCCCGTCGACCCCCGCTGACCACTCACAAGCCACACGCCCCATCCCACGAACCCACTATTTGCCCGATTACCCACAATAGTGGCCAAATGTCCCGTTGACCCCCGCTGACCACTCACAAGCCACACGCCCGTCCCACGAATCCACTATTTGCCCGATTACCCACTATAGTGGCCAATAGTGACTGTCGAACCATGCTGAGTTTTCAGATTGTAAAAATCCAGATACATTTAGATAGTTCAAACTCTTTTCCTTACAAATAAACTATACTTGTATTCAAACCTAGTATGCCTGGTATGGCCTTATGTGATTCCATTACGGTACAATGTTGCATCGAGGCAACATGCAGTTTTATGTAATTCCCGATGATACATTAGATGATATACAGTATAATGTAATGTGTTTGAAAATACTTCTTTACTAACCAATGAACGTGACTAAGATTTTTTGTAGTTGATTATCTGGACAGAAATTAGTGAAAAATGCCCTTGTCAGTGGAGAAAATATGGAGCCATGTGACATGTGCACGTGTCCTGAAAGAGGGAACACAATGGACCCCTGTGGGTCATGTTACCACTCTTTTGCATTTTCATTGGTTAGTATTTGAGTTCCCCTCCCCTTAGAGCAGTGGTTTTCAAACTTTTTCAAGAGGGACCCTTTTTTTTTTTTTTTTTTTTTTTTACGCGACCCATAGGCTTGTGCGCAGAATTTTTTTCTTTAACCTTTCTTTAAGCACTTTTTTTAACCACTTTACTTTTGATGATGCACGTGCACTTGCTGAACCTTGACGCGATTGCAACGCAAAGTCGATTCTGAAATAATTTGATCAAGCTATAGGCCTACATAGCTACAGGACTTTTAACCAATAAATAGCTTATCATTTGCTGAATGCTTAAAAAGTACAAATACACAAAACATATTCCACAACAAACTCTTTAAATGTAATATTAATTATATACAGAACAGAACAAGAATAAAAAAATAATAACTAAACAAGCCAAAACGAAATAATTTAAAGGGAAAGTAAAAGGGGCATTAAGCTCACGTAGCCTAACTCTCTCATTAGAATCAAAATATTTTAACATTCGCGATGTATTTGATGGTAAACTATTCTTTATTATAGGCGTTGTAGCAACTTCACTCACGTTGCAATATCGACAGGAAAAAAAATCATCCTTTTCACATGCGCACAAATGTGCTTGGAAACATCACGGTTGAGCGGTGCTTACGCTGAATGGTACGAATTGACTATTTAAACAGAGCAGTGTGATTTTTATATTAGGTTGACTATTTTATTGTCATATTTTTATTTCGGCTATAATGAACAGGCTGCGATGTCAAGCCTGGAATGGTGTATTTGTGTGTGTGTGTGTGTGTGTGAGGCGCGGCACTGGAAACAAAAAATATACTCCGTCGTTCATACAGGACATCATTCAAACTGCAAAGTGTTTATTTATACTTGTGTACACTCGACACAACATTGTGGTTTTGTCAAACTAAACTCTTGTCAAACTTAACTGTCACCCAACCAAAATCACACACAATTTAAAAGCAAACTTATTTATAATTCAAATGAGAATAGGGCTGTCAACGAATATTCTAAATTCGAATAGGCCTATATATTCGAATAGTTTTAAAAAACAGAATTTCGAATGTGAAAATTAATATTTGAATGTGGAAAAACACGCCCGCGGTGTCAGAGGCGCGGCTGTGTGCTTTGCGAGTGGGCGCTGCCTGAGGGATCAGGGACAGGTCACAAGAGTCGCACTGGCACAGCTGAAAGTTTTTTATTTCTTATTCTTATTTATTGCATGAATAAGGTAGGTTAGATACAGCAGTTCCATGCATCGCAGGCTTCACTGGTTTGATTATTTACCGTTTCATGTCAAGGAAAAGTTCCATGTTTACCACAGCACAGCTCGCTCGGGGCGTTCAATGTCGGTTCTTTAAAACTTCAATTAATGTTAATAATATTTGTTTCAATCACTGAATGAAGCCTGCTATATTTGGGACAAGAGTCGCGACCTTAAATTGCTTGCACAAAACTCTTGATCAGCACTCAACATTTGTTTATCGTTGTTGTTGTTCATTTAAACCGTTATGCGCAGAAAGCGTGAGGTGAGGGAGGGAGAGAGAGAAAGAGTGCCTAGCGAGAGTGAGGTCTGCGGTCTTGGCCATTAGTTGATTTAGGCTACTTGTTTTTGTGTAGGTAATACGTTGTCAAATATGTTTAAACTTAAATAAACTACCTAAACAAGTAGTTATGTCTCTTTGTATTAATTTGACCTGTTATTGACGTAATGCGCGTCATTGACAAAATGCACAACCAGATGTTCGAATAGTTCGAATATAGCATATGTGTTTTTTTAGAGGGATTTTTTAGAACGTAATTTTTGAGTAGTCTAATTTTGACAGCCCTAGGAAGGAACGAGGAGTGTTAGACAGTGTGTTGTTGCCGATGGAGCGAACGTGTGTGTGTGTTGCGGGTGGAGCGAACGAGTGCGTGTTTTGTGTATAATGAGAAGGGCCTGCTTATTCTGCATAATCTGGTCCCAAGCCGGTTCGCAGGACGAGAGGGCAACACGCATGTCAGAAGGATTCAGTTTGTTTCGTTGTTTCAAAGCTATTATTATTAATATTAATTTAATTAGAAAACTGATTTTTTTTTTTTTTTTTTTTATCACTGGCGACCCATTTTAATTCTCGCGACCCACCCGAGGGTCGCGACCCAGGGTTTGAAAACCACTGCCTTAGAGAGCATTGACAAATAAAATTGTATTAGTTTTTATTTAAAAAAAGCCAAAATAGACTATGTTGCCTGGAGGCAACACCGTACCATAGAGGGTTAGATTTAACTATTCTAAAAATGTCATGTGGTTTAACCAGATAAAAGTTATTTAAGTTTCTACACCCTATAGGTCTACACCCTATATGGTTGTACACATCTCAATCAATGTTTTCAATGTTTGTTTTTTTAATGATTTTTTAAATGTTATTTTTAAGGTAAAAATTATATTTTAGAAATAGTCTCAGTTACGTACAGTATATGTTACCCTCGATCCCTGAAGGAGGGAACAGAGATGTTACGTCGGAAGTGAACCGACAAATTGGGGATCGCTTTGAGAGACCAATCTACTTCGAGTATAACTAAATGAGCCAATGGACGTTGGCATACGAGATTTGCATCTTATGTACCCTTTAATACTTTAATACCCCCGCCCCACAGCGGGGGTATTAAAGGGGTCATATAATGCCATTTTTGTACAAGTTAAAATGTAGTATTGTAAGAAAACACTCATTTTACCTGGTCAAAAACAGCTCTGTTTTTAGCACGCCGTTTCAGTGCATATGCTTTTAAATGATAATGAGCTTTGCTCACTCCGCCCCTCTGTTCTGTGGGCGTTTAGACACAACGCACGTGGAGTGTTGCCTTGACAACAGTTGAAGGTATATTTTGGAGAAAGAATGGCAGCGGGAGTCTCTGAGGACACATCTGTGCAACTGTATCAGTTTGAACCGGAGTCGGACCCGGAACAAGATGACGGCCGCAAAGAAGTTCGACAATTAAGGCTTGAACAGGACGTTTCTGAATGGTTGTTTAACGTAATGTCACTTTGATCTATCTTTGTATGCACTGGCAGTGGCAGGGTAGAGTAGTGAGATACGAACGCTATGTGTTTACTGATGTATAGGTTAGTTCGTTGACAGATTGATGTTACAGTTAATGGTCATGAACAACTTTTTTTCGCGATTTGCAAAGATTAATATAAAGGTTAATACAACTTTACACTCACTTCTTCTGGAGGTGCAGCAGGGACACGAATAGTTGGTACCGATCTTTTTTTCAGGGGCAGCTTCTGAGCAAAACCAGCTCATACTGACCCTTGTTTATAAAGCAGTCTGGTGTGAAATGATTCGCGCAAACATGAAAGCATTGACGTTGCTCGTGGGGAATATTCCTTTCGAAAACAAAACTCAGCCACTGTGTCTTCAGCGGTTCGGATTTAGGAACATCAAAATGACTGCTGTGTTCGTTATTACACCCAAGAACAGAACACCACAATCGCTTAGACGCCATTCTGCTATAGTGTATCAACAATGACGGACTATGATGACAGCTCGCTCAGGGCGGGGATGTGTTGAAACGCTGCTGTCAATCAACAATCATGGGAGGGGCGTCCGATTTAGTGACGTCACAAAATCGAACGGCTCAATTTGAGGCAGGGGAAAACATTTAAGGAGATTAAAACAAAAACACTGGATGGATTTTTATCATTATAGGATGGTTGTGTACAGGCACTGCCAACACACATTTCAGTACAATCAACTTGAAAAAGTGCATGTACCATTATATGACCCCTTTAATACGGAAGCGGATGCATCGCATATTTGGTTTCCGCTGAGGAGCCAAGCCGGTGAACCTGTCTCCCAGTGGTGGTACAGCAACTGTGGCGACGGGACGTAAAGTCTCAGAGGGTTACATGCGTGACTAAGACGTTCCCTTTCAGTCGGTCATGTTTGACGTTACATCGGAAGTGAACCGACAAATTGGGAATATCCACCAACACGCCACTGTTGCTGGCCCTTCCAGCACCCTGCATCAGCAGAGAAAGTCAATCACTGCTGTCCCGCATGACCCACTCAGTGAGACTATTGGATAACACTGGGAAAGCGTGCCCTTCCCGCAGGGAGGTACCATGTGGAGGTTACCCATATGTACTGGCCAAGTAGGGCAGTACAACATATGGAAGGTCTATGGGGGGGCTCCAGCCTAGTGGGGGGGGAAAGACACAGGCTCACCGAGAAGGGAGGCCTACCGTGGAATAATACACATATGGGATCGCCACAGGGATCACTACATATGGACACCCAGCCTAGCACAGGTTCCACCAACGCATACAAGTGTTAGGTCTGGCATCAGATGCTCCACCACGTCTGACTGCCGAGGGTGGTGGAGGAACTCAACAGGGTTCACCAATTTGGAACTAATCTGGAGCAAATAAGCGCATGCATCCGGTCCACCGGAGGGGAATGGCGCAGCAAGCCGACACTGAGCGGGTTTCTAGTGCTACTGGTCACTTGGGGCGAGTACATGGGAGAATACCAGCTCTACACGAAGGCTATAAAATCTAGCGAACGTGTTGGGTTTCGCCCAGCCCGCAGCTCTACATATATCTGCCAGCAAGGCGCCTTGTGCCAACGCCTAGGAAGCAACACTTCTAGTAGAGTGCACCCTCAACCAGAGCGGGCAAGGCACCCCTTGGATTTTGGATTTGATACGCCAAAGCAATAGCATCCACTATCCAGTGGGCTAACCTCTGCTTGGAGACAGCCTTTCCCCTTCTGCTGGCCTTCGTAACAGGCAAAGATCTGGTCTGAGGTCCTGAAACTCTGCGTTCGGTCCACGTACAGGAGCAAAGCGCGGACGGGACAGAGCAAAGCTAGGGCTGGGTATGCCTCCTCCAAGGGCACCACTTGCAGGTTCACCACCTGGTCCTTGAAAGGAGTGATGGAGACCTTGGGAACATATATGTAATTCAGAGGCACGATTTGTTGACCGAAAATGTTTGCAGGTCCCCTACCCTCTTGATGGAAGCCAATGCAACCAGGAGAACTGTCTTCATGGACAGAATTTGTAACTCCACTGACTACCGAGGTTCAAAGGGGGATTTCTGCAAATGCTGGTAAGCACCAGAGACAAGTCCCAAGAGGGTATAGAGTGAGGGCGAGGAGGATTTAATCTTCTTGCCCCCCTCAGGAACCTGATGATCAGGTCGTGCTTTCCTATAGATTTACCTGCATAGTGATGTGCGTCAATAGCGGCAACATACACTTTGAGGGTGGGTGGAGGGAGACAGCCTTCACTCCAACCCATCTTGCAGGAAGGAAAGCGTATGCAACCCTGATTGGGCATTTCTGGGGTCTTCATGGTGGGAAGAACACCAATCAACGAACAGGTTCCACTTCAATGCACTGCCGAAGTGATGGGGTCTACCAATGCTTGGGGCCAGTCCACCTAATTCCTCCACGTCCCGTCCAGAGACCAGATGTGGAGATTCCAGAGGTCTGGACTCGGGTGCCATAGGGTGAGAAAGCAGGTCCTTCCTCAGAGGAATGCGCCAGGGAGGGGCTGACGTGAGGAGCATCAGTTCAGGGAACCAGGTCCGATATACGCAATGGTCGCAGTGCTCAGCCGAAGTAGCCCTTTTCTGGTGGCCACCAGAAGAGGTACTAGATCGGGGGATAGGCGAAGGGACTCCACCTCGTCTGAGGTACTCGAGCAGGGTTTCTGCAGGTTTTATGACCTTTTTCTAAACTTTTTTCTAAATTTAAGACCTAAGACCAGTTAAAGAAAATTTAAGGAATTAAATTGAAGGGAAAATAACACGTCAATATGTTCTCTAAATGTAAATGTCTATGAAGCACTTAATGAGTTGTATTAGCAACACTTCAAAGTTTGAAAATACAATTTCCAACAGATGGCCATTACTTTATAATTAATTTTACAAAAAAAAAAAAAAAAAAAAACCTTACAGTTGTAATAGCTTTGCCCCCAAACACTAGATTATGGAAATAACTTTTACAGTACCTTCTGATCACACTATAAGTGATGTTCTTTTTCAGAAGTTTTATCAGGGGCGACAGTGGCTCAGTGGTTCATGTAGGTTGTCTACAAACCGGAAGGTTGGTGGTTCAATCCTCGGTTCCACCTGACCAAGTGTCGAGGTGTCCATGAGCAAGACACCTAACCCCAGCTGCTCCCGACAAGCTGGATGGCGCCTTGCATGGCTGATACCGCCGTCGGTGTGTGAATGGGTGAATGTGAGGCAATATGTAAAGCGCTTTGGTGGCCATTGGGTCTGTGAAACTGCTATATAAATGCAGTCCATTTACCATTTTACCATTTATCTTGTTTTCCAGTGCAAATATCTAAAAGATTCTTAAATCAATATCCGTTATCCATTTTGAGAAGCAAAATTACATAAAATAAGAAATCTCGTGAAATCTTGTGTCATATTATGATTAAAACAAGAACAAATATCTGCCAATGGGTTCATAAAAATCAACTTAATTCAAATGAAAAAGTAATTTTCATACCCATTGACAGACACTTGTTCTTGTTTTAAGCATAAACTGACTTAATTTTGTCAAATTTCTTCATTTTGCATCTCAAGTAAATGTACATTGATTTAATTAAACAAAAATCCTGAGGAAGATATTCATTTTATTTTTTGCAGCGCATGCAATTTAATTTTGTAATTTATTTTAGGGCCCTGTTAAATCTGAGTCAAAAAGAATGTCTAATTAATTGCAATCATAAAACATATAAAACTTTTTGTCAACAAACACAACAAACATTTTTTTAGGGCCGTTTTATTTTTCCTCAAATTCCGTTTTATTTTGACCAAATTCTGAGTTTTCCATTTTTGGGTGAACTATTTGCTCACATGAGGGTGAGTAAACTATGACAGTTTTCATTTTTGGGTGAACTATCTCTTTAAGTGTACAGACCGCAGGGCTTGACATTAAGCTTTGTCAAGTGCTTGTCCTTAGGTCATTCACTTGTCAGTGAATGACTCTGATTGATTGTCAGAGTAAAAAAAGCTTGTCTGGAAAAAATAGATTTTTTTTTGTTTTGTAAATCTAATTTATTCTGAAGCAATATTCTCAGTGTTCTATCAGCTTTGACATTTAAATCTGCATTTTTGTGATATTTAACCGGAGGGCTTTTTTTTTTACCTTTATAAATGTTTTTTTTTTTCTAATCTTATAAATGTATTAAATGTAAATTCTTAAATTTGATCTGAAAAATTACAACTGCATTAAACAATTTTATGATATTGTTTTGAATATTTTTTTGAAAATACAAACAAGAAATGTTGGGAAAAAATTATAAACATTAAACTAAACCGCCAGTAGATGGCGGCAATTGACCGTCTTAATGAGTGAGTCATTCATTCAAACGATTCGTTCAAACGGCTGATTCGGTCAGTAATGAAACGCATTGACTGTGAGATGCGCTTTGGTTCTCCTGTGATCCTTGTTTGGAACTATTTTCGATGCTGAAATATAACAAAAACAGTCAATATTGGAGGAATTTGCATCTAAAATGTAAATGACTTCAATTTTATCTACTTCAATTTTTTCTACTTTGCCTCAATTTTATCTACTTTGAACTGTCGTATGAAATCAGTATGAAAACTGTCGATGTTTAATTGTTTAACTGTATCATATATTATATATGTAAAAATTCGACATTTTGATTTTTTACTGCAGTATGTTAACAGAGGCCCTGTTTACACGAGAACGCTCGCGGGTGAAAACGTAAAAATATTTTATCCGATGTGCCTTTCGTTTACACGGCGATGGCGTTTTTGGGGCTTAAAAACGCAAAAAAGTGAAACCAGAGTGGAAATCTTAAAAACGCTCCAAAGACGTTCCCGTCTAAAGGGTAAAAACGCAAAAGTCTGCTAGACAGTTAAGGTTGTACGCAGGCGCGCATTTCACATTGTCACCTAGCAGCCTGGAGTGCATACTACATCGAATTTCACACACTTTTGCGTCACCATATGCACGCAGATTTCCCACCCATAACGCTCGTCTAAACGCAGAATAAAAAGTTATAACGCAACGCCAACATTGTTACAGCAACATTGTTACCGTCACCTCAAATGTAATAAAATCAGAGTAATTCACGCAGTTTGGTGATTCACTAGTTTGTTTGTTTTCGTTATTGACATTTTAATCAGGCTATATGTCTAGTCAGGCAAGTAAAACTCTCTATCACTTGCCACTTCAATATATCCACTTATCCCGGACAAGCGGCAATGTCGAGCCCTGACCTACTTTTGATTTATTCATCCAAAAGTGGACAATTAGGGGAATTCCATTAGGGGAAAGTTTAGAAAAAAAAACAAATATAGTCTATTCATTCGCCTATTCATTATTTTTCTCACATGAATAGGGTAAACATTTTTACCTTTAAATATCACCATGAAAATTACTGAGTTGATTACTTACATCAAGACAAACAGAAAATGTATTACAAGTTTTTTGAAATTGTTTGTTAACATGGACAAACAGTGCATAATCTAATTACATATGTGCTAATTTGCATAAATACCACAACAAATCTAAACATTGGGTATAGAAGGTGAATATGTATTGTTGAATCTTGTTGACATATAACAGTAAAAAACTTAATGTTAAGGTCTGAATGGCACCCATTACCCATGAACATTAATACATAGAGGCAGGAAGAAGTACTTTAGAAACCAGCCTTTATTAATTATTATTAGCTGGGGTTTGGGGCTGGGTCAGTGGGGCTGTTTCTGGGGGATAAATCTGAGGGAAGAACAGAAGACATGGGTGAGGACTCTGAGAATGCAGAAGACAAAATGTAGGTAAAATAAAAAGTGTCTGGATCAAAAAATCTAGTTACGTACACAATGCACTCAATGCCCAAACCCCATCTCTGCAATAATAATGAATAAAGGCTGGTTTCTAAAGTACTTCTTCCTGCCTCTATGTATTAATGTTCATGGGTAGCCTAAATGTGTTCCATTCAGACCTTAACATTAAGTGTTTTACTGTTATATGTCAACAAGATTCAACAAGACATGTTCACCTGCTATACCCAATGTTTAGATTTGTTGTGGTATTTATGCAAATTAGCATGACATGAGGGAGAGTGATTTAAGCAGTGTTACCCATATGCCATGTCTACCTGGGATGAGGGGTTAAATAAACCAAGACCTCTGTGTTTAACTGCAGGCTATCCTGGTGTTTGTGGCTTGTGTGTGCGAACCCCTGTAGGTCTCTTAACGTCTGAACCTGCCTGCCTTGATTAGTTGAAGGTCAACATTTTTTGATTGTTATCTGCCCTGTGTGAGATGAATAGCTTCCTACAGCAAGTGTCCCCGAGTGGCAACACTATCGCTCCACCGTTTATGGTACACGAATGATCAGCCCCATAAAAAAAGCTGTCTTAGACATCAGTGGAGGTCCAGAGTGAAGAGAACAAAGTTCCTAAAAATAAATTAAGCTAAGCGTTTCACCCATCACTGGAGTTAATACATGTGTTCACAGAATTCCCAGGGTTGACCTGCTTAAATCAAACTGGACACGAGGATTGGGATGTGAGATTCCTGGTACCTATTTGCAAGTGTCACCATAAATAACATAATGGCGGACAGACTCTGGAACACACTCACTTGTAGGCTTGACGTACACCTTCAGTTTCAAACACGGCTTCCCACCAAGGTTGGGGTGTGGTGAAGCTGTGAAGAGACAGAGAAAGTGAAAATTACAGTTAATGTTCCTCACATAAATCTATGTGACTTGACATGATTTAGTTAGAAATGGCTTAAAAGTACATGGGGGACAAAAGTACATGTAATTTTACTGTTTTTACCTAAATCAAAGCAACTAACCCAAATCACCAAGTTCAACCAATAAAGCACAACACTGATCATTGTGGAAGTACTTTTCCTGATTCATTTTTTAGGGATTTAATTTTTTTTAAAGGGATCTGAAATTAATCAGTATTATGAAGTCTAAAAAAGTAGTGAAAATCACAACCAAAAAAAAGTGTAAATGTCTACATAACTTATTTTAAAATACTACTTAAAATACTATTTAAAAACTACTCATCACACCCTGCAAATGACGTAATGTCTTCAAAGACTTCCAGTCCTTTATTATAACTATTAAAGTGATGGGGTAAGATGCAAAATCTCATCTCAACATTTTTGATAAATGATTATGCTATTTTTAATTTTGTCATTTTATCTGAATATCAAAATTTGTGAGATTTATTTAGTCAAAACTGTTTTGAGGTTAATTGTTCTGTTTAACTGAACAGTGTGAAGACTTTAGACACTTTATGTTCTTGCATTTTTCCATGAATGAGTGTTTATTTTAACATATTTACTGTTGGCTATGACTCATTTCAGGGCTGGCCAAAATTAACTTAAAATCAATCAGAGCTAAATGTATCTTCATGTTTATAAGTATAGCCTCATATTACGAGAAGGCTACTTTCTACAACCTTTATATGTTCACAGTAAGATTTGGTGAATATGTTAATATGATATATATATATATATATTAGGGCTGTCAGTTAAACGTGTTATTAACGGCGTTAACGCAAACCCATTTTAACGGCGGCAATTTTTTTATCGCGCGATTAACTTTTTGGCCTAGCAAACTTTGTAGTTTTTTTCACATGCTTTTGCAACAGGATGCGGCATGCGCGGCTCTGCGCTATGAAACCCATTCATTTCAATGGCTTGCGCAGCACGAGTACGTTCCCTTTCAAAAGCTACAATCGATGCTGCCTGCTTAGCGCATTGGGAACGTCTTTAACCGTGACCCACTGTGAATATAGTGTGTAAATACGTCGATAGAATCGACCGGAAGTAATATAGCCTCAGTCGGTGATGTCATTGGCGGGTGCCCGCGCGCACCCGCGAGGCTATAAATAGATGAGCCGCAGGTGTATCGTCAGGTCTTTTGTCTTCAGAGACCTCTCTGTGTTGGTGTGCAAGCATCTATTTTCTCTCTGCTACAGATCTTTGTTAGGAGTTATTTAGCTTTATACCTGACAGTGTGCAGATTTTTTACTCTTTCACATCTCTTAACGTCATTTAAAAGAGTTCAAAAAGCAAAAAGAGAAATGAGTCAGCAAGCTAAGCGCTGTGTCCCTCCATGTTCTCAACCCATGTCAGAACTGGATACACACGCTTACTGCTTTGTGTGTTTGGGGCAGGAGCATGCGGCCGCTGCATTGGAGTCAGGAGAGTGCGAGCATTGTGAGCTTTTCACTGTTAAAATGCTTCGCGCTCGTCTTGGCTACTTTCAGTCTGCACCCGCATTATCATCTTGGGGCTCCCGAATGGATTTGGCTGACGAGCAAGAGACGGGTCTGTCCCTTTCGCTTGCTTGTTCACCAGATCCACTCGTTCCCACGTGTGATCCCGAAGTGCATCCCAGTGCTTCATCGGCTCACACGGGGGACGATAATGAATCTCTTGGGTCTGCGGACTTCGAGTAGCCAACCTATGAGTGTTCCTCGCGCGACGATAAATCTGTCGAGGAGCTTCTCGAGGTGGTTACTCGCGCGGTGGCCAGATTGCAGCTTGACTGGCCTCGTGAACAAGAAACCCCCAAACGCAGTAAACTTGAGGATAGGTTTTTGTCCGGTGGCAAGGGGGAGGGACCTCAACATCAGTCTCTCCCCTTCTTCGAGGACCTCCATGATGAGCTATCTAAATCATGGAGAAAACCACATACCTCTCGTGTCTTCGTGCCTTCGACGTCGACTTTTTCGACTATCGTGGGTGCAAAGGCGCGAGGGTATGCGGAGATGCCCCAGGTTGAAGAGACGCTCGCCAGCTATCTCTCGCCTGGGTCTGCATCTTCGCTTAAAAAAACCTCCCCTCCCCTCAAAGCCATGTAGAATAACATCTTCGCTTGTGGGTAAAGCTTACCAAGCTGCAGGTCAGACTGGTGCTGCGCTGCACACAATGGCTGTGTTACAGGCATACCAGGCTGACCTCTTGAAGGACCTGAGTGCGGGTACAACGATAGATGAGGAAGCGTTTTCTGAACTGCGCCGAGCCACAGATCTGTCTCTTCGTGCCTTAAGTTAGCACGGAGAGGCATCTGTGGCTCAACCTCACAGGCATCAAAGATAAAGATCGTGTCTTTCTTCTTGACTCTCCGGTTTCTCCCTCTGGAACATCTCCCTCTGGCCTGTTTCTCACTCTGGCCTGTTAAATCTCAACTCAAGACTCATCTATTTACCCTGGCGTTTAACACTCTGTAGTCTGTTTCCCTGTTTTCTTGTTATTATTATTGAGTGCCTACTGGTCTCGTTAGGTTTTAAGTATGTATAGTAGTTTTATATTTGTGTTTCTTTGATTCCTTGTAAAGCACTTTGGTCAACTTCGGTTGTGTTTTAAATGTGCTCTATAAATAAATGGATTGATTGATTGATTGATTGATTGATTGATTGATTGATTGATTGATTGGCGACTCGGTCAACTCAGTGGTCACCATGTTCAGGGAGGTCAAGAAGCATGAGGAAGTGTTTGTTAAGTTCCTTCCTCGCCGCACTCAAGGGGAGGAGCCATCGGCCACCCAACCTCTCTCTGGTCCTTCAAGACCTAGGGAGGTTAAAAAGCAGAGCATGGCGAGCCGTGCTCCTCCTAGTAAGAACTGGAGACAGGCTTGTCAGGCTCAGCAACCTCCCAAGCCAGACCTCAGGACTATCATCAACAGAAAGAAGAAGTCCTGATGGTCTGGCGCCCAGTCTGGTGGGGGTAGCCCCCCGCAGGACAGGGCGCGTATTATATCCGATTGCCCCTTCTCGTTACCCCCACAAAACCTCTCCACCCTTTGGTGCTTCGGGGGGCAGCGGTTTCCAGCGAAATGTTAGTTGTTCCATTGCTCCCTGCTTTCATCCAGGGCACGGAACATCTAACATCCCCTCAAGAGGAAGTATTAAAACTGATACCACTATCATAGATTCTGGCAGCATGGTAACTTCTGCCAGGCATTTCTGTTTGGGTATTAAGCATAGTACAAATAGGATACAGAATCCAATTTATTCATCGTCCTCCGCGTTTCAACGGGGTGGTCTCCACTTCCGTAAGACCGGAGCTGATGCATATACTATCACAAGAGCTACAAACTCTTCTGAGCAAAGAGGCCATAGAACATGTTCCTCTGCCAGAGAGGGAGTCGGGCTATTACAGCAGATACTTCCTGGTCCCCAAAAAGGATGGGGGGTTGCGTCCAATCTTAGATCTTCAAGGCTTAAACCGTACAATCAAAGCGCTCATGTTCAAGATGTTAACCGTCAAGACGGTTGTGTCGAAAATTCAACATCACGATTGGTTCGTCACGATCGATCTGAAGGACACATATTTTCACATACAAATATTGCCACAACACAGGAAGTTCCTGAGGTTCGCTTTCAGGGGCGAAGCATACCAATTTCGGGTTCTTCCAATCGGCCTAGCCTTATCACCCCGCACGTACACAAAATGCATGGATGCAGCACTGGCTCCATTGCGACTCCAGGGCATTCGCATTTTGAATTACATCGACGGTTGGTTAATACTAGCACAATCGCAAGAGATGGTGCTTCAACACAGAGACATCGTGTTGGCTCATCTAGTTTCTCTAGGGTTGAGACTCAACACCAAGAAAAGTGTTCTTTGTCCTGCCCAGAGAACGACTTATCTCGGAATCGTTTGGGATTCGATCACGATGCGGGCACAATTGTCCCCCACTCGAATCGAGACCAGTCGGCTAACTATGAAGAAAGTCAGGCTAGGTCAAGTTCGTACTGTTCGTCGGTACCAAAAGATGTTAGGTTACATGGCTTCAGCATCCACAGTGATTCCTTTGGGGCTATTGCACATGAGACCCTTTCAGTTGTGACTAAAAGCCAGGGGATTTCATCCAAGGGCCAATCCTCAAAGGCAAATAAAAATGACGCGCCGCGGGCTTCGTACACTATCTCTGTGGCTCAGACCCCGGTTCCTCGCCTTGGGTCCCACTCTAGGGGCGCCTTGTCGTCGCAGATTGCTAACGACAGACGCCTCCCTGTTTGGCTGGGGAGCGGTCTTAAGTGGTCGTCCAGCTCAAGGGGAATGGGAGGGTCATCAGCTCGATTGGCATATCAACTGCCTCGAGCTGATGGCTGTATTTCTGGCCCTGAAATACTTTCTCCCTCAGTTGAGAGGCTGTCATGTCCTAGTGCGGGTGGACAACACAGCGGCAGTTTCTTATTTAAATCACCAGGGAGGTCTGCGCTCACGCAAACTGAACAAAATAGCGAGGCAGATTTTCCTCTGGGCCCAGGAGAAGTTCCTATCACTAAGGGCAGTGTACATCCCTGGGTACCAGAATGTGGGAGCAGATTTACTGTCCAGACAGAAACTGCTGACGGGGGAATGGAAACTCCACCCAGAAGTAGTCGATCAGATCTGGACCAGATTTTACAAAGCAGAAGTGGACCTCTTCGCCTCCCATCAGACAGCGCAATGTCCCCTCTACTTCTCTCTTAGTCACCCAGCCCCCCTGGGTCTGGATGCAATGGCGCACACATGGCCCAAAATGCGTCTGTATGCGTTTCCTCCAGTGGCTCTGCTCCCGGGAGTTCTAGCCAGAGTTCGCCAGCAAGGGTCTTGCCTCTTATTGATAGCGCCGCATTGGCCGAACAGAATGTGGTTCTCGGAGATAATATCTCTCCTCAACGGCTCGCCATGGGCGATTCCGGAGAGGAGGGGCCTTCTGTCCCAGGTGGAGGGCACGATATTCCATCCCAGGCCCGACCTGTGGAATCTTCATGTTTGGCCCCTGATGGGTACCAACTGAGGGACACTGGGCTTTCGCCTGCCGTTATTGAGACTATTCTAAGTGCTAGGGCTTCCTCCACTAGAAAGAGTTATGCCAACAAAAGGGGTGTTTTTGAAAGGTGGTGTGTTGTACATAATGCAGATCCGGTCAACTGCCAGATTGCTTCAGTTCTGGATTTCCTGCAGGAAAAAGTATCAACAGGCACATGCCCCGCCACTCTCAGGGTTTATGTGGCCGCTCTTTTGGCTTGCCACGCCTTGGTTGACGGGGTGCCACTCGGGAGACATCCTCTGCTCGCTCGCTTCATTCGTGGGGCCAGACGACTGAGGCCTCCCGTAAGAACCAAGATCCCTTCATGGGACTTAGCTATAGTCCTAGAGGGTCTGGTTGAGACCCCCTTCGAACCTCTAGAGTCAGCGTCTGACAAACTTCTGACCCTAAAGATGTTTTTTCTTATGGCTATAACCTCTCTAAAAAGAATCGGGGACATGCAGGCTCTGTCAATATCGCCATCCTGCTTAGACTTTGCCCCAGGAATGGTGAAAGTGATTTTGCATCCTCATCCCGATGACCTGCCTAAAGTACCGTTTTCGGCTGTACATTCGGTCACTCTTGAGGCCTTCTGCCCTCCTCCGTTCACAACGCCGGAGCAGGAGAGATCTCACAGACTGTGTCCAGTCCGTGCTCTTCAGGCCTACGTTCACCGCACTAGCCAGTGGCGTAAGTCAGAGCAACTATTTGTTTGTTATGGGGGCAGTAACAGGGGTGCTGCCGCTACTAAACAGACCATGTCACATTGGGTCAGGGATGCTATTGCTCTTGCCTATGAGGCGCGCGGCCAAGCTTCGCCAACGGGTCTAAGGGCTCACTCCACCAGAGGGGTCGCCTCCTCTACTGCTTTGGCAAGGGGTGCCCCCTTACAACATGTTTGTGATGCAGCAGGCTGGTCCTCTCTGCACACATTCATAAGGTTTTATAGTTTAGATGTTCATGCCACTCATGCCACGTTCATGCCACTCACGTCCTTGAGTCGACATCACAAGCTAATGTCTAGGGCTTTCTTGCGTTCTTGTGAGCACACCTACACAAACGTAAGGAGTCCAGACACCTTCAAGCACGGTGGCGTGGGTATTCTCGTTCCCAATGCGCTAAGCAGCACAGCATCGATTGTAGCTTTTGAAAGGGAACGTTCCTGGTTACTTGACTGTAACCCTGTTCCCTGGAAAAGCGGAACGAGATGCTGCGCTACTTTGCAGTGCTGATGATGTCCCAGGACAGCCCTTCAGACAAAATATCCTGACGATGCACCTGCGGCTCATCTATTTATAGCCTCGCGGGTGCGCGCAGGCGCGCCGATGACGTCACCGACCGAGGCTATATTACTTCCGGTCGATTCTTTTTTTTATTTCTTTTTTTTTTATTATGCAATCCAATACTTACAGGTGACTGATACAACAAAAAAACATCAAGGCCACATACATAAACATCAACACTTAAACACGAACATAGCATACATATAAGTGTGTGTGTGTGTGTGTGTGTGTGTGTGTGCGCGCGTGTGTGCATGTATTACTGGGTGTGTGAGTGGAAATAACTTAAAGAGGAATATCTTACAGATACCATAGACGTGATAAAAATTAACTAAATAGTAATAGAAGAAAAATAAAAAATAGAAAAAAGGTATTAATCGGAGGATGAGGAAGATATGATAATATAATCTTATAAAAATATAATAAAAGTAAGAATGGTAACAATAGTAGCAATAATAACTAATCTTTTCATCAGGAATGAGGGGGAGGTTGGAGGACAAAGAAAAGTACGAATAATAACCCAAAAAAAAATGCTGCCTCTGATCTCCCCCTGACCACGACACACTTCCATGGGCCACTAAGAAGATGTGCACCGGAGCCTTGGGCCCAACGACCTTCCCCATCACTCATCACTTCTGGTCGATTCTATCGACGTGTTTACACACTATATTCACAGCGGGTCACGATTAAAGACGTTCCCTATGCGCTAAGCAGCGCAGCATCTCGTTCCGCTTTTTCAGGGAACAGGGTTACAGTCAAGTAACCCGGAACGTTTTGTTGCTTCGTCGACCAAAGCGCAAGCGGATCTAGCTAGACCGGAAACAAAACAACAGGCACGCCGCACACACTTGTTTGGTCTTTCGAGCCGGCCAAATAGTAGGTTAACGTTACGTTTTGAGTGGATGACGAGTGCGAGACGCCGAAATGGATGCGAATAAGATTCTGAATGGAAAGTTTACTTTTAAAAAGTTACCAAATGGTTCCATTGACAAGACCAAAGTGATCTGTGTGTTTTGTCGTTGTGAACTGAGCTATCATCATCGCAGTACGTCCAGTCTGAAATACCACTTGATGGCCAAGCACACACACAGCTGATGCGAATTCTCCGCCCCCTCGTCAATATCAGGACCTTGTCAGTATTTCTTTCACCCTTTTATTGATGGACAGTGTTACATTGTGTGAGAGATTATTTGCTCCAAGTTAAAATGTTTGTGTGAAATTGAACACAGTATATGCCAATGTTGTTTTCAATAAAAAAACATTTGCACAAAGCAAGCCGATCCACTTTTCCATGTTGATAAGAGCATTACAATGAGAAAAAATAATGGGACAAAAAGAAATCAAGACACATTTAGAATAGATAAAAATGTTCCATACAAACTTTGAGTTATGTCAGGACAATCATCCACAACCTCAAATGAGAGGACTCTATATAAAATAGCTGATCAGAAAACATGGAAGCTGGAAGAAAATATGGTTGAAAAATGCTAAAACAACTTTTGCAATGCATACAAATGCAAATCTGAACAAGTTATAAATAATAAATAAATGCTTGCTGGCTCTGGGAGCATATACATTTAAATAGATATAAAGTCATAGAAAAGTTATAAAATGTAATATTTTAGTAGATATTATTCTTGACAAAGCTCTGATTACTAAGAGCTGCACAGAAGAGGCAACACGGTTATTCGATTTGTGATCACTGTGCTCCTTTCAAACGTAGTGTTTAGACTTAGTCATGTTTAAAACATTTAAATAGACATTAAATAGTAGAAAATATGCATGATATATAGTATTTTAGTTGATATTCGTCTTGAAAAAGCTCTGATTTATGAGAGATGCACTGAGACCTTTCTGTGCTCATTTCATTCATAGAGTTTACACTCATTCACTTCACACACTTATTGCACAGTGATTTTAGAGGTTTATGTATAATATCATGCTATCTCTTGGCTCACCTGTTATCCAGCAAACATTAAAAGTGACTGTGTCTGCCAAATATTTTTTTACTACTATTCAGTAGAATTCATCATTAGTTTTGAAGTCATTATCCGTGCCTTTCCAAATAAGGTATTCAGTTTCAGGCACATCCCGAATATATACACTCACCGGCCACTTTATTAGGTACCCCATGCTAGTAACGAGTTGGACCCCCTTTTGCCTTCAGAACTGCCTCAATTCTTCGTGGCATAGATTCAACAAGGTGCTGGAAGCATTCCTCAGGGAGTTTGGTCCATATTGACATGATGGCATCACACAGTTGCCGCAGATTTGTCGGCTGCACATCCATGATGCGAATCTCCCGTTCCACCACATCCCAAAGATGCTCTATTGGGTTGAGATCTGGTGACTGTGGAGGCCATTTTAGTACAGTGAACTCATTGTCATGTTCAAGAAACCAATTTGAAATGATTAGAGCTTTGTGACATGGTGGAAGTAGCCATCAGAGGATGGGTACATGGTGGCCATAAAGGGATGGACATGGTCAGAAACAATGCTCAGGTAGGCCGTGGCATTTAAACGATGCCCAATTGGCACTAAGGGGCCTAAAGTGTGCCAGGAAAAACATCCCCCACACCATTACACCACCACCACCAGCCTGCACAGTGGTAACAAGGCATGATGGTTCCATGTTCTCATTCTGTGTACGCCAAATTCTGACTCTAGCATCTGAATGTCTCAACAGAAATCAAGACTCATCAGACCAGGCAACATTTTTCCAGTCTTCAACTGTTCAATTTTGGTGAGCTCTTGCAAATTGTAGCCTCTTTTTTCTATTTGTAGTGGAGATGAGTGGTACCCGGTGGAGTCTTCTGCTGTTGTAGCCCATCCGCCTCAAGGTTGTGCGTGTTGTGGCTTCACAAATGCTTTGCTGCATACCTCGGTTGTAACGAGTGGTTATTTCAGTCACTGTTGCCCTTCTATCAGCTCGAACCAGTCTGGCCATTCTCCTCTGACCTCTGGCATCAACAAGGCATTTCCGCCCACAGAAATGCCGCTAACTGGATGTTTTTTCTTTTTCGGACCATTCTCTGTAAACCCTAGAGATGGTTGTGTGTGAAAATCCCAGTAGATTAGCAGTTTCTGAAATACTCAGACCAGCCCTTCTGGCACCAACGATCATGCCACGTTCAAAGTCACTCAAATCACCTTTCTTCCCCATACTGATGCTCGGTTTGAACTGCAGGAGATTGTCTTGACCATGTCTACATGCCTAAATGCACTGAGTTGCCGCCATGTGATTGGCTGCTTAGAAATTAAGTGTTAACGAGCAGTTGGACAGGTGTACCTAATAAAGTGGCCGGTGAGTGTAGGTTAGGCTGGTTAGCGTGACCCTTTGCCCCTGCTGGTAGAATGTTTACTTTTAACTTCTGAAACTTTACTGTTGTGCTCTGTAGCATTGCAAGGTAGAAAAATTCAAGACAAAGACCATGTGGTCCTCTGACAGTAAACATATGTGAGATTCAGTGTCGTTGGTTAGGCCATGTCTACTGACACCATGGAAACCAGGAGCTCTTGTACTCTCTGAACCAGACAAAACATTTGCCTGGAGAGCAATGAACAAATTTCCATTACTCTGCCATGTGAGTCTCTCCCTCTCTTACCCTCACACATACTACACATGGCTAAGAAAAAGCACTTAGAGTCTGTTCTCCATTTAAAAGTCTAACTTCATTCTGGCACTCGTTTCCCCTCATCTCCTTCAAAAGCACACAAATGGATTTTTGGCTAATTTTTTTAAGATTGCAAATGGAAAACAAATCATGATTTTGCCATGACACAGTTTTCAGCTTGCTCTTCTGATACATAAAAATTCCTTCAGCAATTACCACAAATCACTCAGTGGCTCAGCTAATGGAGAGCTGATGTGTTCTGCACAAAAAGCTTCTTTTGGGTGAATTCTGCTCTAACAGGTGTTCTTAAGTGTGTACATAAAATTGGCACATGGTATTCTCATGCAGTCGAAAGATACTATATCAAAATCTGAGGTTACATTTTACTTTAGTGAACAACATAAATCAATCTTATTCAGACAATTATTTTATACAGAATTGTTAATACACTTTAAAGACTGTAAAAAAAAGTATCACAACGATGCATTGTACTACCATGTTTTTCCATACAATGTTAGTACTAAGGTATTCTTTTAAATATCTTGAAGTACCATGTAAATACAATGGCAAATGAATATGGTGATACAATATCATTCGGTTTTAAGAGAAAGACTAAAATCTACTATCTAAAATGTTGAAAAATATATAAAATTGTGTGTTTGTTAAAAAACATCTCAAAGCTGAAGTGTGTTTTCTGTGCAACTATCACCATTGACTGAAATTGAACTATTAATTTAAAAAAAAAAATCAAACTCTCCTACCCCATCTTTTATTGGTCAGGAAAACAAATAGTCCTGCTCCAAACTTACACCATTGCTTGAGTCACTGTTACTATGTTGGGCTGGTCAGAATTTAACTAGTTAAATTGGACCCTAAACTAAAAACTTGTTACCAAGAAAGGATTTTAATATTTAAAAAAATGTCACATTTCACCATTAAAATGTAAATGTAAAATGTTTGGTAAAATGACATTTTCAGACTAACTAAACACAAAAAAAGAACTTGTGCTAAGATTCTGGACACATTAAGAAATTTTTTTTTTTGTATAAACAGGGGGCTATCAGAGATCTGGCGTATTGTGTGTGTGTGTGTGTGTGTGTGTGTGTGTGTGTGTGTGTGTGTGTGTGAGAGTGTGTGTGTGTTGGGAGTCTCTGAAATTCCCATTTGCCGAATTCAAGCACACAGGCCTGTGAGAATGTCACAGTTGCCATTCACTCAGTCACCCTCTCTGGTGGGTCGAGGCGGGGTTGACCCAAAGGTGATGGAGATCCTCTATTGTTGTGGGATACGAAACTAAGCCTTAGTTAAGCACCCACCCCCCACCCCCCACCCCCCTTTGCCTCATAACCCCAGGGGCCATGACAGCAACAATATTGATAGTAGCCAAACACTTCTCTGGAGGAGGAGATGGCCTCGTCTGATGAATAGCCAGACTAAGTACTTCTCAGCCCAGGCCGCTGTCTTGAACAAAAGGTGCATAATAGCGGGTCTTGCACCAAGCGACAGGGCGGACTGCATTAAAAATAGCCCAGGACAGGCATAAGAAACACCCAGCCTCGAGAGCAAACTTTGAACCCTGGGTTCTTTCTTTCTTTCCTTTCTTTTTTCTTTGATTGACCCTCTTCTGTGTCTCCATTTTCCCCTCGCAACTGGGGTGAAAATGTCCCATGGTTGGAAGGAAGGTCTAGGACGCCCTGCTGGTTTGGTGACAATTCTGTGACGCCCACCACATCAAATTCCTGGACAGCCATGATATTTAAAGCGATTCTCATTTGAGACACTCTGTGCCTGCTTTTGGTCAGACTAGCATCCGTAAAACTATATCTCCACATTTACAAATCACACCAACTTTGAAAGAATAATTCACACAAAAACATTGCGTCGAGGGTCTGTGGGAATGCTCTGTGTGATTGCGTTGTAAAGTACATGTGAAATCAGTCCAATGGTGTGACGGAACGTCATAGGCGGGTGACGTCATCGACCAGGAAACTATAAAGCATGCCCGGAAAACAAAACACTGCTAGGTTCTGATAGCCTGAAGCAAGTCGATCACAGGCATGCAGGACTTACAGTAGTAAACTGAGACATTCCCTTTCAAGGGAACTTGAGCTGCGTTTAGACGCTGTGGGAACCTTATACCCATGCTGCCATACTAGCATGAGCCTGTCTTTGTGAAATTGTTGCGCACACTAGGATGAGAGCACCAAAGCACCTAGAGTGGAACCCAGATCCAGAAACAGACAAATAAACAGGGCAGCTTTGTGGACGTAGGCATCTAATGCCCTGACTGGACACAGTAGATTAAGTTTCTCCTGATCTGATGTTTGAAAATGTGGATGACAAAAGGCCTGCAGTACAATCGGTGGCACAATGTTAGTGGGGACCTTTGGAACATAGCCTAGGGTGAAGAAAGGCTTTCACCATACCCGGAGCAAATTCAAGGCACGAAGGAGCTACCGACAGGGCCTTTAGTTCTTCAAATCTTTCAAGAAATGAGATAGCGAGAAGACAGAGTGAGCAATCTTTTCTGGAACCTCTTCAATAGGCTCAAATGGATCTGCAGCAATGCCTTCCAACACAACGGCAAAATCCCATGCGAACGGTAACTAACGAGTCTCTCCCAAGAGATACCCCACCCAAAGGAGTCTGGTAAGCAGCTAAGGCCGCCACATACATCTTTGAGGTGGAGGGGGATAACCCTGCAGTGAAACGTTCCTGCAGGAATTCCAGCACTGTACCAATGGGGCAGTTAAACGCTCTCCACTTCAGGGCATACCGTTTTCTCACGGAGGAAGCTCTGGATTGGAGTATGGTCTCAACAACCTGATTGCAGAAGCAGTCATGACAATTGATTTATTGTACAATTTGCAGACAATTCAACTATTGTCAGCCATCTTCGTGCTGAAGAAAATGACCATGGCCATGTAGTATGCCAGTGGTGTGACAATGCATTCCTGCAAATAAAAGTGGCTAAAACGAAAGACATGCTCATTGATTTTAGGCATAATCAAATTTATTTAAAGAGAACAACTATTAAAGAGCAGAAGGTTGAGGTAGTTGAATCATATAAGTATTTGGGATGTGTGATTGATAACAAGCTGAATTTTAATATCAATGTGGAGACGATTTGTAAAAAGGACCAGCAACGTCTATACTGTCTACGGAGACTGTCCAAGTTTAATGACTTGATGACTTTGTTTTACAAATCTTATATTGAGTCCGTTTTAACATGCACTATGTTATGCTGGTATGGCAGTCTTAGTGTGAAGGCAAAAAAAAAAATTAGTTAATACTAGTAGTACAATTTTAGGAATCCAGCAGAGTCACCCTACCATCCTGTTTAATCACCAGGTAGTTAGAAAAGCCCAATCCATCTTAATGGTTAGTTCCCATCCTCTTTATTCTGAGTTTCAGTTTTTACCCTCAGGATCTCGGTTAAGATTTCCCTTTGTTAGGAGTAACAGGTAAAAACATTCATTTATTCCTACTTCTATTTCTCTGTTAAATTCGGGCAAGGGGGAAGTTGGTGGAAGTAGGTAGTTGTTTGGGCCTGTCGTTGTCTTGTGTAGTTAATTATGTCATTTTTAATATATTGTAAATTGTCTTTTTTTGTATGCTGGTCTTGCTGTAAAACCAATTGTCCTTCGGGGACATAAACAAATTAAGAAAGAAAGAAAGAAAGAAAGAAAGAAAGAAAGAAAGAAAGAAAGAAAGAAAGAAAGAAAGAAAGAAAGAAAGAAAGAAAGAAAGAAAGAAAGAGGGAGAACCACAGTGGACAGTGTGATGTCTCTAGAGATGCAAACAGGTCTACATCTGCTCAACCGAAGTTCTCCCACAGGACCTCCACCACCTCGGGGTGGAGTCTCTATTGCCCAGGCCTTAGTCCCAGCCTCAACAGGAAGTCTGCTCCCTGGTTTGGGTGCCCAAAGATATAAATCTCCCTCAGAGAAAGCAATTTCCCACAGTAGGATCTGGTGAGCCAGTTTTTCAAGTCAAGTCAAGTCATCCTCATTTATATAGCGCTTTTAACAATGTAGATTGTTTTACAGAGATAAACATATAATTTAAGGTAACAGAGATTGGTTCGGTTTTATAGCGGTTCTTGAATAATGTTATTTTCCAGCTAAAGTTAGTTTTGATTGATTCACTTCCGTCGAAATGATCATTTGTTATTAAATTAGGGGCCGCTAAGACGACACGTTCTCTCTAAACAGACTTTAAACGCGAACCTGTGATAAACGCTGATGGCGTTCACATGCGCATTAAGAATTGATTCTATAGTTATGTGCATTTGAATATATGTGTGCAGGTTTGTAATTCCCTACAAACCATGCCTAAACAAACTACTTGTCTTGCATATACATTTTGATACAGAATTATCACTGGTTGGTGGTCTCTTACGTAAACCAACCAGTGATAATTCTGTATCAAAATTTATATGCAAGACAAGTAGTTTGTTTAGGCATGGTTTGTATGGAATTAAAAACCATGCCTAAACAAGCTACTTGTCTTGCATATAAATTTTGATACAGAATTATCACTGGTTGGTTTACGTAAGAGACCACCAATGTGTTGTCTGTATAGACAAGCACATGATGGCCCCTTAGGTCTGGGAGGAAGTGCTTAAGTGCTAGGAACACCACCATCATTTCCAGGCGGTTTATGTGCCAAGAGAGATGATGGCTATGCCACAGACCTTGAGCCGATCGATCCCTCATGATCGCCCCCCAGCCCGTGAGGAATGCATCTGTCGTTAGCGTTATGCAACGACAAGGAGCCCCCAACACAGGGCCTTGGGAAAGAAACCAAGGTGTTTTCCACATAACCAAGGCACGTAGGTATCACCATGGGGTTTCCCCTCAGGAAGGCTTTGAGCCACCACTGAAGTAGCCTCATATACAGCAGGTCAAAAGGTATCACGTTGGACGCAGCTGCAATGAGACCCAACAGCCTCTGGAAATGTTTGACAGTGAGTGACTGGCAGTGTTGTAGTCGAGACCAGCTCACTCGAGTCCGAGTCGAGACCGAGACCATAGAGGGTCGAGTCTGAGTCGAGACCGAGACCAAAGAGAGTCGAGTCCGAGTCGAGACCGAGACCAGAGAGGTTGGATAACCTAGGTTGGGTCTGAAACCATACCTAAAGATATCTTCAAGAATATGTAAAATATTTGGTGGTAACAATAAAATTGGCACCATACTCAAACAGTAAATCAAATATACCATGGAATCATGTACACTGTAATGGTAAAAAGGTAATTTTATTAAAATTATGACTTACAATTATTACAATCAGTTAGTGCTCTTACACATAACATTAGGCTACTGCACACGAATTCTGTGTGGCTCTTATACGCAAACTGAATTATGGATGATAAGGCAGACATTTTCAATACATAGTTGAGCTAGAGGCCACATCACATCTGACCTGGGTCCTGCTGCATTTGCGCGCCGCGAACGTTACGGTGTGTTCACACCGAACGCGAATAGAGCGTCAAATACGCGTCTATCGCGTCTAGTTAGA